>JASAOG010000023.1:3265000-3865000 GCA_030265305.1 Biomphalaria pfeifferi | reverse complement strand
GTTTGCTAGCCTTGGCCAATAGTGTTATTTAAACTCTTTCTTCTAGAGAGCGGCATCACGAAAACCCAAGAATTAGGGGCCAAGATCCCAGCACATCCACACAACATTTCTATCGCATGCCCAACAATTGTCAGTCCTGTTACTACCCACCCCCAGCATCATCTCTCTCTCTCATACACAATTCCACTGATTGAAAAAAAAAGGCTACGAAAATAGTGCACTGTGAGAAGGTTTTAAGAAGAATTGAACAGAAACATTAACATTTTCAGAGAGTTCCGAATGTTGGGAAATATTGACCGTGACTAGGGTCATGGCCTGGCAAGGGATGATTCAACATTTTGGTTTTGATGGTCCAAAGCGTTGGCGTGGCGACTGATGAGAAAGTGACTAGCTCTCTTCTAGATTTGGGGAAATGTTTATTGATGTATTCCATTTTCATAAAATAAGTGTGATCATTTCTCAGAGCTCCCTTTGAGTATTACTTTTATCTTCGCTCTTTCTATCACGGCGTTCAATATGACTCCCCCCCTTTTTTTTTTCACTGTTCTTAAGCGCGTGCCGCCCCCTGCGCTTGATGTCTGCACATTTTGGGAAAAAAAAGTACTTGGTTACTGTGGACGTTTATGAGATTATACACACGCAATATTGATATTGTTTGGCAAATATAACCATTTAATGAATCAATACAGACTTTTCTCTTTTTCACATTTTATCTTCCCTCCCCTTCCTTTCTCTCACACAAATATGTCCACACTCATACTTTCTGAGAGCCTAAACAGATACAACTGGACTGTTGAATGTCCAGTAGATTGCAAGCAAGTACTCTTCCGCATAGTCGATCTACAACAATCGGGCAGTGTCCTGCGTAAAAAAAAAACAAGTACTTCATTACTTGATACAACAATCGATCAGCGTCCAATTGTGACACCAATATAAGACAATATGTATTATATTATGTGGTACAGCAATCGTTCAGTGTCCAATATAAGACTGGATAACATGTTACGTCCCCCTACATTAATTCACCTAATATTGTGTGCTATCCCCCTTTTCGATGAAGAGTTATACCCAGACACAGTCTAAGAGCCAAGATGGCTGAATAAAGAATCTTGTCTACATGTTTACATTATGAAAATGTCGATGTTTCAGTTCAAGTGTCTATTTGAACCCCAGTCTCTTCGGAGGCGTGGGTTTATATCCCACCGCTGTAACCATGTTAAAATTATAATCGATCGGATAAATTGGCTTTTAGCGAAGAAGTTATTTTAATTGTATACATTTTTCAACTTTTTGAGTCCATAGAAAAGCTTGCTGGTTAACATGAAAGAATGGACCAGCCTCTCTCTTGACATCCTGCTAAGAACTCTGACCGTTTAAAGTGGAGGGATTTGGTTACGCAAACTGTCACAGCAACCCTACGACGAAAATCAAGGGACAGATGAGATGCGGATCCCCCGCTCCTTAAAGTTTGAGAAACACTGCTCTGTAGTAAATTGTTTTAAACTGTATGCGTCAACTCCAATATAACTACATTACAGAATTATTAAGAATGCAAACTATTTTAAAGGAAAAGACAATTGTTAATAGAAACCAATAAATACCCAATAGAACTTGATTTCAGATTTTCGACTATTTTATGTAGTGTGTGATGTGTCCGCACCGAAATAATGTCTCTGTTAGTTTGATTGAGTGACAATGTCGTTGGTCACTTGGTGAAAAGACTTTCAAAATGTTGCCTACAAATTTCCCTTACTGTGGAATATTTATATAAGATACAGTTTGAACCATCTCAACTTATTGGATTGTCAGACTCCCGCCCGAGCAATTCTTCCAAAACAAACCCAGTTCCATTGAATTACAAAAGTATCTTGTGTATTATACGAACATCAACTGACAATGTCAATACTGTTTGTTATATCTGGGTCACAGTGGGTGTTTCTGTACGCGTCCCATCTTTTCATCTGTATGAATCTGGTGCATAACTTTACCTGTCTTGGTATACAGCCCTTGGTTTGTACAGCACGTTGCTGAACGTTACGTTAGTGTCCAGGGTTCAATCAGGTGGGAAGGAGAGTACACAAGGTCGACACACACAAAAAGGTTTGGCTACTTAAATATGAAATACGTTAGAAAGCGCATTAAAAAATTTTTTAAGCGGAACTGAGGCTGATGCCATGTGCACAGGGGCCATTGCATGAAAAAAAAAAGAGATTAATAAAATTTAAATGTATCGAATTCTTACATAATTTTACTTGGCATTAATTGTGTATTTAACGTTATTAAATTATGTTTCTGACATAAAAGATTGTACCTGCATTGGGATGTCTTTTTGAAAATGCCCTTTTAGATAGTGAATTACTCAATTTCCTTTTTGTCACACTTAACTTAGGAGAGTAAAGTGCTATGACAATATTCTTAAACCCGATCCCATTGGTACATTACTAAGCTATTGGTCGCATGCCATCACCTAGTCAGAGGTAGAAGAGGTTGCTTAACTCGTCGATTTGACTATCAGATAGGATCTACTGTTACTATAAGTGGAGTTCGATCGGTCTGACCTGACTGAAAAAAAAGCAACTTTTCTCTTACATTTAAAATAAAGACCCAACCTATCATAGAACGAATACGGATCAGCCCCTGACCGTCTCTTCATAACTATGTGTAGATCTATTCACTATGAATTACAGATAATAATAATCACCTTTAGTATTTATAAGGCCGATCAAACTATAGGTCTATAGAGTCGCAAATGAAACTGCTTTAACCTTTAGACAGTCGGTGCATTAGTGCTGAGATAAGTTCCAGTGCCAACAGTTTTCTCGTCTTGCGTGGTTCACAAATCTCACAACTTTCTAAAACAACAGATGGCTGAGTTAAAGACTATTTTCCTTCTTTTGATTCCTGAGATAAATGTGGACTCTGCCATGTGTTGTCACAATTGGAAGTAAAACTTGTGCAATAGTCAGAAGTTTAACTGTTGAAACTTTCTTGTTATGGGAACATAAAAATGGAGGGTGTGACTGGGAGAGGCTTTTAAAACTTTTTTTCTTCAGTGTTTTTGTTTCCTTTTAGTTTCTTTCTTTTTCAGTTTAGAAAACTTAAAGCTTAAGAAATATTTAAAAAGGATTTAGCATACAGTCAACGCCTACAACTGTAACTCGTTTACTTATCTAGTTTTAAGAGAAAGGAAATTGTAATAGTTTCTTTCCTCCTTTCTTTAAGCCGTAACACACACACACAATATATAAATATATATATATACACAAACACATAAACTAATCAGGTGGATCACCTTCACCTATCCCTTAGTCTGTTGGACAGTTGAGGCACCACACGAGATTTGTCAACCGTCTTTCTCCATTCCGCTCTTTTGCCTTGGATAGACAAAGGCAGGCCACTCCATTCTTTTATGTTGCCTTCAAATCGCTTTCTCTGACTGCCTCTTCTTTTCCTGGTACTGTTCCATGATGAAAAGTATTTCCAAGCTCCGAAGACCTTGTAATGTGGCCATAGAACTTTAGCTTTCTTTTTTTTTTTTTTTTTTTTACAATAGTGGTGGATCTAGTTCACTAAAAAATTATCCTTCGTTGACATTGTTTTAATATTTAAGAAACATGTCGAAGCCTAATATGTTCGCTTGATCCTGGAACTCGAAACAAATCTAAAATCAGAAACGCTCATCAATACTCGTTTTGTTATCTTTCTGGAATTATTGGATGAGTTTAGAATCGGACAAGAAGAACGAAGGCTGCTGTACAGAAGGCTAAGTTTGAAGAATTCATGACAAAGTGAATTCTTCTAAATGTGTGACACTGACATGAAACAAAGTCATTAGCAGGAAGTCGTAAAAAAAGTGGAGCAGGTCCAAAATCTCATTAACAGAATCAATTCGAATCAAATTGAAAAGACAAACCGGCAAGATGAATGTGTATCACGGTCTCCAATAAGACCTCATGCATGTCAATAACGTTTTTAAAAAACGTAAGCTAAAAATAAGGAAAATCTGGCCTTTAAAAACTGCATGGAGTCTGTGCTTCTTTTCGAAAATTATTATTGTTTGCTTACCAACTTTGCATTTTTTTTAAATAGAGAAAAATATTGAGTACATTTTTGTGAAGTGGTGTCTGACGGGGTGGATAAAAAACTGGGCTGCAAAACTGTGGGATGGAAGACCAAAATTAAAATGGAAACATCAAGGAGAATAATCTGTTACAGTCGTTTGACATTCACTCTGCTCAATGTTGAAAGGTTCAGAATAAACTTCGGAAAATACTGGCTATAGTGGTAAATGGTTACCAATGTGTCTAACGATGCTAAACGAACAGGAAGTAACTATCCTGACAAAAAAAGAAGGAACCACATAGATCTAGATTCTTCTATATTGATATTTATGAAAATGTTAGTGATGACATCCTCCTTCTCATTCAACATCTTGTTTGTTGAGTTCATGCTGTCGGTCTGTTCGTTCACGAGGCTCCAAGTTTGTGCACTAGACAGTGTCGATTCGTTTTTGAAACTAAATGTTCGTAACTCGAGTTATGTAACATTTCAAAAAAGATGCTAAGCATGCTGAGAAATTTAACACTCGCTGCATATTTCTTAGTAACTCTTAAAAAAACATGCACAGATAGCTAAAAAGTACTATAGAATATTTCATGTTGACTCTGAGGAGACGATAATTAGCTGTTAACGTCAAAGGTCACATGTGAGAGTAACAGACTGAAAGGGTCAATAGTAGTTCTCTGTTGAAGGGGAGTCTCGATTCAAAGCCTCTTTCACATTTAACAAAAGAAGGTCAGAGGTCATATTCTGAGGTCGTGACATTCTGCACGTTGGTCATAATTTGAATTGACCCTGTTCGTTAACCAACTCGTATTCCCACATAACCGTTGCAGAATCAAGAGTGAAAACGTTTGGTATACACTCCGTCCTCTCGCCCAATCTCCAAACATTTGTAACTCTTCACAAGGGACGCACTTTTTTCGATCAGGCGATCTCTACTATTGGAGGTGTGAAGGGGTGGATATCTCAAAAAGTTTGACCGGCTTGCAAAAGAAACAAGCAAATGATGGTTATCTTTAGAAATTGTTTTTATATAGGCCTAATTGCATATCAAAAGTACCAAGGGACTTAACTCCTAATGGAACTCTACCATTATTATTGCACGTAAAGCCCTGATAGTGCCCTTCATGTTCTGGTGAAAAAAAAAAAACCTCTTACATTGAAGTGACATTTATTGCAGTATTTTTTTTTACACATATAACAAAGCCATTAATTTTCAATTGATATTTTCGGACATAAAACTGTATTCCCAATAAGCTCATAAAACCAATATTTCTAAGCACATTGCTGCGTAATTTCTTCCCTCACTCCTACTGAAGACAAAACAATACTTATACGTCCTTCCAAAACTAAAGCCAACAAACATTGGCCAGAAACGAAGGGTTGTATTTCATTGAAGTTAGGACAACATCACGTGCTATTGTTTTGTAGGAAAAGTTAAATAATTCTTTATAGTTTAGGAATCGGGCGAGATAGTGAAATACAGATGAGGATAAAATAAAGAATGGACAAGAAAAACAAAACATACTTAATTTTTTTAAAAATGCAAAGCTTATATTAAGAGTAATTGTGTCAATTAGTTTATACCGGTCATATAGTCATGTATGTAAGTAACCTAGACCTATAAATCTGTACTATTGCTTTTGTTTAGCTTTTAGCTTTCTCAATGCTCTTTGATCCTAGCTATGTCTGTTGTGAAAGGGGGAGGAAAGAGGGGGGTATTTTGGTAAAAGTTTTCATGATCGTTTTTTAAATGCATACAAAAATGTTCACTTAGGGCTCTAGATTCCTCAATGGGACTAATTCAACTTATAACACCACATCTATCAAGCACGATTTCTTTCCCTTGTTCAAGATACCAAACAAAATAATTAATTACCAATAGTTAATTAACTCATTGGTGGGTTAATTTTTTTTTTTTTTTTTGGTTCTTGTGTTGTCAGGTAAAAGAAATAATTGTGCAAAATTTCAGCTTAATCCAAGATTGGGTGTGTGAGAAATAACGTGTACAAACTTTTTACCATACTGACATACAGGCAGATTGAGTTGATATAAGCTTTGTAAAAAACGATAGACGATAATACTTATTTATATATAATAGCATTGACCCCACTATTAGGCTTAGATCAATTATACACACAAGAAAAAAGTAGCAGGCACCATTAGATCTATGTAAACTTGTAAAGAAAGCAAGACAGAAGATGTTTCTACAGTACAGAGCGTGAACAACCTCACCGGTGACAAAACAGGTGTTGCAAAATGATGCGCGAGCAGGTAAACAAATCAAACACTCACGTCAGGGATCCTGCACGAATGACGTAATCCTGCTGCTGAATTCTCATAAACAATTCCTCCGCGCGCACACTTTGACTAGATATATTCACAACTAAAACACACTTTAAAACCAGTACTGAACATGTAGATCTATAGAGTCAGGGATGCTAATAATCTCATTGATGATGCAATCCAGAGAGTTTCCGAATTCACACAGAATGAAGAAATTTCAGTTTAACGTCAACAGAATTTAACTGTACTAAGATCCTAAAGCACTATCAATGAACGAGGAAACACACAACAAGCCCCTAGAGCTGTCTGACTGAATGTTGTGCCAGTCGATAATTCTGTCACAACCTACGATATGGATTACCTCCCTGCCTGCCGCACTGACAGTCTTACTGTGAGACACAAGAGAGGTGCAGCAGTGGAATAATCACACGAACCTGTGGCGCAGAGAGTTACTGGTCTTGACTAGCATGATACAGGACCTGGAAAGCAAGTGCGTGAAAGAGATGGGATGGGAGGAGGGGGAGTAGGTCATTGAAGTGGTCCCAAAGTGTTGCACTGTTTGTGTCATAGTGACAGTGACATGTCAATACCCTCCCCCTTCAAAGCACTCATATTACTCGATGTCCACACTGCTTAGGATCGAAGCTATTTCAAAGTGTGAATCCATAGATCTTTAACTAATGGATTGTAGAAGTGACGAGGGTGAATTAAAAAAAAAAAAGGATGGGAGTTGCTCTATTCTATAATATTGAATGTATATTCCATTCATAGAGAAACTTGTCCTAAACTAATGACGAGTTGTTACACACAAGGATATGCGATGAACGTGTAAGACAAATCTCTAACAAAAAAAAAGTCTCCTGTGGAGTATTGGGGTCACGTGACCCCGTAGCAGCAGTTGTATCAGGCATGCTTATTTTCTATATGGTCTTTGAATGCTTTGTGTGTTTTTTTTATTTGAGTGATTCCTTTTTTAATCCCCCCTCTCCCCTCTCGAGGCTCGTCTCCATCTTTTTTACCGTCATTATTCTCAAAATGACCAAGTTAAATATGAATGTCTCACGTCTGTTGTCAAATGAAAAATATGTCTGTTCGTTTGGTTACGTTGTAAGCTACTTGGAGTTGTCATAAAGCAAATAATATTAGGTTAATTTTAGGTCTTGCGTTAATGAATTAGGAATAACGTTAACCAAGAAACTTCATTGTCCGAGTAAAGTATTTGCCCAATGAAGTCATGATGGCAGTGATTTGTGTTGATTTCACTTTCCTATCTCTCTCCCACTTGCCCCGTGAATCCTATCTGAAAAGATCAAGGTCACCCCCCCCCCCCCCAGTTGAGTGGGCAACACTGCTATTTAAGGAACCATTCATGTAAGCGAAGGGAAACATTCATTCAGCGAATGCTGTGACGAGGGAACAGCTGACTACTTAATAACCATGACATACACAAGTTTACAAAACACAGATTTAGGGTTTCATGGGCTTCCTTAACCAAAGAAACAAACAAGTCAACAAAAAAAGGATTAAAAAATACTTTTTAAAAAAATACAATATCTAATTTATACAACTTATAATACGACTTGTCTTCAGGTATGAAGATTAATGTTAAGCTCAACTCATAAAGCAGAATGTCAAAATTGATTAAATATTATTAGTTTCGTAAAGAGCAATTATTTTGCTTTTAAGAACTAATGAATGTTATATTTTTAAAAAATTGAACATTTTTCACCTAACCAATTCCCGCCCCGCCCCCCTCCAAAAAAAAAATACCTGGTTAAGCGAATGTATAAATGTACAAGACCATACAAGACTTAATGCGCGAGAAAATCTTTATTTAGATGTACAAGACCATACAAGACTTTATGCGCGAGAAAATCTGTTTATTTAGATGTACAAGACCATACAAGACTTTATGCGCGAGAAAATCTGTTTATGTCCATATTTTCCGGCTTCCTGTTTTCTCTCCACTTGCTGATTTGTATACAACGATGACAAAGATGTAGATAACATTGGAAGAAAGGTTTATTGCGTCATCAAAACTTGATGCAAATTAGCAGACGGTGCGTACAATTATTCTTCAAGTTATCAATCTATATTTAGACCTAACTTACTCAAGGTGTTGTATGCTGTTACATGGCTTGTTTGTACCTACTTTTATAATATAGCTTTTTAAACATTTCGATTAGTTCAATTCTTTTTATGAATGAACTAGCTGCGTGACCCCGGCGTCTGATGTGAAAGGTCAGCGCGTGTTCTGGAATGATTTTGCATTGATTTTCCTTGTGTGTTTACAGGTAGATTGGAGCCAGAAGATGGGAAATATGTAACATTATAATAAGAACCTTTAATATTTCTTTGCGGTTAACTTGTTTCTCAGATAACTAAATGTTGAGCGGGAAAGGCTCACACGATACCAGATGGCTGTGGAGAAAATATACAACTTGTATTGGTGGAGTGAACAATGCACTGTGATCTGGGTTCACCAGGGTTGTATAGTGAGACATCTTCTACAGAGACACCATCTGGTAGGTCTGCGTCGAGTACAGCTTGTCTGGAGTTAGGGTTCGCTTCTTCCTCAACAACTTGACATATTATAACAGGTCGATGGTTCACAGGTTTAATCATTGTAACAGGTATTTAATTGGTTAAGTGCCTGGGGAGCTTTGGTGCAAGAATAAGAGAGCGGTGTTGTTGAGGTGGTGGGTATGCAGGAAGAAACAATAGCTCCCTTTACCCCGCCCCCCCTCACGTGATGTGCAAACTCTGGCGAGGGTGAGTCATGGCTTGGTGAGTATATTGATTAGCGTTATACTCACGCCTCTTCCATCCTAGACCACAACATCTCCCGCCATTACTTTGGAGGCCGACAAGGCGTGCAACAAGAGACACTGCTGCTACTTTTAGAGACCCACTGAGTAAATCATCTCTCACAGTCTCTCATCTCTCTCTCACACATACACACAAACTCTCTCACAATTTCGCTAATGATATTAATAATTTCTCTCTCTCTCTCTCCAGTCGTCTCTCTCTCTCTCTCGTACTCCCTCTCCAGTCTCCTCATTCAAAGTTCCCTCTCTATAAAGTCGCTCTCTATTCTTTTCTCACACACAGATTGTTCTCTCTCGTCTCATCCATCTTCTCTCTCTCTCTCCCTCGCTCTACTCACACACAATTTCTCTCTCAGTTTCGCTCCCTCTCTTCTCTCTCTTCTATCTGCTCTCTCTTATCTACCACTCTTAAAAGCATTCATTGTTTATCTTCTTTTCAAATGTTTAAAACTGAATACTAGAAAAGATGGAGCCATTCATAAATAGGATTACTATTTCTCGCCTGACATCTGCCTTGAGTGGAACGTTCTTTAAATAGCTCGCATACAAGTGACAGAATCAGTACACTTAACTCGATAAATGTTTAGAATTTAAAAAACAACAACTCTACATTATGGCAATTCAGGCAATATATATTTCTATATACTATGGGGAATTTTTCTAATATAGACCAAAAAATCGTATCATATTTTATAATAGTGGGTCATGTGTTGCTTTAATTTACTTAAAACTCAAGATTACAAGGTATCTCTTGAATGAAGAGCAAATTCAGGGAAACTTGACGATCTATATTTAGATACCAGTACCACAATAAAATTAACAAATACAAATGGACGACGCGTTGGACAGTCTATATAAATCTATTTTTGTCTTGACTCTAGTTAATATTTATTAATGTGTAGAAGTGGAAACTTAAAAAATAAAATTACTTTATAAAAATTACCACCGTCTGTCGGGCCAGACTACAGAGATTCATTTAGGTGTAGAAAAGTTTCTTCACAGGGAATGGATGGCGTGTGGAATATGTAATGCATCTTGTGAAGTGTTTTTGGTTTATTTAAAAAAGAAAGGTAAAAAATCAAACAAAACAAAAACTTTGAATAAGTTAAACGTATTTCGTTTAAATATTTTCACGCTTCGTTCAACTTCATTGTCTCGTGTTGTCCTACAAATTGACAGGTTTGTTGTCCTACAAATTGACAGGTTTGTTGTCCTACAAATTGACAGGTTTGTTGTCCTACAAATTGACAGGTTTGTTGTCCTACAAATTGACAGGTTTGTTGTCCTACAAATTGACAGGTTTGTTGTCCTACAAATTGACAGGTTTGTTGTCCTACAATTCACAGGTTTGTTGTCCTACAATTCACAGGTTTGTTGTCCTACAATTCACAGGTTTGTTGTCCTACAATTCACAGGTTTGTTGTCCTCCAAATTGACAGGTTTGTTGTCCTACAAATTGACAGGTTTGTTGTCCTACAAATTGACAGGTTTGTTGTCCTACAAATTGACAGGTTTGAAAAAGTGCACACGTTGGGGAAAAAAAGGCACAGAGAAAAATAAAAGACAAGCGGAGGGCTAACAGACACAAGAGAGGGGAAAATATTTAAGAATATCAAATGGAAAGAAGACAAGGGCCATTCTACGCTTGAGGTGGCCCCGTGGCATCGGGGGCGTCGTCGCCCTCCTATTATAAGTAGACCTATGGTTATTTCTGTCCGTTAGTTGGCGAGATTTGAAATGGCACAGTCTGTGCGTGCATTAAGACACCCCAGCAGTGCTTCTCTGAGACGCTGGTTATTTCTTATATGCTCACAAAAAAGTGAGTAAAGCTCTTGGCTTCCAAAGACGAGGTTTCCCTGGTTTGAATCCCAGTGAAGATAGGATTCGATATTTTTAGGATGTCCCTTAAATTGACAGGTTTGAAAAATTGCACACATAGAGAAAAAAAAAAAGCGCACACAGCAGAAAAAATTAAAGACTACTTCAGATGTGAAAACATATGTAGGTCAAAACCGGATCAAAGTATCTGCATGCAACGCTGCACTCTTCATTAATCTTCTCATACACAGTGACATAATATTAAAGATAGTGTTGTTTTTTTAAATGCAATAGTATAGGTGACATTTTCTTACGAGAAATAGCGAATAAAAAAAGGGACAAGACATAGGATACCTCTCCCAAACCAGCACTGCTAGCTATGCCCTTGTCTGTCTGCAGGAGGAATAATTGTATTATTACTTTACTACTTTGACATTTGACACATCTCTGAATCTATCGTTCTTATCGCGCCAGTATGTGGCCACTTCAGAAAAACCAGCGTACCATTCATAAATTGTTTTCTGGCGCTTCGTCTTCTACAGCCATTCTACTATCTGGCAGTTCCCGTATCGCACAGACAAGGTTTCACAGCTATTTACACGCACATAAAAATATATATTGTATTTAATAACACTCAAATGCCTCACTTCCAATAAGTATCAAAATAAATGCCTTGTTGTTTAATGTTCTGTAAACGCTGAAATATATAAAAGGCTTGGTTTTTTTTATAGGTTCTTTTAAACTGTGTTAAAAAAGATTTAAAGGGAAACTCCGATGGTTTTGACAATTTTTGATATAATATGTGTTTTGATTTACAGATAATGAATATATTATATCTTTTTTTTTTTAATTTGCAATAATAACTTAGTAATTGGTGTTCTTCTGACGTAATTTTCCTGCGCATCCAAAACAGTCAGACATTCACCGGGTTTCTATGTGACGTCACACTAGCCTACTAATTTAATCTATTGACTTATTGTATAACGGGAGACCATATTGAAAAGTTAACATTCTCGTAAAAGAAATATATCTTTGTCTATGCAGTTAGATCTAGGATCTTGTAAGCAAAGAAAAAATGCTTATTAAAAGTAGATTTACATGCTTGACTATTATAACCACGGTAGTGTGTATTTTCTCGCCTGACCACTCAACACACAACAAACACTATCGCTAGGTTGTCTTGTCATGACCGACTACACGTAGTCTAGACTAGCCTTACACTGACCAGTTTTTTTCGAATCAGTCAGATACACGATCTATTTACTTCTTGGGAAAGGGAGGGGCTTAGATGAAAATGTTACTTTTTTTCTTGAGTTGCTTATCCTAATGCCTTTAGATCTACCTATACATGTATATATAACTGTACCATAGCTCTGGAAAAGGCCGTCACTAAGCTCAAGAGCCTATAAGAATGAAGCGATACGATTGGTTAAATCTCGTTTCCTTTTCAGATTTGTTGATGGAAGTGACGTATGCCTAACCTAAAAATAAAATCTCAAAGAAGACAGTTTTTTTGGAGACGTCAAGAACTTACTGTCTTATTAAATATAAAAGTTTTCAAGCGTTTAAATAAAAAATGGTAAAATGTTTACTATTACAACTTTTTACGCAGAATTCAAATGTGTCAATAAATCAAATTTGAAAAACTATCGGAGTTTCCCTTGAACTGGGTTAAAGATTCAGATGCAGTATCGGAGTAATTATTTGAAACCACGTGTATTAATTCTGAAGCGCTTTCCATCATTCTGTTAGCCCTGACGTTTGTAGCATGTATAAGTGGTCGCTTTGGCCTACATTAAAGTAAGTAATCACACACTTAGAAACTAGATCAGCTCTGTTTTTCACTTCTCAAACAGAAGTTGGAAATCGTATTGGTAGAACTCAAAGGATCTCGAGAATAAAGCCTTTCAATCAGAAGAAAAATCATTTATACATATTCGTACCAATGGGAAAATGAGGTGTCCGTGAGATTTCAAGGACCATCCCAGTTTTTTTTATTTTTATTTGTTTATGACATCCCCTCTCTTAACAGTCAATACAAATGTAAATTTAGCCTGATTAACAAAATTTAGTATCTGTTAAAAAAATATATAATAATTTAGCTACTTGATCTTGTTAAAAATTCATCTTATTTTTTAAAGTAAGTAAAGTAGGTATATCACTAGCTCTATTATGTTCGAGATCAATGGATCTGCTATAATCTATAACCTAGATTGGAGCTCCACCTCCACCCCCCCTTTTTTTTTCTTTTTCATTGTACGTGACGTTGCTGGTATGAATGGATATTCAATATTGATTGATGCTGGCCGAATGAACAAAACAGTTTAATAAATATACAATGTAAAAAGCTCTTAGTTTTAAAATGTTGCTAGGCAACCGAGATGGTTTGGAAATGTAATAAACAAATGCAAAAAAAAGAAGAAAAAGAGACTGGAAGTGTGAAAGAGAGAGAGGGGGGGGGGAGAGTAGTATGTATGTATAGCTTCCAATAAACAGTGAAATTATTTATTCGCCTGACGTAAACATTTCTATGTGGTTCTGAAAGGAGGTCAATTAATTAATTATTTCGATTATTTTTTCCCTTCCCTTATCTAAACTGATTTGTATGTTGTGAGTATAAAAAAAAGGAGTATGAGCCAGTGAGTCTCAAAGTGTTGGTTCAGAACTTCATTTCTTTGCATTATTGTTAGGCCTACAAAATATAACGATTGGTCTCATACAATTACATATTCAAGAAGGTTGTAAAAACTTGTCATTTTGTCTGCTATTTCTAAGTGAGTTTGTGTGTTTAAGACTGGAATCGATTGTTTGATAAAATACAACTATAGTAAACAGCAGAGGTGAACATTTACATTTTCTACCAATGCATGACTAACGGAGAGTACGTCAGATAGCCTTAAATGAGAAAAAATTTGAAGATTTGAACTCTACACAAACAAAAAAAAAGATTCTCACAAACATTAATGATGGTTTATATTGGAAATAAGCACTGGTAAAAAATATATTCAACATCTCTTTGATTATAGCAAAAACAAAAAAAAAAACAATTTAGTTCAAAGTCAACAACAAATTCAGTTTATTGTTAAAGATAGTGCCGGCATGCAGATATTTAGCCTACGATTTTCTAGTCTGTCAGCATGAGCCCGCTGTTATTATTTCCTGGTCGGAAAGATGCTGCTGGCTGTAATGCTGAAATTGGCTTAAAATTGAGCCTAGTGAGAGAATTACAGTCGATTACAGTGGGGCTTTTTTTTGTTCATAATTGTGTTATGATTTAATATAGTTTGCCGTTAGCTGAATTCTTGTTATTAAAAATATTAAGAGTTGATCTATGTTTTCAAAACATATAGAAGTCTATAGATTTGTAAAGTTAACATTTAAAAAATGCATTAAAGACACTTGCAACCAACAAACGTATGCTTAGATGGGGTCAATCAAAGTCCAATTAATATTCATCGTCAGAAGGAATAAATCAAAATAAAACAATGTTCAAAACTTTTCGTCCTCCTTCATACAAATGTGTCAACTCAATTTTCTCATAATGCAAAGAATTTCAAAGTATTTCAAACATGGTCATGTTCTTTGTTCCAATTATATTCTACAAAAGTGTGCTGACAGTCTTATATCTCAAAAGTGTGGTGCCTCAAACAGTCCTATTTCTCAAGTTTTTTAATAAGTTTATAATAACTGACGATAATGTAGAATGAAAGGTAAATCGAAGACAGACAGATCGTGGGTGTAGACAGTATTGTTTTTAGGGGTGGGGGAGATGATTTAATGTTGTATATTTCTGTTTTTTTACTTTTAATTTCATTACTATTATTGAAAAAACTGGCTACTTGGAAAAAGTAAAAATAGTTCCTTCGGACAACTCGACCCGGGACGGTAGTAACGACCTAGACCTGGGAATGCCCGGGATGGTAATAAATAACTCGTGGAATAATGCCAGAGAGCACGGGTCGGAGGTTACCATTGAAATAGGTAGAGTGAAAGAACACGCTCACCAATTAACGTTAGTCTGATAGTGGTCATGTGACTCATGTCAACAGTTGGCGCCAGAAGCATGTCCGTCTCTAATCTGCAAGTCTGATAGCGAACCCAAGGGACAGCAGCGTGTTATAGCAAGGAACAATAAGCACGCATTGGAAATAGATCTTTTCTTCTTCTCACACGATGCTTATTGTAAAGCCCTTTGTCTTATTGCAACAGCTTATCTCAAACAAAATAGATAATATCTTATCTCGTATATTACAGACGTGGCTTCAAAAAAGAAGATAATTACGTCCTACGCATTTCATGTGTCAATCTAGTCATACATGTTAAACAATCATTTAAACTCTGCTAAGTCGTTAGTTTATCTGTCTGATTCAGGCAACCCATTCCATTCTTTGATAGCACTAGGGAAAAAGGAGGCACTTGTAAGAATTAGTTCTAGAGTATGGAATAAGAAATGTGCCTCTATCTTTGCGTCTTTCTGAGTATTTCATTAGGTATATGAATTGACTATATAAACTCCCTTCAAACATCCCTTCTAATGCCCCCCCCCAAGTCTTTTGAAACAAACAAATACAAATATAGAAAATAGTAAATGAGAAATGTAGAATCTTAAGACTAGTCGATATTATGAAAACAAAATGGTGTAGATTGTAGAACAAAGCTTTGAACGGAAAACTTAATAATCGACACAATAGAGCATATAAATATAGATCTATGGGGTATTTCGGACTTTCACGAGTCACTGGTCATCAGATACGAACATACGCAAAGAGAGGAAATAGAAGTCAAACACAATATGTAGCACCAGATTTCGACTAGATAACTATTTGATATGTGGGGCCATTGATAAGTTCAGATATTAGCCTATGTCAGTGCCAATTATTTTCGTATACTCAGGGGGTTAAAAGACTTTACAAATAAGAATTACCGGTATATAGAATATATAGATAGTGCAATAATAAATCTTTGGTTAATATGCATGACTAAATGCATGACGCGTAGGACGTAATCATCTTCTTTTTTGATGTAACGTCTGTATTATATAAGATAAGAAGAAGATAATTTAAAACTATTATTATACATTTAAAAAACTCGGAGAATTTTTTTTCACTTCCCCAATTTTAAGTGGGGGCCATTAGTTATAGCTTGTGTAGCTTAGGCCTATACATAAATCCTGCACAATAATATTTAAGGTTAAGTGCAGTAATGAGGACAACTTACGTCTTTTAAACCTTAAAGTTAGGTATAGTAGAGTCACTATTGCAGAGCAGTCATGTTTGCGGAACAGCTCGTCTAAATTAGTTAAAATCTACTTTGTTTTGAAATTTTCTGCTAAAATACTGTAACTGTACTGCGAATGGTCCATTTCTCTACATTTCCAATATAAGGGTTTTCCTTTCACAGCAGAAAATTAATTTTGACTCCAGGTTAAAGTTGACAGGTGTGGAATCGTCCATTATTTTTCACGTACCAGAAGAACCGCATAGGTCAGGGCTTAAGACTTTTTATAAATGATAATGACACATTACCTGCATGATACACCTATTTTTCGGTTTATAAATGGATGTGGAAAAACTTCATTTCATAGCCATCTACCAGTAATTTAATTTTTAAAAAAAATTGGGAGGTGTTTACCAAGTTTTTACCTTTTTAAAGATAGTCACAATTGTGGAACACTATAGATGTCATTTATTTGACCTGCGCATTTAGCTTAATATTTACATAGTGATTTAGATTATCGGAATTTAAATATGAGTTTGTATTAGTATACATAATTTAAAAACATTTAGAGAATAAAATGGCATATAATATATAATTTATGATTACCAGACGTCCAGCAAAAAGAAGACAAATCATAATATCAAATAATATCATATAGGCCTATATAATATTAATATAACAAAAAAGAATTAAAGAATAGTGGAAAATAAAATCTTGAAAAGAAAATCAGGGTAGTGTGACGTCAATTAAATTAAAGAGGTAAAGGATCAAAAAGTGACAGTGTGTTGTCTTAAGCTTTAATAAAATAAAATTAATGTAAAGGCTAATGAGTTCAAGTATTATATAAGACTAATAAATATATGCTTTATATAGGCTTTGTTCCGACATTTTTACCGTGTTCCGCAATTGTGACTTCTTAAAAAATCCTGTTCCGTAATTGTGACTGACCATATCTCAGTCGATTTGAATGTAAAATTTAAATATCTGTTGAAAAACTAAACAAAGCGTCTATTTTTATCGGAAAATGGCTGATACTTTTAGTTTTTTCCATAGGTCTAACCATTACGGAGCAAAAAATTGAAAACTAAAAGTAGCTGCAAATATTGACTCTACTCTAAATAAAAACCTAGACTTTAAATACCGAATGTCAACCTCAGCTATACGCATGAAAGCTAAATTTGAGTGTTCGTTATTTATACGTATTGAGTCATTGTGTGTATGGCGGACACTGTTTATCACTTGGAGTAACGGTAGCCAGATCTTTAGTACACAAACTGCATCATGTTTCAAGCTATGGTGTTACTGAACACTGATCAGGTTTGATGCATTACAGGGTCTGTTTAAAGCACTTGGGAATATTACGAAAATAATAATATACTTTATGGCGGTTATCGTGTACTATAGACTAACCAAAACTTCGTCTGTTAATGTTGAGCTGTATTATATTGTCTGTCACCGGCGTCCACATCCTCAATAGCTTCTATTTATTAGACAAGAAAAAAAAACTATTTACTTAAACAATAACGAAATAGTTGTCTATGTGCAAAAAGGGGACATTGAAAATTAATAATACAACACTAATAATAACAATAGTAGTCTCTATTATCCATGAGGGAATTGTCTTACAATTTGAATATCAGTGCCAAAGTAATTACTCTTTAATTTTCACTCAACGTTGTCCCTTCGATTAGACACAATTAGGGGTAGAAGGAAACTACCAATTTAAAAATTGCATAAGTAAAGGATAGAGGGCTACAGAGGAATGACATTTACAACTTCGTAGTATAACAATAACACAATAGACCATTACAAAGAGAAAATATATATTTAATATAATCGTATATTATCTTGTAAAATACAGACGTTACTTAAAAATGAAGATGATTACGTCCTACGCGTCATGCATCTAGTCATGTATGTTAACTGTTAAATTCTGCCAAGTCATTGGTTTTCCTGGCTGGCTCAGGCTACTCATTCCATGCTCTACTAGCACAAGGGAAGAAGGAGCATTTGTACAAATTTGTCCTAGCATATGGAACGAGGAATGTGCCTTTATCTTTGTGTCTTTCTGAGTATTTTTATTAGATTTGTCTTTTTATTTAAAGATTATAGTTCAGAGTTTTATGTATAGGCCTAATTGCTACTTTACTTTGAAGTCTTCTATCCTGAAGGCTTTCTAAATTTAGTGATTTTACTAAAGGTGTTACACTAATCAAATAAGAATATTCGTTTGTTATGAATCTCAGTTCTATTTTGTGTCCGTTCCAGTATCTTAATGTTTTCTTGAGTTGAGGGGTCCCAAACAGAGGTTTAACCAAGGTTAAATAACATTTTGGTTTTATGTTCTTATTTGATTTATAGAAATTTCTTTTAATAAACCCTAATGCTTTGTTTGATTTTTTAATAGTTCCATCAATCTGGGCATTCCATGACAGTTTTTCATTTATAATAACACCTAGGTATTTTGCGGTTTTAGTCTGTGATACTGGTTTACCATGAATAAAATAAGTGGAATTTATTTGTTTTAGCTTTTTTGTTACTCTTAATAACTAACACTTTTCTGGGTGGAAAGACATGCTCCAATTTGATTCCCATTTCTGTAATTCATCTAATTATCTTTGTAAAATTTCTGTGTCTTAGTTGTTTTTATTGTATTGTTATAAACCTGGTGGTGGCACAGATGGGGGTAGTGGTGTGAGTGTAGTCAGCCAACGCAAATCGCCCCAGGCCAGCGTTAGACGAGCGGTCAACCGTGACGAGTTACGACGGTCAGCCGAGTCGAGTGTCAACAGGACGGTTCGGGAAGGATCGCCGTCGTGAACAGAGCTCAGGAGCGTCACGAGGGATGTAGTCATGTGACGAGGCTGGAAACGTCGAGCGATGTTCTGTCCGGTTCTAGAAGGCCAGTAGGGACCCTATATAAAGAGCGGAGGTGTCGCAGTCAAGACGGTTGAGAAAAGGGGCTCAATACAGCACGGTTCACGACAGGGGCTCAGAACACGGTCAAGTACAGCACAGTTCAACGGTGTGGTTCTGTACGAAGCATTACGACGGTTCAGTGCGGAGTACTGTCAAGTACAGTTGAGACAAACGGCGTCTTGATCTTGGTCTGCGATCGTTTCCAACACAACGAGCCTAGTGTGTGAAGTCAGTCCTGAACTGTTGAACCCAGTGCAAGCCCGGAACGAGACGGAGAGGCCAGTGCAAGAGTTGTTACGGCGGAACGGTGTTGGCGGAACGGTGTTATCGGAGAGATATTTGTACAGTGTACGTATTGCCAATTGTACAGTATTTGCTGTTATTTATTCAACTATTAAAGTGTTACGTTACTTTGGAGCCCTGAGTTGTCAAGTTCTTTAAGTTAAGCAATAACAAACATTCGATCAAGTGATAAACATTCGATCAAACCATTACAAACATTCGATCAAGCCATTACAAACATATGAACAGCTCTTACAAACATTCGATCAAACCATTACAAACATATGGACAAGCCATTACAAGCATACGGACAAGCCATTACAAACATTCGACCAAGCCATTACAAACATGAAACATTTCAACAGGTCATTACACGCTGCTAACACACATAATAATCATCCAGCCAACTTTAACAAACTTCTAGATCAGTCCCATTACAAACATTATGCTCAACCAGCCCACTATAACAAACTTCTAGATCTAAGATCAGTCCCATTACAAACATTATGCTCAACCAGCCCACTATAACAAACTTCTAGATCTAAGATCAGTCCCATTACAAACATTATGCTCAACCAGCCCACTATAACAAACTTCTAGATCAGTCCCATTACAAACATTATGCTCAACCAGCCCACTATAACAAACTACTAGATCAGCCCCTCACAAACAATATGATCAATATGACAGACATAAAACTTGACCAAAAGGCTACTAACGTCTGGAGGCAGATAACAAGGAAATTGTCCCTCGAGATGAAATATCACGCTCAATCTCTCCCCCACCCTTCCATCTGCTTTTGTTGATGCCCAGCATTCTTGAGACAAACTGAAATCAATAACAATATCCACAGGCCAAGAGAAGCCTGGAGATGGTAACATCATCCCGTTTGTTGTTGAGAAGGTAACATCATCCAGTTTGTTGTTGAAACCGTCGCGGATAAGTCCAGGGTTCGACCGGACTTGTATGGTAAACTATGAATGTCCATTTAAACAACAGGTGCTACATTTCAGTAAAATAACGAAATATATAAAAACATTTTTAAAAAACCTAGCATAATCCGATTGATGGAAGTAAAATGGATGGAGTCCGATGTACCTTCAGTTAACGTTAAAGAAAAAGATTACATTTATATATTCATTTGTTGTGTTTCTTTAACAATGTTTGAACAAAGCTATGAAATTTTTTTAAAATGTTGCACCACGCTGTCGCTCCCTGGTACTATACTAGTTACAAGGTTGGCCCTTTAAGTAAATTAATAATTCAACTTTCGTATACACTTTTTTTTTTGTCAGGAACTGTTTTTTTTAATCTTCCTTAAGCCTTATAAATCCCTCGCCACAAAATATTTCATTCGCGATTTCTAGTAGCTCATGAAGGTGAAATACCTTTGCTTTGCTTCTCTCTTGGAACATTCTGATATGATACAAACAAGGGTCAGCCTTCTCTTTAAACACGCACTCTTTTTTTGCCCGTCAGTTGTAGTCGATTAGGATCCAATACCTTCACTTTGTCGGCCGCGGTCCTTGCTGGTCACACACATTCATTTTACCATACCTTCCTCCTTTTTTTTAACAAAGCTTATTTCAACTTATTCTGTCTCTTTGTCTGTCTGGTAAAAGGTTTGAATGTTTTTCTCCCATTTTCTATTCTTGGATCAAGTTAAAACTTTGCACAATTATTTATTGAACCTTACAAGACATGTATCAATAAAAGAAAATTACCAATTAGTTAATTGTCGGTGTATAATTATTTTGTTTGATATTGAAATAAGGAGAATAAATGCTACTTAATGAGAGATGTGGATGTAGCCTATGTATGGATTTAATCCCCTTAAGTTTTAACACATTTTTTCTCCCACTTCCCATTCCCGGATCAAGTTGAAATTTTGCATAATTATTCACAGTTGATGACAAAAACACGAATCAATAAAAAAAAATTAAATTAGTTAATCATCTAGAACTAATTAATTAATTTTGTTTTATATAGCGGAAACGGAGCTAAACCCTGTAATTTTCAGTTACATGGCAGTAATTGACGGTTGTTTCCCTCAAATAAGCTTAGTTTTTTAAAGTATTTTTCCTATTGCTTGTTTTTGACAATGAAGAAGTTCTAAGCTAATAGTAGGAATTTTAGAGAAAAAATTCATATTACAGATTTAGATCCAGGTGCAAATTTAAAAAAAAAATAATATTATTTTCCTTAAAGAACAGTTCCCAACATTTTGACCAGCAACCAAAGTTCATAAAAAAATAGTGGCCTAACAGTGTAGGCCAATGTATAAATAGCTCGATAAGATGATCCAATCAAGTTTAGTTCTTCGATAATGCTAAGCAGAACCAGTGCTGACATAAAAGGGAACATCATTTATTAATGAGTCACTTGACATTGTACGACAATAAATAAGACAATGGATGCAACAAAGTCTACAGTAAAATAATACGTTCGAGATATCAAAGATGAGCAAAAAGATCTGGTGTCTTTTTTTTTAATTCACATAGGCCCAGGACAGGATTTCGACTTGATAACGCCATAAGCTATTTGAGATATGGGGTCCCTAGTAATCACCATAAGGCAATGCTTGTCTTTGCTTTTTCTCAAAAACAATATTTGGAGGACCCAAGCTTATTGGAGGCTATAGGCTACAGACAATGTTGCCTATAGGTTAATCCAGCAGTGTATAGGCGAACATTTAAATCTACGTGCGAGTAGCTATCGATGTGAACAATGTTGTAATATAATTTTGATGAATGAAATATGAGTAGTTTAAAAAACAACAACACTTGAATAGTGAAAGAAATACAAGATCCTCGAAGAGAAGCCTGGCTCGTGATTAAAATCTAATCTGCATGTATCTGATGTAGAGTTATTACTTTAGATGTCTTTATTTACAGCTCTCTCCTCAGACTTTGTTTAAAACAAAATTAAAAACATGTCAAAGAAATTTCTAGAAAGTTTACTTCAATAGACGAGAACAGCGTCAGAGACATTCTACTAGTCTTTATTGAAATCCTTACAACAAAAGCGCTATTTAAAAAAGTTATCCAGTTTTTGTGTGTGTGTGGGGGGGGGGGGGGGGGGTTGGGGGGGGGGGAGTAGGGCCGAGGAACGCGAGAAGTATTTAAGGGCACCGTTAGTGACTTTTTTCTTTGTGGGCAATTATCGCGGCATTAATTATAACACAGTTCTTTTTTAAGTCATTAGTTAAGTATTGAAGTAAGATCGTCATTAAACAAAGGACTGAGGACTAATCTTGCTATGACTATAATAAATTTAATATTTTCAGTCCTCAAAAAACAAAAAAAAAGCTTTTTAAAAATATCTATTTACATAAATACATATCTGTAGCAACGCAAGAAGAGATCGATCTTATATTCACCAAAAAATCAGACAAATTTTGTTTACAATTAAGTGATGGAGCACCAAGGTCTATAGACTAGCTAATTTCATTCTAACTAGGTCTAAGCTTATTCTCAGCCATGAATTTTTAAAAAATCCGTTAATCCTTGTCATCCCCTGATCCCATGTCCTTGATCCGATGCCATTAGAGTATCTCAGATATCGATTACAAAGCCGTGTTTCGAGGACAGACTTTTGTTAAATTATGTAATGTTTTAAACGATCCTGCTGCCATCTATCAAACCATGTGATGCGAAATGTCCGTGACTATATTTATATTGATATATATGGAAAAGGATCACTCTAAGGCAGACAAAGTCATAAAAGTGAAGGGGAGGACATAATAATCATGAATTTCATAAAAACATTTATGCACACAGTTTTGTCTTTTGTTTTAAGAGTGTTGTAGAGTGCATAAATAAGTTTTTTAAAACTTGATTTAACAGAAATCGTTCGTGTTATTTATTAGCCGTTGCAGCCTAACAATAAACAGATTCTTGCCTAAGACCATGAAACCTTTGCAGGACGAGAACCCGGGATACTCGAGATGACAGTTCGAACCAAAGAAGCTATCCTTGAGCCATTGCCAAGCTGCCTTTGTTCGAACTTCCACGAGGTATAGAGCCACTAATACCTATAATTAAGAAAATCATGTAATGTTCACACTGGCCGTATTCAGCCAAG
The DNA here is from genome assembly GCA_030265305.1 of Biomphalaria pfeifferi. Classification (NCBI taxonomy): domain Eukaryota; kingdom Metazoa; phylum Mollusca; class Gastropoda; family Planorbidae; genus Biomphalaria; species Biomphalaria pfeifferi. The sequence goes on along the minus strand of JASAOG010000023.1, from coordinate 3,841,505 downwards.
CAACAAGAAAACCCCACGCATTGGGTGTAAGTGATCATAGACTATCATGGATAAGAGGAACATTTGATATGATGGGAGGTTAGATTGTTTTGTTGGTGGCTAGCTCATAAATTTTAATTTTAGTGCTGAAAATGTCTAAACCTGCTATTGTGACACAGTTACTGTGTGGTCAACCGTGACACACGGTCAAGTGTTGGGTATCGAGAGTTAGGGGACCTGGGGGAAGTGACGAGTGTGTAAACAAGAAGAGAGGAAGTCAGCTAGGAAGTATGAGATCTGTATACAATGTCTGCCGTGTATATATGTTATGTTGAAATGATTCACAATTAAAAGACACTTTAAACGTAAAGAGACTTGTTTCTAAACACCTGCCTACCTACATTGCGATTCAATGCCCCCCCCCCCCCCCCATATGCAGACATATGCCACCCAAGGTCTATCACAGCTCTCCCCACCCCCAATAAGTAGACATATGCCATCCAATGTTTGTCACAGCTCTCCCCACCCCCAATAAGTAGACATATGCCATCCAATGTCTATTACAGCCCTCCCCCCTAATATGTAGACATATGCCACCCAATGTCTATTACAGCCCTCCCCCCCCTATATATAGACAAATGCCACCCAATGTCTATTACAGAAACGCAATCTTACTTACATGGATTCCAAACTTTTTACCAATCCACAAACCAATTAGAAATGCACCAGTTAATTAAACCCTAAACGAATGCTTTTTGCCGGCTCAAAAGTGCTATCGCAATTACTGTAGATACAGTACAAGTCCTTTAAAATGCTGCTACAGTTTAGAAGTCATCCCTATAAATAGAAAATGACACCAAAATACAAAACCTAAAAGCATTTACGAAAAACTGTTGCCGTGCTGTTACTGGCGCCACAAGATGAACATAACTCGGGCTTACTCGTTATTCCGATTATTCCCTACAGTTGGCGCGTGGCGGTCCGCAGATCGATAGCCACCGATAGTACCCCATTCTTTTAGAACATGATCAACAGATCACATCCATTTGCCAGACTGTAAATAGAAAAACAGGATGCATGGAATCTGGCAGTTCGCCGTGTAGAAAGAAAACAGTTTTCTCGTATTAAACGGCCGTCTTGCTGCCAGTTAGTTGAAGTCTACTATCTGCATGCAATATAAAACTGCTGACGGAGTACTGCAATAAGAAAAAAGTAAAAAAAAAAAGTCCCAATTTTTTTTCAGGAATTAACTGAAAAACGTATTTAGCAGCAAGATTATCCGAAGAGCAAGATTATCCGAAGAGCAATATTTGTTTGACTGGTGTCGGAGACTCACGTTTAGTGATTATGCATCCTTTATACTCGATCCTACATATGTCTATCTCAAAATTGACTATGTTTAAGTGTATCAAAAATTGATAAAGTATTTTTTTTTCGGAAATATCAATAAAATGATCTTGGAAAAAAAAGAGTTCACAATGATTAAATGTTTAAAACAATAGTGGCTCTATTTCAAAAGTATCATATCTGGATCGCACCAAGAAATAGTAGGCTACCCCTGTAACGTACATAAATGGCTAATTAATCATCTCCCTTCTAAAAACACACTAAATTACAATCTGTTGCAGGTTAAGCAACAAAAAAAAATATATTCTAAGAATCAGAACATGTATTAGCAATAAAGAGAATAGTTAAAAGCAACGTGAAACAAAAGTGGACATTTATTCAACTTTACGAACCGAATTATGCATAGGACTAGGTCACTTTAATGAAACACTGGTCCCAATAGAACTTTTTTAAAGCTAAAATCTATTGAAATGTTTAGAGTATAATTTAAAATTTGCTTACATTCTTTAACGTTTGAACATATGACTACTGGTTTCCTATGTGAATGTATCCAGTTGTAACTAAGCATTCATTGGCATAGTATTTTCTCTTTTTTCTAAGCTATACTTGGCAAGTTTAACCTTGACAATTTTCAGCCCACGTTATCTCAATGACTATCATAAAACATTTGAATATGAGTGACTTTTTCTCCGGAGGTAGAAAATACAACAGAAGTCGTAAATTTTGTGTGTTTATAATGAATCACGAGAAACTAGTGAACTGGCTAATTTCTTTGTTTATCTCAGCGGACGGGTGGAAATGTTTGCTTGGCAACAACGAATGATGGAAATCAACCTGAGACTCCAACAGATGTCGTCTAGCATTTGTCACTGACATTAAAAAATGACTATATCAAAGCAACAGTTGGGATTATAGACTAAAGAAAAAAAAACTCACTAGGATAAAATCTTTCATAATGCTTTGATAAATTTATATTTATTTATTTATTTTTTAAAATAAATATTGTAAAAGATATTGGCTGCTATTTGATTCCATTGCAATAATAAGGTATTGGGGATGCACTCAAAGTTTATCAGGTATTCTGCTTTCAGTTTACACTTTGTTTTTTTTTAAGATTCCGTCTACATTATTTTAGCAATGCCATTCAGTAAGAGAAGACAAAAAAGTAGCCATACGAAGAAATGTGGCGATATAATGGAGACCAAAGAGAAACGCGAGATATTTTGAAATCAAAAAGGACAAAATAAACAATGTCAAGGACGCCATATTGAAAAATTTCTTTGTACTGCAAGCGAAGTGCTATTAAAACTTCGCTTATCAATAGCAGATTTAAATGCATGGCAGAAAACTAAAGCTAGCCAGATTTATGGTGAATCCGGTAAAAAGTAAAGGAAGGGTTGATAAGATATTTTACTTAAAATGTATGTTTCTGTACTTTTTAGCCCTGCAGAATCAAATGTTCTAAGCACTTCTCAGGCCTTCTGTTTATATTTATTATTTATAGCACAAAATGTTTTCAATATTGAATATATTGGAGACATTTGACTTTCACTCTAGGACTTAAAATTTATTTTAAAACAATGGGGAACAAGCTAGAGTTATAAAGGAGACTTAATATGGAGATGAAGTGCCACTTTGCATTGAAATCTTGTTAAAATTATAGATCTACATCAATTCTTGTTTATTTTGTTGGCAAGTGTTAGGTTTATCCATAGACTATATATACAGGACTACCAACACTAAGTGTAACTAAGCATGTTTCGTTCAACTCCAAAATGTGAGACAAGGTACTTCCGGTATAAACTAATTTTATGACATTCACGATGTTTGAATGATAATGCCAGCTTGGATAATATATTTCTCTTTTCATCATATTTGACAATTTCTTTTTACATTGTATACTATTAATATGAGTTAAATAAGTGATTAATGAAAGAGTCATTACAGTTTTGAGAGTGTGCCTATAATTGGTGATAGAAGTTAAGTCTGTGAGTGAGTCAGTCTAAAAAAGAAAATAATAATGAGTCCCTGAGCCTACTTACTGACATTGTTACCAACTTTTATTTACATCTAGATTCTATACATACCTATTTTTTAAAATTTATTTGTAGTTTTTTTTAAGATAGCATGCAGTATATATATAATGGAGAATGAAGCCATTAAAAATTACAAGCAATCGTGCATTTATGACTAATTGAAAAATATGCATAAAACTTTCAGCTCTGCAAGTTATTAATTTTTTAAACGAATTAAATCCTAAATAACATCCAATTATTCTAAAAGTCATAAAAAAAAATTGATTGTTCCAAATTTTTCTTCACCCAATAGAATTCTGGAATTATTGTTTCTACTTCAATAAAAATTAATTGTACACGTAGTAAACTTTGACCCAGACTTAGTGACCTATGGCTATAAACTATATCTACATATACGACCATACACATTTCTACAATTTGTTTTTGGAAAAAAAATGACTTAATGGGTTTTTAATTACATATATATATATATAAACTAGTTAGAACACTATCTATGTAAATGCTCTTTTTTTAAGTTGGTAAATCAGATTTTGTTGTTATAAAAATCTGGCTGTCTATTGCACTGTTACCAAAAGTATGACTAAGAAATATTTTGAACTTAGTGTTTATCTTTATTGATGGTTTCTTTTATAATAAACTAATTCACCAGAAATCATTCTTCTAACACTACACTGCAACCAAGGACGCCTCGGTGTACGAGACTTATTTGATTGAATAATATAGGCGTGGTGCGCACAGTTGGCAGTATATATATAGTCTATGGGTTTATCATAAAAATTTCCAATACTTCTGTAATCTGTACCCTGGCTTCACCAAAAGTTGCTCCCCTTTCAATCCTTGCACTCTATAAGACAGATGATGCTCTCCAGTCATCTGTGCCTGTGGCCAAAAATTAACAAGTGTCACATGTGACCAGCACAATGACCAACCACCTTTACTGTTCCCCAACTAATGTCAGGTACCCATTAGGGCTGGGTGGACTCAAAATCCTGGTGAAGACTGGGATTTGTAAGCCCTACAATTACCAGCATAACATTTACAACACATGCACTGCATTATTCCACCAAAAGTAATCAAACAATACTCATACAACTGATACAATTGATATAAGACAAAAATTAATATTGCTATTAGCTAAATTTACTGTTTTATGAAAAATTGAAAAAACTATAAATCAAACAATAATATATGACATTTTAATAGCTATCTTGCAACATCAACATTTTCTGAATCAGATTCCATGTAATAATTACTTAACAATTTTTCTTCGAGTGATTCTATTAGTGTTCCTCTTTTTCTTCTTTTTTTTGCCGATTTTTTACTTCGGAAATCATATGTAAATATATCTGGCTCTTTTTTGACAATTTCAGCATAAACATTACACAAGTTACCAATGTCTTCAATGGTAAGTTCAAAAGCTCTAAGCTCAACATTTATGCCAGACTTCTCCACCACGTCACTAACTAGATCTTCTCTGTCTAGAGGAAATAATGTACTGAGGAAGAACCAAAAAATCAAATACTAAAAAACTTTGATCAATGTATAACTTAGAGACACTTTTAAGTAATTATGTTATTGATACTGAAAAGATGTTAAAATTTTGTTGATATTTTTATCCAAAAAAAATACAACCCAAATTTTAGACATTCAGCTTTGATATCAACTTGAAATAATTATATGTTTCATTATTTGTAATGCACAATTGTAAAACGAATTTCCTCATGGATAATAAAGATTTTATTATTGTCTTATTATTATTTAAAATAATTATTATAACTTTATCAAGCAAGTAAATGGGAAAAAAACATGAGAAAAATTAAATGTTAGGTGGTCTGAGTTTGTACAGAAGTTTATATAGCTTATTCTAATAATCTTGGTCATTTAAGAATGGGATTAAGATTTGGCTTTGAGTGAATTGTATATAGAACAGATTTACTAATAATCATTCAAATTTAAACAACAAATTTTTCTAAAAGAAATTACTTTGAAAGTTGTTTTTAGTTAAAACATTTCATGGGCACAAATAATGAGGAACTTTTTTAAAATTCCCATTTTATGACAAAAACTCCTGCAGAAACTTAAGTAATTGAAGAACTGCACAAAATTTAATATAATGAATCCATTTATATGTTTTTACCTATTTATTTATAAGTGATCAGTAGTGATCAATACTGATTCAAGGAAGTATGCAAAACTTAAAAGCACTTCCCTCAAGGCAAATAATACTATAAGTGATTTAGTCCTCAAGAAAGTTCTACCACATACCTCAAAGGTTTAGGATAATATTTATTTGGCATTTGAAAAAGATGACGATTGACTTTCTCCACCAAAGTAAAATTTTGTTGAATCAATGGCTGAACCTTGGGCACAAAATGAACAACGCCTACATCAACTTTTGGAGGGGGGACAAATGCTTTACCTGTGGAAGATATGTTCAGCAATGGGGATGATATATTTCATAAATGAACACCAGTTTTTAAAAAAATGTGTGCAACAATTTTTAAGAAGAAAGTTGTCATTTAAAACTTATTTAAAAGCTCTGTATTTATCGATATTACATTATATAATTTATTTTATTGCATTATTGATTGAATGGATGAATGAAATGTACCTTGTATAGAAAATTTCAGCTGTGCATCACATAAATATTGAGACATAACAGAGAGTCTACATCTATATTCAGACTTGGGAGGTGCCACTATTCTTTCAGCAACCTAAACAAAAGTCATTTGGAAAAATAAGAAATATTAGTCAGATTAGGAACGAAAAAAAAATTCAATTCTGAAAAGATTTGTTAGTTCTTTTTAGACTAAATGAATCACAGTAATAGCTCCTATTTCTGGTCTTAAATCCCTCTTTTAAACACTAAGCAAAGAGGGTTAACTCTGAATTTAAAAAATTCTTATAAAAATGAAAAGAAAAAAAAAAAGAGAGAGATTTAAGAACTTATACTAATAAATAAATAAACAGCTTTAAAAGTTAGATCATTGTGTCTAGTTTTAAAAAATATATACTATCAATAACTTTGGGGCTTGTACTCTGGGTCCACACGCCTGTTTGTTAGAAAAATTCTTTAATAACGCGATACACATCTGGTTTTCACTAAAAAGTAGTCACCATGCCCCAGTTGGATGGCTGCCTGGTCGTTCTGTTTGCGTGCTGGACTGTCATTTGGATTTATCAATGGTCCTGGGGTTCAAACCCTGCACGCTCCCATCCCCCCTCATCCTGCTTAAGGTTCGGACTAGGAAGTAAACTATCTTCAACTCTGAAGGAACATCCGAAACATGTAAAACATTTTACAGTTCTTACTCTAAATGAGACATGATGAGCTTTTCATAAAGTTTAGAAAACAATAAATGTGTCACAATGTTTCACAGCCTTACTGTCACTTACACTTTGTCTATATTTAGCCCAAGGTTGTCGGCAAGAATTTCAGCTACCTTGGGGATATCCAAGTAGACAGAAACCTTTTATTAGAATAATTGTAATTGGTCAGAAATGTTAACTATTGTATGTTAAGTTGTATTTTATTGGTTGGCCATGCGACGGAGAGATGTTAGTTACGTGGTAACGCTCTAGAGCCCGGGAAAGATTCTAGATTGCCTCCAGTGTCGAGCGGAACATGTTAGAGAGAAGATGTACTAAAGTCTCGTGTTGGAACTCAAAGGAAGATGACATGATCATATTATTGTGTAGATCATTTAAACTAGTAGAAATATAATTTGAGTTTTATTCTTTCACAGTATATCATTGTAATTATTTATGAATAGCTTTTCCAAGTTCTGAAATAAGGTATTTGTATTTGTCGAAGAGAAGTTTCTTCATTGATTATAATAATGACATACTTAGATCGTCTTATTGACTAGTAACTTCTAGATGATCCTCTTATCAACTCGCAACTTCTAGATGATCATCTTATCAACTAGCGACTTCTAAATGATCATCTTATCAACTGACGATTTCTAAATCCTCGGCAATCACGATCTTTGATTGTGCTGTTTAGATCAAGATAATCTTCAACGTGACATCCAACATCATAAAAGATCGTGATATTAGCACATTTGATGATCGTGACAGTTACGTTTAAGCAATATAATGAAGAAACATTCTGAACTGCTGTAGGAACTAATGGGTTAAAAGACATAATTAACTCTGTTATGTATAAATGAATAAAACATTATGTAAAATAAACATTAAATGAAGTTTAGTAGAAGCATCTTAAATCATTTATAGCCAAACAAATAAGGAAAAACTGCAATCATGTTTGTAATGTCTATCAGTCAATCTGTCTGTCTGTATTGACATTAATGTCTCTCAAAGTGCTTGTCACAGCCTCAACAATAGTAAATAGCTGAATTAAGTCTAGAAAAGTAAATAGAATGGTGGCTTTGAGAAATTGGTGCCTTTCATTTTGAACTGAGATTTAAAAATATTCTTGTGACATCATGAATTATGGAAATAACTAGGTCAAGATTAATACTGTTTACTCTTGGTTTTGGAATATTATTTTATATTTTTATATATGTGCAAAAAACAGGCATGCAAAATTCCTAATCATTATGAAAAAAGTGGTTCATATTTTTAATAACTGTACTGATTTTCTGCAGATCCAAAAAACTATTACAACAAAGATTTTTACATAGCTCTTAGGGTGGGGGGGGGCTATCAACTAACTCTTTCTGATACAAATTTTTATCCTACTTCCCTTTCTCAGATCAAATTAAAACTTTGCATTTAAAAAAGATGTCCCTAACAACACATAAATCAATAAAAGAAAAATTGACCAATTATTTTATCAATAATTAATGTTTTTTTATAGAGACAGTACTAGCTACGGGGAGGTAAGTGTTGTGTAGAGAATTAGGTTGTCACTTACAAATTTGAAACTAACAACAGATAATTATAAAAACTATATATTCATGAGCACTTATTTAGCCCAGTGGTTGGTGTGTCAGTTTTCCATTAAGAGCCTTGACCTTCTCAAGTTGGAATTCAAGTAGAGCACCTTTCTTTTTAAAATTGTTTTTGTAAAAAATTTTTATTGTCACACAAATTTATTATTGTTATTCTAGATCTATTACAAATTAATTTCATGATTGATTCACTTAATAAAATCTTTCTTTTTAAAGAAAATTTTTAAAATATTTTACTTGCTTTTCTTTTGCAAGGTCTTTTAATGATAACGGTCAAATAGATAAATTAATTAATTCAAGGTCTCTGTTGTAAATATATATATATATGTGTGTGATTTTGTGTGTGGAGTAATGTGAAAATACAAGTGATCCATTTGATTTCTAGATGAACATTTTTTCTCATATATTTTTCAAATAAAATAATAAAATGAGTACTCAGAATATTGGTTTAACTAGCAACTTTGTCAATAGGAAAATTTTCTTAGAATAAAAAGAGAAGCAAATAAAACGCATGACTAACTTCTTTTTGAAATGTTAAAGTCAAAGGGACACGACCAAACTTCCAGATAGAAGACTTATTAGACATATGATGTAACCATTGTATAATCAATGGGGTGGAGACACTGAAGGGCAAGTTGCCAATGATATGAATGTTTGGTGGTGGGTCCTGCCAATGAGCATGAAACTCAGGTGACACAAACTGCTGCAGATCTGTGCTTAAGATGTCTCCATGTACCACTTCCAGCTTCTGACTGCTTGCTTCTGCTAAGATCTGATGTACAAAAAGAGTTTGCAAAAGGAAAATGATAATAAAACAGCTAATTGTAGAGCAAGTTGAACTTTTGAAAATTAATAGTAAGGGGCTCTAAATTAAAAGAATAATTATCAATTGTGGGATCCTCTAAAGGTTTGAAATTAAAGAATAATAGTAATTAAATGCATAATTTAAATTTATCAGAAGTATGCATAATAGATGAATTTCAGAGCAATATTAATGTTTATTGACTAATGGGTAGAGCTTTGATGTTATCTAGTGCATTACAACATAAGTTATATAGTAAAACAATGTATTCAATTTTAAACCACAATATCAATAAAATTTAGTATTTCAAGCATAGTAAAAATATTATTATAATATGCATGCATAATAAAAGAATGTAGCTTAAAAAGTACTGCTACGCTAACATTATACTTTACCTGTAAACTTGGTAAAAATCTTCTATCTTTCTCAATAACAATAACTTTCTTAGTATTGCTGTTCAGTATTGGTCGTGTTATTCCCCCAGGACCTGGTCCAACCTCAATGACCAAAGCATCATTTAATTTACCAGCTGATCTTACAATTTTTTTAGTCAGATTCATATCCAGTAAGAAATTCTGTGACAGCTTCTTTTGGGCACTTAACCCATATATTCGAATTATTTCCTGAAGGGATGGCAAGGGAGGCAGCCTCTGCATTGTGACAGAGCAATGAACTTGGACACTAAATTAAGAGCTAATTAAAAAGAAAAACATTAATGACTTCATAAATGAACATGTGGCAAGTCATAACTATTTAATTCAATAAAAAAATAATTCAATACAAATTTTAAAATATCATAGTAACGGTACTGGTTATTGAGAGTGTAGTTCAATACACTTCACTAATAGATTAATTTGAATAGATCTGCTATACACAAGATTAGGTGAAAAGTTATTTATAAGAAATGAATAAACACAAGAATAAGGTAATTAAATGTATAATTTTCTTTGATTGAAAAAACATTCATTAAAAAAACAATTCATGTTTAAACTTGTTTTTTTCATAAACTCCATCACTCTTAAATTTTGCCAAAGTTGTGGCAATAAATGAAAAGTCAGAATTCTGAAACAAATGTTAAAAATGAACAGAAATTTTAACAATATAAGCCTTGTAGTTTAGTCAATACAAGTACAAGGTGCAATTTCTTGACAACAAACGGGTGGCCTATTTCTAATCTCAAGTTTGCAGATAGAACTCATTGAAAAAAAATGCAGACCGGTATAAGATCTTATTTCAAAATTGGATGCTGCAGCAAGAGCAGTTGTTTGTAAAATGTTTTACATGTTTTTGGTGTTCCTTCAGATTCTGAACATAATTACATTCTAGCCCAAACTTCACACAGGACGACAGAGGATGGCAGTGGGTGTGGTTTGAACCCTGAACCACAGAACATCAGTCCTGAGGGCATACCACAGGACCAGGCAGCCATCCAACCAGTGCTGCAAAAAGCAAAGTACTATTTTGTGGTGGAGATAATACATGGATACAAATTAGAAGATAGGTTAAACATAACAAGATGGAAAATCACTAAAAAAAAAAAAAAAAAAAAACCTGATTGAATTTGGTATCTGCTGTCATAAGTAATTGTGGAAAATATAGAAGAGTAGCATCAGCTTCCTAGTAAAATTTGAAATTTATTCTTCTTAAGTGTTCTCTGTACTCTTAGTTGTGAAAGTTGGACACTGAATGCTGAGTCTGAAAGAAGAATTCAAGCGTTAAGTAAAAAAGCTACAGAAAACTACTGGGTATCACTTAGGATACGGTACCACAAAAAAAAAAGAAAAATGAGTTGGTACATTTACAAGTTAACACTTTGGCAAGTCAACACTTTGGCTGGAAAAAAGGAGAAACTCCTCAATTCTGTGAAGAGATGAAAGATGAGCTGGTTCAGTTGTTTTGTAGTATATGACTCACTCTCAAAAGTCATAATGCAATAATAATACAATGTAATAATACAATGGACATCAAAAGAAAAGCTGACTGAACAATGTAAATAAAAGATTGAACTGGCTTCTCTTGATATTCAGCTAAGGACAGCTGCTGACTGTAAATAGTTGAGGGATTTGGCTATATATTGCTATCATAGATGTCCTCCTTTTTAGGATTATGTCCTCTGTTTGGCAGGCATTAGCCTAATTGGGAAAATGTCTAGCTTTTACTCTGTGGTCCAGCTTTTACTCCGTTGTTTACAGCATTGACATATTATCCAGCAATCTTTCATATCTTCTGTTTAAATACACAAAGTCACTCATATAATATAAAGTTAATTAACTCTTTCTCTCCGTAATTTATTTTCCACGTTGTGACAGAATTTCTTATATTTCACGTTTGTACATTTGACTCTGTTATGATTAGACTTCAATAACATTTTTGTTTGTAATCAGACAACATTACTTTTGGTATAGAATTATAGGAGAATCCATGCTCTTTTTATATAACAAAAATTAACGTTTAGGCATCAATAAACTCAGATTTTAATTCTATATTAACATTAACTAAATTTTAAGATCCTCAGGCATAGCCCCTCACATTAAATCATTAAGATGTTTTCAAATTATGCATAAACACGAACACAAGAAATAAAAATATGAACACACTTATTCTACCAAAATTAGGTCAATGGGATAGTGACTTCTACACAGACTTTTAGACTTATTTTATGTTTGCATGATTAGATGTGTGTTGAATGTTTGTTATTTTTTGTTTATTTATTTACCGGTAATAAATTTCTAATACAGATGATATTTTGTAGTATAGTACAGGTTAGGATAGCCATTCTTGCCTAAATAGCTGAATCCTCTATATTCTCTCTATATTATATAAATCTAAATCTATCTAGTAGTACTAGATCTAAGCATTTAACTTCATTCAATGTACCAAGCTCACTCCAAACATTTGCCCATTTATTCTCTATTAAAAAAAACAACAACAAACGAACAAATATAATATAAGATCATTAACATGATGTCCAAAACTGGCTGCCTGAAATAAATTTTGGTAAGAAAATCGTAATTTAATTCGGACACCCTATTAATTTTTTTGAGTATGGAATCAAACAACTTGGCTTATGAATCAAATAAATCAGCTCCAAAAACAAAATAAATATTGCCTGGCTCATTAGTACCTATAGACTTTAGCCAGTAAAAGCGTCCTTCAATGGGAAGTCATCCGAGTAACATAGGAAAAAATAACAACCTGACTAACAAATTTTAAATTCGTTTTTCTTACATAAAAAGACAGCTAAATGGAAGGAAATTGGGTCAGAATCATTGGAAAATGGACAAGCACATTATACAGTGTGCTAGTTTCATAATAAATATCAAAATATATATTTAATGACCACAAAAACAGTGAATGTCCGAATTCATGTAATTTCCGAATTAAATAAACTACTAGATCTATGTAAAGACCAGTCTTAGTTACTAATAGTAATAGATAGGCCTACATATATATAATTAGTTATTAGTATAATTATTATTTTAATATTTTATGTAGATCTATATTAATAATGGCAATATCCGCATTTTGCGTCTATTAACACTCCGGCCAGTTTTCTCAGATTTTCTGTGTTGTCGAGCATAGTTAATTATCTTGTTATTAAATATATTTATTATTCGAAGTGCCTATTCCCAACCATCTGGGAATAGGCTTTAGCCCTATTCCCAATCATCTGTTCAGGTCAAATGAGGTCAAAACCTTATTCCCAGTCAACCGGAAGTGGTTCATGTTAAAGGTCAAACATGATGGCTGGAATCAATCATACATGCTTTGTCCACAGTCACTGATTTGATTTAGAGTTTTAACATAGATCTAGTAAATCTAGATATAGTATTGTTCACTTTATCTAGATCTAGAATCTAAAGTTGTTTCATTACATTAAAAAAAAAAACAGCATGAAAAGAATTTAGCTATGACAATTAAATGTAATGTTGTACTAGTATATCTTCTATTATTTGCTTTAATAAATGTATGTCATACATAAGACAAAAAAAATGCCTGGATGATGGATGCCTGGTCGTGCGGTTTGCACGCTGGACTGTCGTTCGGATTTATCGACGGTCAAGGGTTCAAACCCTGCCCGCTCCCATCCCCCGTCGTCCTGCGGGAGGTTTGGACTAGTAAGTAAACTATCTTCAACTCTGAAGGAACATCCGAAACATGTAAAACATTTTACAAACATTTTACAAAAAACAACCAAAGTCTCTGTTGATTGTGTTGTGCTATTTATGTAGGAGATTTCTATATTCTATAATAAAATAACCTATAAAGTATACATTGTTCCTTTAATTACATTAGGGAAAAAATAATAGAAGTTTAATAAATTGTAAAGATTTATCAATATCAAACAAATTTTATTTTAAAGCTATTTTCTATTATCTTCTTTTAAATCAATCACTTAAAAAAAATATAACATTTAACTGAATAGGATTTGACCTAAACACATTTGACTGGGAATAAGGTTTTGACCCTGTTGACTGTGAATAGAGTTTTGACCTTATTTGACCCATCCATCCGGTTGGGAATAGGGTTGAAGCCTATCACAACTGGTTGGGAATAGGGTCCGCCTTTATTATTTAATACTATATTAAAAATTATAATATAATATTTTATTAAATATATAAATAATAATATTCGGTAATTCTACCTTACGGCTTAGTTTCTACTAGATCTAGTTATGGGTAACCATGTAATTCTAAATCAGCGCCCCCAAAATAGACTTAGATCTACATTTGACTCACACTTTCTCTCTCTCACTAGATTATTAAAAAATTACTGTTTTAACCTTTTAAAAATGTATTGTTCTCTGAAACTGGAATTCTATATCTAGATAGAGTTCAGCTTTTAACGCGATGTATGGTGTAAATGTAGCAAAAATGTTTATGTTTCCGTAATCACACTAACACACAAATCTAGAGTGCATGAATGTAACAAATCTAGATTTAGACCTAGACCTTGAGTCTAAACTACATATTAATATTATGTAACATAGATCAAGATGTTCTACACATTTAGTAGAAAATTCCCATTAAAAAATGTTGAATAGATCTGCATTGTTTTGTTCGTCATTGTTAAAGACATTGATGTCGTAAATTCATTATTCCCTAAGTAAATCTAGATCTAGACTCTATATCCGGTTATTATAATGACGTCAAATGATCCGCCAGCAAAAGAAACGAGATGGAATATTTATCTTTATAAATAAAGGGAAAATTCTCTAGATCTACATGAATTTTAAAGGACAGCATATATTATTGAAAACTAAATTAATTCTTTCTGGGCGTTAGGTTGAAAATGGCAGATTTTTTCAAATCAGCTTTGGGTGGAATTATGGGCACTGGTAGTGCACAATCTCGAGAAGTAAATGATTTTGTGGGTCAGATTGTTGAGCTTGGCAACCAGAAACTGAGAGTCAAACGCCTCATAGCAGAAGGTGAATAACATAGATCTACATAAATCTAGATCTAAATTATTCTTTAAAAAACTAATAAAACGAGTTACTAATTCTCCTGATTTCCATTTTTTTTTGTCTTAAAAACCTAATCAGACTAGACCACACTAGACTAGTAAATGACTAGTTAGTCACTAGTTCTAAACTAAACTGACTAGTCACTAAAGTTAAAGTATTACAAGATAGATCTATCATCTACTACTACTAGATCTAGTTCTAGAATTCAAGGTCTTGTCAATATTGATATATGTCATGATGTTGACAGAATCTGTAATCTATCTAGATTCAAGTCTAGTGAGTCACTCTAAAGTCTTACAATACCTAGCCTATCCCTTAGTCATTTAGTCTGTTGAACCATTGGGACACCATGCAAGATTTGTTGACTGTCTTTTCTCTTAAGTCTACCCAAGCCATCATATGTCAATGACATTTTTATATAAAAATATTCAGTATTCTCGTATGAATTCTAAAATGTAGATTCTACTAATTCTAGATATCTATTCTAGTCCATCTAGAATTCTAGATTTATTCTAGATCTAGAATGTTGATGATAGTACATATATATAAATATATATATATCTAGTGACAATCTAGTCAATCTATCATTTAGTCTAAGTCAATGGATTGCTGACAATTTTAAAATCGAAAAAAAACAACAAGTGTTTTAGATCTAGATTCTAGGAGAAAATAATTAAAAACTATCTTTAATATCAGTCGGAAATAAAATGAAAATGTCTATTAGATCCTCTTCACTTATTAGACCTGATTGCACAATGAAATGATTTTTTGCTTAGTATCCCTATAATAAGTCCCCCTTTCAGACCTTGCAATCTATAGAGCAGATATGTTGTAAAGGTGATATCTTTCTATGGTTGATAGTTGATGAGGTGTCATGTGGCCAGCACAATGACCAACATCCTTTAATTTCCCCATCTTAGGTCAAGTACCCATTAGTATAGTCATTAGAGTTCAGTTGCTTCAAGGGTGTCCTGTAAATCCCTTAGTATTCTTATAGTTGAATAATAAAAACAGTAAATTTTTGAAGTTTGGTTGGGATCAGAAACAATTCACTGACAATTTTTTTCTATTGCAAAGAAAGCAGACATCCGAATCATAAGAGACAAAGCACTAAGAAAGTATCAATATAATTTTTTAATTTCTTCGATTTCCTTTAACATAGCTTTTAAGGCAGATATGACATTCAGTTTTGTTGTTCCTTTTCTCCATATTCACCATCTTTCTTGTGAAAGATATCACATCAAGGTAATTGGTCAGATCAGTTGAGCCTGTTCCTGGTATCATTGTCTTTGTTCCACTTCTAACCTATTTTACTCTTGTTACTGCAGCAATTTTCTTGTAGATATATATAGAGAGGTTTCCATGCTGCAGTAGGCAGTCAGTAAACAGATTCTTTTACTTTAACTACATCAGAAATATCCATTCTCCTCAGTAAGTGGTTTATTCCCCCATATCAAGGCCATCTAGTTAGACCAGTTGTACTTAGTCAAACATTATTTCTCCCTTTTTTGTCTACATTAGTTTCTTACGTTACATTTTTTTCTTGTTTAACAAGTAGCCATTTTTTCCTATGACTTTTAGTGGATTGTGGAGAGAGGCTGAATACATTTTTAATATATGTATACTAACCACTCCTCCCCTCCTTTTAAGTTAAACTCATGACAGACTGACCTCCTCATGCCTTGTGCCCTCACATCTCTTAATGACTTAATAGACTGTTTACTGGTGGTAAACTTTAATGGCTATGGAGAGCCACTGTCAAAACTGTCATATAATGTAAAGTAGATTGTTACTCTTACACTTGAATAATTTATTAAATATTAATAATTAAAAACAAATATCCAGCTTAATTTACATATAATTTAACTATCAACTTGATAAAGATAGAGATTTAATCTTGAATCTAGACTTAACTCCTTTTTTGTATCTAATAGATGAACTTAAGCTGAAACATTATCACTATATTATATTTAAAAAATTGCAAATCAGAATATTATCTTTATTATTTAGGGCACTTAAGATCATTACATTGATATCCACACATATTTTTCTACTATGTCAAAATGCATGGACACTAGCCATTTAGCTCAATGGTCAGCATTTATGCTAGGAAATAATGTATTGCCATCTATTCATTAACCAAGTATGCAAGTTTCATTTAGCAAATGCATCACCAGGCTTAAAAATAGCACTTAGCCCTGACCTAACCTGACCTACCATTTTCTTCCTAAAATTTCATCATAAAATCATTCATTCATGACTTAGAATTTAGGCCAGCTATTTGGCTTCGTTGTTCCACATTGTTTATTTGGGAATATAAAAAGCACATTTTTTCACTTTCTTATTTCTGGTTTAATAATGGTTTGACCTTAAAAGAAAATGAAAATATAACTAGATTACATCAGCAATATTGGAAAAGAAGCTGGCATGTAATATAAAGTTAAGAATATTTCTGAGCTACATATTTTAGTACTGACATTTAATACTGGTATTAATTTAATGAATCTATTTTGATTATTTATCCATTGCCATTCTTTGATTTATTTCCTTTCTCTGTTTAGTATTTGGTTTACATGTCACTACATCTCATACTGTCTTAAATATATAGAGTCTAATGAAAGCATGCATTATAAATATTCTTTTAAAAAAGTACTAAATTAGAAGTTAAAATACTTATGTGTACACTTAAAATACTTCATGTCTTAACTTACTAAACAAAGTGACCCCAAAAGCCCAAAATTGAACATAACTAGTTTCAATGCTTTTTTGTTTACTAAGGTGTCCTAATTCATGTGTCTATGAGAAGTAAGGAATTTAGTTTGCATTTATTATTATTTATTTTTAAAGTTCTTCAGAGATGTCTACACGAAGTAAGGATAGTAAAGTTCCCCTTTCAGACCTTGTGATCTACAGGGCAGATGTTGTAAAAGTCATTTGTTTATATGACCCATGGTTAAAGAGGGTGTCATGCGTCTAGCACAACAACCAACTGCCTTTTGTCAGGTACCAATTAGAGCTGGGCGGACTAAGATCCCAAAATTAAAAATCTTAGTCTTTACCAGGATTCGAACCCGGACCCCTCGGTTTGAAACCCAAGTGCTTTACCACCAATCCACCCCACCTCCATTAGTAAGGAATTGAGTTTGTATTTAATTTTGTTTAATTTCTTCAGAAATGGATACAGGAAGTAATCTGTATGTTTAAATGCCTTATATTAATGACCATAAAAATTGTTTAAAACCTCTCTAAACAAATATGCTCTTAGTCTAAACATATACTTGTTGTTAATTTAAAATTTAAATAGTAAAGTAAGTTTTTCCTTTCAGACCTTGTGATCTTTAGGGCAGATGATGTAAAGGTCATGTGTATTTTATGGCCCACAAATACCAACTGCCTTTACTTTTCCCCAAGTAATGTCAGGTATCCATTAGGGCTAGGTGGACTCAGAGGCATCCCAAAAATCACAAAATTCAAAATCCTAGTCTTCTTCAACCAAGATTCAAACCCA
Source organism: Biomphalaria pfeifferi (assembly GCA_030265305.1). Taxonomy (NCBI): domain Eukaryota; kingdom Metazoa; phylum Mollusca; class Gastropoda; family Planorbidae; genus Biomphalaria; species Biomphalaria pfeifferi. Next base: position 3,823,450 of record JASAOG010000023.1, on the reverse strand, counting down.
GGACCCCTAGTTTGGAAGTCAATGTTTTCTGTACAACAGCTGTGTTGGCATCAAATACCTCCTAGTCTCTTTTTGCTGTCTATATCTCTCTCATTGGTAGCTTTTCTGTGAGTTTCAATTGTATGTGTGTCTGTCCTTTTGTAAGAATTTCCTTCCTATTTTTAAAGTCAGTTGCTGCCTGATGTTCTTTTCTATGCCAACACAGCTGTTGTACAGAAAACATTGTTTCAAGTCTTGCCTCCTTTTGCTCATAGTGAAGCACAGGAACCTTTTTTGGAATCATCCTACAACTTTAATATTATATGCTTTTAAATTTCCATTGGCAGATTATGTAGGTCTTTCATTATATGATTGTGAAATTAATGGTATACTGAATTCTATATTGTCTTTAGACAATGCCACTTTTACTCCCATAAAAAAATGTCATTTATCCAGTAGAGCTAACAAAAATTTTTTATGAAACTGTCTTCAAATCTCAAATTCTGAATAAAAATTGCAATCTCCCCCAAAAATGAAACCCACAACATTTAAATTGGCAGAAATAAATAAAAATATTAAAACTATATATTTAGAATATTAAAAATAAATCACAAACAAGATATATATATATTTAGATATATCATGGGCGTAGCCAGGATTTTTTTGGGGGGGGGGGGGGGCACGATATGTATGTATATGTGTGTGTAGGCATAATTAATCTTTATTAAATTCTGATCCTTCATTCTTTTGAAAGACGTTCATTGTAACCTAGGATAGGTTCTTCCTGGAGTGAGTGGAAAAACACTCCGTCCTTGCCAGCAAAGGGGTCTGGAGCTGTGAGCTCCCCCAGTGGGGTTCGAGGTGGATCCCCCCTGCCAGGCACCATTTCCAGTAATTTAAAAAAAAAAAGCATATTCTGAGGTATATACAGTGTTATGGCTCTTCCGTCGTGTTAAATACAAACAATGAAATAAACAGGTGGTAACCTTCAAGTAAATCAGGAACAATAGTGAAATGCCAAACAATCAATATAAGTAGTCCACGCTAGTATCCAACAATCAGCGTTCTTATTTTTAAAGATCTGTCACGTCACTTGTAGCTAAGTAAAACTTTCCCCTTATTCCCGAAACAAATATTAAATTCTAATCATGTCATAACAACAGTGCATTTTCCTGCTATTAAAAATTTTAGTTCAAAAACCTAATATGCTATTCTTGCTTACTTAGGACTTAGATCCTCCCTCGCTGTTCGGCGTATTGGGCAGCAAGCTGTCTCCACAAAAATCTGTCACTGGCAATGTCTGAAGCCTCTTCCCACCTGGTGTCCACTGCTCTGAGGTCCTCCATGAAAGTGTGGCTCTAAGTTATACTAGAGTGTCCTTTTTTCCACTTTCCTCGTTATGGCCTCCATGTCATTGCAACTCTTGGTATGCATTGTTCATTTTGTCAGAGAACATGTCCTGCAAACCTCATGCAACGCTCTGTCACAACCTCACTAAGGATTTCCTTGATTGAGAACCGATCTCTATAACTGACTCCTGAAATCCATTTTAGCCATCTTGTTGAGCCACATTTAGTCTTTTTTCAATTTCGGCAGATGACTTTCATGCTATTCAATGCACTTTATTAATGGAGCCGAGCAACTGGTAGAAATGTGTTACCTCTCTTGGCCATGCTCTTGGAATTGGGTGACTGTAAAACACCCCTTGGCTGTGCTGGGGCAAGTGATGGTTAAATATTAAAATCTCAACTTAAAAAAAAAAAAATCAAAGCAAAAAATCAGTCACAAAATTCCGACCCCCCTCCAATGGGGGAAGGGGAAGGGAATTTCATTTCAGGGGGGATTTGAACCCCAAGAACCCCCACCCCCAACTACACCCATGATATATATATATATATTAACACCAAACACCTTCCAGTTTTTAGTGTATCAGAAGCAAATAAAATCATCAAATACCAACTCAATTGTAGAATAAATATTTAGTTTTCTGGAAAGCTTATTTACATTTTTGAAAAAAAGAAAACAGTAAGTACAGAACAAAATCCTGAACATAAACCACAACATAGAGAATATAAGTCTTAACAGGGGAAAATAAAATGCTATAAGTTACAAAGCAACAAACTAGTAAACAGAGAATTTCAAATGTACAAATATTGGAGAGAAAAAAAATAGAGGGTAGTCAAGTCCAGAATAGACCAAAGATTGACAGCAGACCATGGAGTGTGACATTTTTATACTTAAACCCCATCTTCCATAAGAAACACAGGATAATGTGGAAAAAAAAATCTAAACTTGTGATAAAAATAAGCAGCAATAGTTATGAGGGAGAAATCTGATTTTCTGACCTTGTTCTCAGTTTTATTTATTTTACACAGTTATAATTTAAAAACTTTTGTATAATTGTAAATTGTATATATATATATATATATTTTTATATATATATATATATATATATATATATATATATATATTGTGTCTAAGCTCTTTTTCTATATATTTTAAAAAGCATTTTATTTGAGAAACAAAATCTTTATACCATTTACAACTAAAATTTGTTTGTCAGTTAAAAAAAAAAAATTTGATTGAGGTCAGAGAATGCTATTTTTGCTGCCTGTGAAACACAAAAGTCCAGTATTTTCAACACTCCCACACTCACCACACAGTGGAGCCTGCCAATGTCACTAGAGAGGCAGCAAATATTGAATTATTGATTGGTATGCTAGCACACACTCTACTGCAAGCCGGTGAAGAATTCATCTTGTGTTTCCTCTAAACAAGTTTTACTTGAATCCTTTAGCTACTAGCTCACTGTACTTTAGTATTCCATTTTTAATAAACAACAGTAGACTTAATTATATACATGAAATTAATCTTTGAGGAATTCCAATTTCTATCAATCTATTATGTTGCTTTGAATATAAATTACATGTGTTACTGCAGTTACATGTGTTACTACAGTGGGAAATGGAATTTTACATCTTTCTGAAATTCTTTTATTTTCCTTGAACAGTGAAAATGTATTTCTGTTGTTTTGCTCTCTAGGTGGTTTTGCGTATGTATTTGTTGCTCAGGACACAGCTACTGGAAAAGAGTATGCTCTAAAGGTAAAAATACTAGTTATATATTTCAGTTTTATAAATATATTGTCTGTGTTTGTTTTTATATATTTTTCTGTGGGCTGCATCAATTGTTCAACAAATCATCTCCTTGATTGTTAAATTGCTCTTAATCATTATTATTGTAATATTTTTTTTACTGGTCCTTTTTTAATAGATAAATGTACATAATAAAATGTTTCTAATATGATTAAATTAAGTAAAATGTGGAAAAGTTCAATGATAACTGGCTCATAATAGCAATGTGCTTCATAGCATAATTTGTCTGTACAGTTGCATTTGCTATCAAATAGACATGTGCTGGCTATTATCATTATCTCCTAGAAGGTATAAGGGAATAAAAAAAGTGTGGTATCTCAACTACTTAACATATCTGTTACTTTTTTAACAAGTAAATGAATGTGTATATTAGTTTTCACAAGTAGTGTGTTTTGAGATAGCAAGAAATGATCTTATCATATTAGTTATCTTTAATCTGTTACAGTTTTAATATTTCTGTTTTATGATAGCGCCTGCTGGCTAATGATGAGGAAAAAAATAAAGCAGTTTTGGAAGAGATCAAATATTTGGTAGGCATTTGATTGTTTTAGTATATTATTTTGTGTTTGTAGGGTTAGAAAAAATCTAGTAAGTAAATGTAGTAAGCTGAAATGTATTTGTTTCAATTAACAGTAAAGCATCAATCATAATGTATAATTATAAACAGTATTTACACTTGGGTATTCGGAAGCATGTAATCTTATTTTTCATACATTTCATTTGTGTTTAAATTTTGCATCCATACTTTCAATGTATTCTTAATATTTTATTATAAAAAATATAATAATTGGACTAAAATGAAATATATGTTTTCATTAATTTATTTATTTTAAAACTTAAACTACCTTATACAGTGTGTGCCTGCATCTTTCTTTTTTTTAATATATTCTTTTGATGACTTTTTAAAATGTTATTATTGTTGAATAAAAAATTGACAATAGAGATCTATTTTTTAATTTTCAAACATAATTACGAAATAATATTGTTAGCAGTAAACAAAATAAAATGTGCTACTCATAGACTATAAAAGGAAACTTTTAATGTTGTTTTAATGTTTTGCTTAAAAACATACAGTACTGTTGGTCTAATCAAAATTTAATAAATAATTTTTATTGTATACCATTCAGTAAAAAAATAATTTAATCATATAAAATATCACTTTCCCATAGGAAATTCGTGTTTGTCTTCTGTTAATTTCTCTTTTTTGAGTAAACGATTTATCAACATAAAATGGTATTTTTAAATTATTGTTAACAGAAAAAGCTATCAGGACATCCAAATATCATCCAGTTTATCTCAGCAGCTGCTATTGGTGCTGACCAGTCCGATCATGGCCAGTCTGAATATTTACTGTTGACAGAGCTTTGTTCAGGTCAGTGACTTGAAACCAATATATTAATTTATTCAAGATTTGACTGAATCATTTTAGAGATATTCTATAAGTAGCATATTTTTTTCTGTAGGTGGGCAGCTAGTGGATGAGCTAAATCGAAGAGGTCATCCATTGCCCTTTGATCAAGTGTTGCGTGTGTTCTATCAGACTTGTAGAGCTGTGCATCATATGCACAATCAGAATCCACCTGTTGTTCATAGAGATTTAAAGGTAATCTATTTATCATATCTTGGTATTGTACAACTTGTAGGTCAAACTTTGAGACTTTGATCATCTTAAAATGTGTTGCTATTTGTCTTATGATAGCTATTGGATATGATAAGGCATTATCATTGAAACTAAATTAAGCAAGAGTGCATGATTTCAGATGGAAATGCAAACCCAGCTAAACCTTACATATTTTGTAAGAAAGAGTTATAAACTCCCATATGTTTTTGTGATATGAGCTATTAGCTTCAGCAGTAGCTCTCCTTTGGTCTAAATGCATATGCCACCATTTTTAAAAGATTAGTTCAGAGATCTCTTTTGGAAACCTATAGCTGCCAGGTATTTCCTAGGCCAGTAAGTGTAAGCCGTAAGCTGACATCTGAGCTGGTCTTTAAAAAATTTCGGGGGGGGGGGGGGGGGGTCACTGTTACACTGTCCACCTTTAAGCTTGCCAAAAAAGAAGATTAGTAACAATAAGTATTGCCCCTATACTGTCATTTCCCTAACAGAGCACAGGTGAAAAAAAAAGATTTGTGAGTACCACTGCCTGTTAGATACGTCTTTTTAGTGAAAGGCAAAGATACATTATACCAAGCTGCATCTGAAAGTGATAGGAACGGGTTGCTAGCATTAGCCAGATGGCTATGAATTAAAGAAGATGTTACTATATAAATGCATTTATGTCCTAAGTATGCATTAACTTTGACCTCCAAAGATATATTGTAGAGTACTGAAAGCTTAAGTTGCATATTGTAAAATTTTTGTAAAATGTGAATTTAAATTTCCATCCTTCATAAAAAAGTTTATATTATCTTGTTCTTATCTTATAAAATACAGTCATTAATTAAAAAAAAGAAGATGATTGCATCCTATGCGTGTCACTAGTTATGCATGTTAATCAATGACTTAAACTCTGCCAAGTCATGCTCTAATAGCTCTAGAGAAGAAAGAGTATTTGTCCTAGCATATGGACTGGTCTCTAGTTTCCTGGGTCAGATTTTTCTCCTTTTTTAAATAGGGGAGTGATGTTAGCTTCTTTCCAGTCCATTGGAACTCTGCCTTAAGAGATGCTTGAAAAAGTATTTTAAACACTGGTGCTAGCTTATTGCTTCGTTGTTTGAGTAATCTGGTATTCAATCAGGTCCAGATGCATTATTTGGTTTTATGTTTGCTAATAGTTTTTGGATCCCCTTTTCTTGAACTTCTATATCTCCTATGTTGTTGACACTTGGTTCAAATTAAGTAATATGTCTTTGAGATTAGATATTCATTGCAGAAGAATCTTCAAACATAACTGTAGCCTATATTTGAACATGTTTTAATCCCACAACTTACAGCTCTACTAGAAAAGTGAATAATCCTTTCAGCAAGCAAATTTAAATTACTGCAATTAAAAAGCACACCATGTATATTATAAAAAAAAAATAGAAAAAAAAACGGTGATGAGCACAACTATCTCAAACAGGCTGAAAATTTGCTGCTCAGTTCCCAAGGTGTCATTAAACTGTGTGATTTTGGTAGTACTACAACACAGACTCATAACCCAGACAGTTCTTGGTCAGCTATTCAAAGAAGTTTAGTGGAAGATGAGGTAGCTACAAATAAAAAAAACAAAAAATATGTTAAATTTAATTCTTATTTTAATGAATTTATTATCTTTAAAAATATAAAATTTTAACTTAAGTTACTGTATAGCAATTATATTTTATTAAATCAAAAAAATTGTGTTGTTATATTTGGCTCTTTATCAGTAAAAACTGTATAAACTTGTATAAATTTACAGATCACTAAAAATACTACGCCCATGTACAGGGCACCTGAGATGCTTGACTTGTACCAGAACTATCCAATAAATCAAGCCTGTGATATATGGGTCAGTAGGATCAGAAAATGTTGTTTTAACATGTATTGTTCTTAGAACATTAAATGACATACTTACTCAATACTCACTGTTTTGTTTTCAGGCTTTAGGTTGTTTGTTGTTTAAATTGTGTTTCTACATACATCCATTTGAAGATTCTGCCAAACTTCGTATCATCAATGCCAATTATGTTATACCAGAATCTGACACAGAGTTTGAATTACTGCATGACCTCATTCGTAAGCTAGTCTTAATAAAATGCTAATTCATTTAGATTAGAATTTTTGGTTGCAGTATATGTGTATTTTATACATTTTTTATTTTACATTGTATCTATTTGTCTAATATTTCTATGTATATACTGTCAATAAAACATTTATTCCAAGATTTCTTTCTGGTTTTTCAACAGGGGGCATGCTGAATGTGAATCCTGAAGATCGTCCACTTATAAGAGATATATTAGAAAGATTGCAAGAAATTGCTCAAGCCAAAGACATTAATCTAAAAGAGCCTCTCAGATTCCAAACAATGTCTCAAAATTTTAACCAAGGTGAATTAAAAACAATAATTCTATTAATAATTATATGGGCTAAAAAATTTATGTTCACAAGAAACTAAATCTAAAAAAAAACAAACCCTATGTTTGCAACTTTGTATAAACTTGGGTTGATTTTATATATTTTACCCACTTTTTTAGTGTAAGCTAGTTGTTTGTTTTTTTAAAATAATATTTTAGAGCAATAAATATTGAAAAGAAAAATGATTGTAAACATAGTTGCCTTTAGATAGATTTGGAAAAATTCTGTGTAAGAGTTCTGGTTGAATTGAAATTTGAAGTTGTTTCTTTGGGTTTAGTAGCTTTGAAACCATTAGTATTACCTGGTTTTTTTTTAAATGTAGATCAGATGCAGAAAACAACTAATAATTTCTTTTTTATTCCATTAAAAAAAATACTTAAGGTAAAACTTGCATAGCTTATTCCCTTTATTACTTTTTGTAGATTTGTTCAAGCTAATGTAATTATCATTTTCAGCTTCATCATATCGGAAGACTTACATATTCTTCCATAGGTCTTTATTACACACCTGACAAATTGTGTAATAGTAAGGCCATGCTTTTCACCTTTGAATTATGTTTTGTTGTTTTCTATCAATAAATATTATAAACATCGTCATTGTATGGTTTCAGACAATGGTGATACTAGAAGATCAGGGAGTAACAATTCCTCAAATAATCCTGGATATGAAAGTAATTTTGGTGTTGGATCAGCTGCAGGATCTCTGTTTAGCTCACTTAAAGGCGGTGCTGGCAGTATGCTTAGAAATATCAAGGATGCGTCTAGTAAAGTTATGGAAACTGTGTCAAAGTAAGTTTTTAATAACATGTTTATGCACACATTCATTTTAATTGTGATATCTTTTCTAAAAACAATGTGTGTTATTAGGTTTATAAAAAAAATCTTTTTTTTCTCTAAGCTAAGGCAACAAAAAAAATTAATGTCTTGTTTATTGTATTGACTAATCGACTATTTATTTATTTAATTTAAATACTATTTATTAATTAACATGATTTTCATGACTTGACTTCGTGATTTTTCTGCCCAAGGTTGGTTTTCCATAATTGGCAATCTTTGGGCTGTTTTTTATCAACACTAAAAAAAGGATTTTCCAAACTTAAATAAAAGTATTTTGACAGAAGCTTATCATTAATGATTATTATAACAAAATAGAAAATGATGATAAATGAAAAAAAAATGACAGTACTAAACTGTTTCACTTTTTATTTTGCATGTGTATGTGATTTTCCTTTTTGTGTGTGTCTAATTAGTTACATGGTTTGTAATTATAGAAATATAAACACACAGTAATATTTGTACAATATCATCAACAATATCATGTTTCTTCCCACAGCACTATGAATAAAACAGACTTGGATATATCTTACATTACTTCCAGAATAATTGGTTAGTATTCAGTTAATGAATTGCAGTTGTATTTAGTTTTGAATGTTCTTGCTCTCATTTACGCCTAGAATGTTACTAATAACAATTTCTCGTTCTTCTTACCAGTTATGCCTTATCCTGCTGAAGGTGTAGAATCTGCATTTAAAAACAGCATTGATGAAGTTCGAGCTTATTTAGAATCCAAGCACAGAGGCTCTTATGCTGTATATAACTTAAGCCAAAGAAGTTATAGAGTGGCTAAATTTGAAAACAGAGTAAGGTTTAGTGTCACTATTTGAATATAAGGAGCATTTGATTAGCAGCAAAGTTAAAAGTTTCATTTGGCATAATTTATAAATAACAAAGCCTGGGGGGGGAAAAGCTTGCATCACAATAATAATTGAATACTTGCAAATTTAATAAGTTGAATAATGTTTGATTTCTGAAGGTCTCAGAGTGTGGATGGGCAGCTAAGAAAGCCCCACCATTGAACAATCTGTTTGCCATTTGTAAAAACATGCACTTGTGGCTACGCCAGAAACCTCGAAATGTTTGTGTTGTGCATTGTCTAGTAAGTGAAATAAGGTTAAGATATAAAGAAACAGGTTTTAGGAAGAATATATATATATATATTCATAGTTAAGTGATTTACAATAGAATTTAAATAATGTTATGTTAATAATAATACAAATGTTGCTTTTTTTTTTTTTTTTTTTTAAACTTAGGATGGAAAAGCTAATTCTGCTTGTATAGTAGGTGCTTTTCTAGTGTTCTGTCGACTTTTTGAAAATGCTTCAGGTGCAATGCATTTATTCACTGCTAGACGTTCTCAGCCAGGCATATGTCCTTCTCAGAAAAGGTTTTTATTCTTAATGTCTTAATTATATTACAGTTATGATGGCAACATTGTATCATGTATCAGAAATGTCAATTAAGTTGATGTATTACATAGGCTACATTATTTATTGACTTAAAAGTATTCTTACAAATGAAATCAAAACTTAGGTTTGATGAAATTATTAAATTATACATTCTATAACAATTTCTTGTTGAAACAGATACATTGACTACATTGGTCAGATGGTGTCTGATACTCCTTGTCTACCACACTCCACACCAGTTCAGTTGAAGTCTATCACATTGCGGCCTCTCCCTTTGTTTAATAAAATGAAGTGAGTCTAGTGCTCTTAGTTTTTAGATATTTTTTTTTTAATTGGCTTCTTAACCTAGTATGAAATTCCTTTTGTAGAGCTAGAATTTTGACTTAGGTTTTAGAAGGAAGTTCCTTAGTCTTATGTGTACTATATTTTTTTGTTTAGCTTTTGTTATAGTATGTGTGTATCAATGTTTAAATTTATCATTTGTGTGTGTGTGTTTTATCCATTAGGAGGTTAATCTTTTATATTGTCATTTTTAATTATGTTTCAGGAATGGTTGCACACCTTTTGTAGAAGTATATATTGGTGAGGACAGACTTATGTCAGGATCTCAAGAGTATGAAAAAATGAGGTGACATTGAAGTTGATAAACATATTTGATGTTAATGAATATCTGAACACTCCATCCCTGTATACTATACTTTTTTTATCATGTTTATATGTTTATGTTATCCTATGTATAATTAAAAAAAAAAGGGACAATGAAAAAAAAAAAGAATTCAGATAACCACAAAAGCTATGCTGTTGAGCCAATAATCATAACATTTACTTTTTGTTGAGCCAATAATCATAACATTTACTTTCATACAAATATTTAATGTACGCATCCATTAACAGGCAGTTCACACTTGAAGATGGTAGAGCAACACTACCTTTGAATATATCAGTAACTGGTGATGTGACTCTCATTGTCTACCATGCACGGTCAACATTTGGTGGAAAAATTCAAGGCAAAGTGAGCTATGGTTTTCTTAAAACAAAAGTATATTATATGATATTTGATATCTTTGAGTATGTGTGTGTTTTTTTGTTTACTTTCATTAAGTGAACATTTCTCTACTAAAAATGTGCTGGTGTGATTGCTAGCACAAACTATTTCCAAATATTCCATGACCACATTAGTTTATTCTAAACCTGCAGTTTGGACCCCTAGATTTCAAAATGCAAAATATTTGTTTCACTTATTGTTTTGTAAAACATGATTGAGAGAATAAGTAGGCTATAACTGTTTGTGAAGAGTAAATTATGTACTGTTGTCTAGTTATGTTGTGACTTTCCATTCTCCAGATTACATCAATGAAAATATTCCAAGTACAGTTTCACACTGGATTTATTCCTGATGGAACTTCAGAGATTCAATTTAATCAGTAAGTGGAATAATTTTTTTAGTATTTAGCTGAGTGATATAAACTGCTTAGCTGTTTGACTAAGGGTCTGAGGTTAAATTTTTTTTGAAGACTGCATTTTAAATATATAGATTTTATGTCAGCTTCTAACAGATTTTTGAGATCTAAAAGACCCTGCTTAACTTCTAAAATGTCTTCTTCTTATCTTCTTATTTTCTTGTCTTCTTCACCCCTTACCCCATCTCTATTCACCTTTACTCCTTTATACCCTTGAGTTTATATTTATAGAGGGAAATCTTGGAGGGTGATTAATAAACATCAAACTTTTATTGAGTAAATAAAATAGATTTAGGTATAGATCAAATCTTTAAAGATTTCTATTGAGATAATTTAAAGTCTAAGTTCTACTTACAACTAGAATTTATAGACCAAACAAAATATGTTATGTAGACCTCAACCTTTTATTTCTGTATTAAAAATAAAAAAGTACTCATGCAGAGCCCCAACTATAAGCTCTTTCTGCATTTACAGCTGATAAATTACTTTCTCCTGGGATCTACTTAGCTCATTTCAGCAGAAAGAATGTAGATGAAATAAAGTCTAATGGAGTGACAGGAAGGGCCTATACTTTTTTAATGTGAGATACATTCAAGGCACACATAGCACACATAATCATTAACGTCAACAGAATGCTAGTATGGTTCTTCTTACTTGCTAAAAGTTCAATGGGTAGAATTGCATTGACAGATACTTGTTGAAATGTCTTCTTCTAGAGAACATTTTAATTGATATTTTTGCAAATGCTCTAATGAAAAAGCTGTATCCTTCTTGTAAGGGGAAAAGACATGTATTATAGTTTTTAACATTGTTGGGCTTAATTTTTGTAATATCCTTTTATTTTATCAGTACTCAAATTTAGAGTAATGCAAATAGGTACATTTTTTGTCCTTTGAATAAAATGACTGCACTAGACATGTTGAGAAACACTCAGGTAACCCACCAATGCTATTTTTAAAACTTAGGGTGTCTATAAGGAATAACATTTATAATTCAGCTCTTGTTGAAACAAAATAGTTGTTGAGCTTTTCATTCACTAAAATAATAATCTATAAAATATATTGTGCATCTCAGTAATGATGGTAAATAACAAAATTCATACAAAGTGTTTTATAGTTTTGCTATGTATATTTACAGATATGAATTGGATCAACTAGACACAGCTGATAAGTATCCAGACATGTTTACAGCTATCATCTCGTTGGCTGTATTGCCTTATGAGAAAAGTCCAACTGAAAAGAAACCATGGGAAAACTTTCCAATTGATAAGCTTACCCCTAAAATTGTGTTTTCTTCGAAAGAAGAAATTCATCAAACCTTTTCAGAATTTGGTAAGAACCCATTGAATAAAATTTGTATAGCATTTGAATAATTGTTATGTATTTTAAACATTAAAAATTAAATCCATTTTATATTACAGGCATTTCTGATCGTGCTAAAACAAGAATAAGTCGAGCTTCTAGTTTTGATTTAGAATCATCAGATTCTCCAACTACACCAGTTAAGCAAGTCAAACCACAAGAGAACAAAGTTGATTCCATTAAAGTATCAGCTAATGGTCGTCCTGTTGGCAAGAGCAATTTTTTTAGCACACTAACTTGGCAAGAGGATGGAACAGAAGCCCCTCCAGCACAGCCTACTGAATCTGAACTGGGCTTGCTACACAACCAGTCAGATGATGAAGATGATACTTTGAAAAGCTTCTCTCAGTCCAGAAGCACTAAAGAAGATTCAGAAGTACCAGCAGGTTATGAAACAATCAACGAAGCACCAAGAGCTAATGCAGACATTGTTGACTTCTTCACTGATGAAATTAGGAATGAAGACTCAGCACCAAAACAGGCTGAAGTAGTTGATCTTCTGAACATGGGCTCAGCTGGGGAGAGGGTACAGACCATTGGGAATCAGATGGACCTATTAAATATTGCCAATGACCCTTCCAATGTGGACTTGCTAAGTGGGCACACATCAGTTCCTGCTTCCAGTTCAACTGGGCCAGACTTGCTCGGCTTGTCAAGCACTAATGATAACTTTGATCCCTTCCAACATTTCTCGGCTGTTCCTTCTTCTAAGCCTGACCTTATGACATCTAATACACCAGCAGTCAATGATGTGTTTGACCCGTTTCAGAAATTTTCAAACAGTTTTCAGGCCCCTGCTGCCACCCCTGCACCAGCTACATCACAGCAAAGCAAATCTAAGGCTGATGATGACTTTTTTGCATTTATAGAAGATACACAAAGTAGCTCTAATAAAGACCCTGAGCCAGATCTAATGACTGGCTGGAATGCCAAAGACCTTAAAAATTTTTCTGGTGTTTCCAAATCCCCAACACACAACTTGACTCCAGGTGTCAGTGGGATGCACAAAAGTGCTAGTACTGGTTCTGCAATGAACTTTGGTAGCATGATGCAAGATCAAACAGGTAGAAATTCACCATTGTCTGGCATGGGAATGATGGGAAGTGGAATGGGACCAGTTCCTAAACAAGATCCATTTGCTGACTTAGGTAAATACATGTTGATCTACTAAATTTTTTTTATATACTTTTATACTTAACTCTTTTTTTTTTTTTAAATTATTTTTTATTTTGCTTGTATAGGATCTGAAATCTTAGATTTGAAAGTACATCTGTAATTTTTTTTTGTATTTTTTTTTTTTTTTAGCTATTCTTAACTACTACAACATTTTTAAATGTATTCAGAAATATCCCATTGTTAATTGTTGATAGGAAATCTAGGTGCTAAGAGTTCATTTAAAGGATCCAATCCATCATTTTCACAAAAACAACAGCCGTCTGCAATGGGAGCAATGTCAGGAATGTCTGCAGGTGACCTTAAGTTAGCTGTTTAGCTCAATCTGTTAGTGATGAATTTGTACTAACAGCACAGTAATTCTGTTTAGGATTGACTAAGTTGTATTTCTATACCTTGACAAATTATGGACTGAGATTTGTCCTCCAAGTCTATGAACCTCTATTTGAAGGCTCAATGTTGAACAGAAAATGAGAGTTGACTTATTTCTGTGGTATTGGGACTTTCATTAGGCTAATCCATTCATTTTTTCCAATTCTTATCTGCAAGTCCTTGCAAGCCCAGAACACTAGTCACAATCTATTCACCATTGCCTTATCTTTCACTTTCTACTTTTGGTATCATCATATCAAACATTTTGTCTTTAGGTACAGAAAAAAATGCCATTATGATAAAGATGTGTATGCCTTTTTTTAGATATATTTTACATGTCCTTGCTCACTGATGAGCCATTCCTAGCCCTAGTCCAGTCTTTAGCTGACAGGAAGATCTATGAGATACTCTGCTCTCACTGCATACTCTCTCTTTCTCATGTTACTTTAATAGAACATATGTACATAAAAAAACAATGTCTATCCTCAGATCAATAAAAAAAAACTAGTTACACACATCAACCACCACATCCAAACCTTGAATCTCTGTACTCTAAGTCACACACTTCCTATCAGAATTCATTTACACACCTTATATACCGCCCTTACTATTCAAGTAAACTGTTTATCAGGATCTCACCCCTTTCATAAGACCCAATAACTAGGTACTGTATAACAAAATTTAGCCCCAACTTAAAAATTCACAAATATGGTTGGTATTTCTTTAAATGTGAGTGAACATTGATATATAAATCATTTGTAAAATTGATTAATAAGTTTCAGTAACATACACTAGGTTAGGTATTAGTCATATTATCTAGTAAAAATATTAAGAAAGTATAAACTTATTGTTTTGGATAGAAATCTTCGTTCAATCACTTATTTGTGTAACATCAAGTTACTCTTTTAATAATAAAAATTATATCTAATATATATTGTTAATTCTTTATAAAAAACCAGGGTTGACATACTTTATTCTAACTTAGCATTGCTGACTTCCATATCATTTTTACATCGCAATTACATGTCTATAAAAATACATCTACAAAATTTTTCCATGACATGTTTAGCAGGACTTCAGCCCAGACCTTCTTTTCAAAGCCCTGCAGCTCAACCACCGAGGCCCCAGCAACAACAGTCACCTCAACTCAGGCCTCAGCAGCCACAAGCATTTTCTAAACCAAACTACTCAAGCAGTGTCATTGGTGATAGAGAAGACAGAAGCTCACGCAAGAACTTTGGTATATATACATATATATATTTTCATTAGATAACATTTTATTTGTAACTTGTTACTGAACTTGTATAATTTAGCATTAAAGGTTTGGTTTTATTTTCATAATTATCCTAACTAGGCACTAAAAATGCTGTAATCAATTGTAATAATTGTTAAATTACTTTTTACATTGTTTCTCTTTGAAGGTCCCAAGCCAAAGGTTACTGCGGACACATTCAATGATTTATTAGGAGAACATCAGTTTAGTAGCCGCAAGGATGAACCAAAGACACTTGGTGACATGAAGAAAAAACAGATGGCAGAAGAAATGGATCCTATAAAACTAAAAGTAAAACCCCTTATAACCATTTATCTGTTGAAAGTACAGAATCTTTCTTTTTTTACAAAGCTTATATCAACTCAATCTGTCTGTCTGAATGATAAAAAGTTTATACATGTTATTTCTCCCACACACAATCTCGGATTAAGCTGAAATTGTGCACAATTATTTCTTTTATCTGACAACACAAGAATTAATTTTTTAAAAATTAACCAATTAGTTAATCAACTATTGGTAATTAACAATTTTATTTGGTATCTTGAACAATCATACTTGACATGTGATGATATAAGTGAATTAGTCCCCTTGAAGAATCTTGAGCCCTGAGTGAACATTTTTTTTTGATACATCATGTAAACATTCACCAAAATACCCCCTTGTCCCCTCCCCCTTTCACAACTAGTTCTGACTGGATCATAGTTCGTTGAGAAAGCTAAAAGCGAAACAAAAACAATTGGTAAAAATATTTCTATCGCACAGATTTATATATACAGGTCAATCTTACATACTGATCTAAACCAATTGATATACAATTAATATAAGCTTTGTTTTGTTTGTTTTTTTTAAAGTATTTTTTGTTTTTCTTGTTTATATGTTATGTTTATCTGTTGAGCTAACTGATGATATATGTAATTCTTTAGTATTGCTTAAACATAAATCTATGATTGTGTCAGGTCATGGAGTGGACAAAAGGCAAAGAAAAAAATATTCGAGCTCTTCTATGTTCACTTGGATCAGTTTTATGGGATGGTGAGGCTAGATGGCAACCAATAGGAATGCACCAGCTTGTCACCCCAGATCAAGTGAAGAAAGTCTATAGAAAAGCTGTCTTATCTGTTCACCCTGATAAGGTATTTAGATTCCATTACTTAATCAGCTTTGAACAGTCAATACATTTTGAAATATAAAGAAAGCTTCTCAAACAAATTACATAACACCATCCTGTGGGATACTCCCTTTAGTCTTTTTCTCTAGAAATCTGATTAAGCTTATTCAGCAAGGAGTTAAAAGAAGATACAACATTAAATGCTAAGTAATTAATTGGACATCTATTTGTAGAAAACAATGCCTTAAAGACATTAATACACTTTGTAAAAAAATAATTTTTACCTGGTTAAAGCTGATCATCAGAATGCATCTGGCAGACATTGAATTTTTCTTTTAAGCAGAATTTCTTCTTAGCCTATTACTAACCTTACATTAAACCACTTTAATAACCTGATTATCAAAATTTAAAAGAAATTCACTTACCTAAAAGGCTATGTGACAGTCCTAAAACAAACAAAAAATAAATAAACCATTGTTATAGTTCATCAAAACATTGTTTGCTTTTCTACCATATTCTGTGTCTATATATATTTCAGTTGACAGATGATCCAAACCAGCCTCTAGCTAAGCTTATCTTTATGGAACTCAATGATGCCTGGGCCAAATTTGAAGAGGAAGGTTGCAAGGCATTGTACTAATTTCCACCTGTTAGATTTGTACAGATGATATGCAAAATGTATGCAAATATTGCTTTTATATAATAAAAAGGACCTACTTGTTCTGTAGTTAGAGAGTAAATTATTAATTATACTATGTAGATCATAGCCTTATTTAGGGTTCTAATCTTTTTTTTTTCAATTCAGTACAATTTATCATGTGTTCTGTATTTTTACAACAGATAATGTCTTTAAAACTGGTTAGCTAGTACAATTGATCTTGTCACCATTAGATCCATCTTTTTGTTATATTTATTGAATTGCTCTTCCCGTGACCAAATTTGTTCACATTTAGCCAAGCTTTGATGTATGTTATTTTGAAGAAGATTAATTTTTCTTTTCTTGTTCAATGGAAACAATTAAGTCTTGTACTGGAGAAAGTATGGAAATTTGGAATGCGTTTTCATTGTTTTTATTTGTTATTTTATTTGTCATGGATGTTCATAGAAACTCAGTAATTTGCCAACTGTCCTACTTTGTGCTGAATCTGTTTAGAAATAAACAGTACAACAAAGCATTTTATTTGATTGAAATATTTCTTTTGTTCTACGATCATTAATAATATGTCATATTCATCGACCATTTTTTTTTCTCAGTTACAAAATGTCATTTGTTTGCTGGATTTGTTAGTTCTAGATTGTGAATTCAGACTGTGACTTACTTGTTTGCTGATAATAAACATTCTGTGATAACATTGACTGTAATCTTAGAATGTTAGCAACTCAAAATTATATATAAGGAAGAAACACAAAAAAACTCTCATTGTTCAACAATTTTCTTATTTTTTTTAAATATTGGGGGGACCATATGTATTGTATTCCATTTATTTTTAAACCTATTGAAATTTAAATTGTACTTAATATCATCTACTCTTAACAATTTTACTTAAAAGTTGTTTTTTTTACTTTGTAGCTAAGACATTTCTAATTTTGTTTAATTTCCTATACCATTCCAATTTTTTAAAATTCAAAATCTCCATTCCCCATATACAATACTAAAACTTAGTATATTAAAGAGCAAATTTTAATGTTAATATATTGTGCACATTTGTTTTTATTATTAAAGTGAATTACTAAATGCCAATAAAAAATGTTTTATTCAAAAACATAAAGTTTGGTGAAGGCATTCTATTTCAGCATGTTAGCTAGGATATACTTTCATGTTTTCTAAAGTTATAAAAACTTTCTGACCCATAATTTGCTGACTAATAGGATTAATTGAACTCATACTCTGGCTGTAGTAAGTAGTTAACCATTATGAGCGTTTTTCCCTTTGTTTACATTGTCAGGGCATATCTTTCAATAAGGTAAATTGTGAATTAAAATTTCTTGCGCTTGTGAAATAGCATGTCTTGCAATTGGCAATCTTCTTCAGTAGTCTTAAGAGCTTGCAGGGTTATGTATGCTAGATTTTCACTACTATACAGACCCTGGCTGCCTGGTCGTGCGGTTTGCGCGCTGGACTGTCATTTGGATTTATCGATGGTCCTGGGTTCAAACCCTGCCCGCTGCCATCCCCCGTCGTTCTGCGGGAGGTTTGGACTAGGAAGTAAACTATCTTCAACTCAGGAACATCCGAAACATGTAAAACATTTTACAACAAAACATTTTAAATGATAATTTATTTCTATTTTTTTTCTCTTTGACATAAAGTATAACTGCAATTTAAGATATATAAAAATGGAGGATTGATAAAACAAACATTTTCCCATGCTACTAAAAATTCCTTAAGGGTTACCATCGTAGTTTGCTAGTTGCTATATATTAAAAATCAATATAGCTTGCATTTTTTTAAGACCTTCCAAATTAAATGCTCTTTTTTGTTAACTAGTGATGAAGCATTTCTTGAATTACCAGTAGAGTTTACTTATAAATGGGTAGTAATTGAAAATGTGCATTAGCTGTAAGAGATGTTGAACTAGTGTTAATTTTGTTATACAACTTTCTATAGAATGGAAACTAATATTCCATTTCTAATCAAATTGTTATTTCTGTTCTCTTAGCCTTATATGAATGAACTGCTACATAATATATTAACCTCCAGATGAATAGAGACCAAACTCAGGCTGTTCTTGAAATGAACAGAGATTTTATGTTCCATAAGAGTCAGCAATATTAAACCAAGAACTTGTCTGGTTACAAACATTTGTTTTGTTGTAGTAACTGCCACTTGTCTTTACCAATAACATATATGATCTTATCATTTAGACATTACTTTAAAAACAAAAAGACATAATATACAACTATATAGTTTTATCTTATATAACAAGTAACTATGTAGCATTAAACACAGAAGAATTGCTTAAAGTTTATATAAAATGAAACTGGTATAATAGAGTAAACTAAACAAAGTAGTGTTTAATAATTTAGGTACATCTCCACCTTTTTTTTTTTTAAATACAAATTGTTCTATGTGTTCTAATTTTGTAAAAGATAAAAAGATGATCATAATATCCATTTATAATTTTAAAAATCATGAACTTCAACTAGTATTATTCTCTTAAGGAATATGATTGAAATAGATAGAACAAAAAAAACGTATAGCTGTAAATGTATATATATTTAATTCAACGGTTTAAATGCAGAAAGTGTAATACAATCATTTTGACATCTCATTGATTCATTTTGATAAGTTGAAGAGCCTTGGTGTATGCTAGAGACATTAGTTTAGTCATTTTTAGATTCAATGTTGTACTTTAACATGATTGTTCAGAAAGTAGGAGCACTTTTTAATTCGCTTTAACTTTTGGTCCTCCCAGCTCTGGAGGGTCTATTCAAATGTAACATTTTTGTCTATTTGTATATATGCATGTTCACAAGATGTGCAATAAATTATTGTGGGAATAGATATTAACAATTATAAATAAATAGCTTATAGCCTATTGAACCAATAGTTGTTTTTTCAATCAATGTATCAAATGTCAAAAATAGAAAATAACCATTGACCAAAAATATAAAATTTATTGAATAAATACATCTACTAAGTTATCAACCAAGAAAAAGTCAGTGTCTGGAGCCTTCTATTCT
The DNA here is from genome assembly GCA_030265305.1 of Biomphalaria pfeifferi. NCBI lineage: Eukaryota > Metazoa > Mollusca > Gastropoda > Planorbidae > Biomphalaria > Biomphalaria pfeifferi. The sequence goes on along the minus strand of JASAOG010000023.1, from coordinate 3,803,601 downwards.
GTCACCAAGTGCAGACATCAGATCCTGAAGGCCCTTTGGATTGTTATGAAACAATGTGAACAGCTCTCTTTCTTTGCGCTGGTGGGCGTTACTTTTTAAAACCTGTAACATAAATATAGTTATTCAGCTTCAGACTAAAGAGATGGGAAGGGGAGAGGAGGAATGAGAGAACTATAAAGCTACATATGTAACTCAAAGTGATATTTAGGAATAATTTAGACCTTTTAGTGCAGCAATGAATCATCCTATTTAGTCAACAAAACATAATGTATACAATGACATAAGATAAATTGTACTTTCTCTACTGTGACTTTGTATTTTAAAAAATAAGAAAAAGTAAGTGACAGTAGACTATATGCTCAGGTAGCAAAGAGGAATGCTGCGCTTTTAATTGCATTTGAAATTCCTTAAAGATGTCACCAGTCAGAATCATACCAAATTGGCTCACAAATTTCTGATCACTAATATGTAGCAGTGGGGAAAAGTAGTTTAGCTTTTAAAGTATCTTTTGGAGATAAATAAAGGTTTAAAAGAGGAGATAAGGATCTAGGACTCAGTTATTGAGTAGTCTGTAGGAAAGGAATTCATTTGTTACTTCAATAAATTTAACTCTATAATTTCTGACTACTTTACCTAGAGAAACGTATGTGCCTGTTCACCTTGCGAATAGCATTTAAACTAAATAAAGTTCAAGCTATTGTTTCAGCCTACTAAACTCTAAGTATCCATATCTCACTCAAGTGGGAACAGATAACTCGCTACATGAGGATGGTTCTCATACAATGTGACATGGAAAATGCCAACCTATTAATTATTTTGTTTCAGATTTCTTAAAAAAATAAATAAAAAGTAAAAATTAAGAGCTGAAGCTTTGAAAAGATTTTTAAAAATATTTACATTTTTTTTAGCTGTGACATCTTCGATAACTTTGTCTATTTCTGTGACCAGGGTGCTGAACTTAGCTATTAAAGCGGCCATGGTTGATTGGACTTCAACAGGAGACAAGTAAGGCATTCCACTTGAGGTGCTAGATCCAGCATACAATCTTGTTTCGCAATTTTTGATTGAATGTTCACTTTAAAAAATTTTAAAAGCTAATTAGGGACGTTGCTAAAAATTTTAAACCTCATTATAAAGCAGAATTGACTTAAATGATTAGCTCAACTACAATGCTAGAATAAAGTTATGTAGTTACTCACAGTTGAACAATTTTGCTAAGATACTTTTCATCTACAGCTTGACTAATTGCTTTAGCATTATTCAATTGTTCTTGTAAGTCAACTGCAGCATCCAAAACCTTTTTTTTTGGTAAGTAAAGGATTTTTTCTTCTTCCTCTGTGTCACCTGGAAGAAAAAAACAACTTGCTTTGGGAAAATATCCACTATATTTCTTTATTTGTTAAGTGAAAACCTATTCATAAATTTTTTTTTTCCTAATTTGAAGGTGAAGGATCTATTGTCTTACTAAGTAGGTGATATAGCCTCACAGAAGACGTGTCCCTGGCATCAACAACACTGTATTTAAATTTAGCAGCTTTCAAGTCAGGATCTTCTAAGTCATTCTGTTAGATTAGTTATTTTAATAAAATATAAGTTTCTGGAAATATAAAAAATATAAATATAAAATTTCTCTGAAATAAACAAAACAATACTGACCTGAAAATGTAGAAAAAAAATAAATAAATTTGCAATGAAATAAATAAATGTTTTAGACAATTGCATTAACATTTAAATTGTGACAATATTGTACTACACATTGCCTTAAAAGAAATCTGTGTATCAATGCACATTTCTTTAATAACTAAAAGAATATCAGAATGTAGTAACATTTGCAACAATAATTTGAATTTACTGGTAACATTTTATTTTTTCATAAACAAGGTGCTGAAACTAGTAGAAAAACATGGGCCTTGGTCAAGTTGATTTTATAAACAAAAAAGCACTCATTTGGTAAACTTTAAGTAGTTGTTATACCTATTTAGAGAAGAACAAAGAGATTGGTGTGATTGCTATTTCCAGAGCTGCTACAAGTTTCAGGCTAAGACCATGCAAAACATGATATTGATTTTTTTGTTTTTTAAATGCTTTACTATAACTGTAACTGGGTGGGGCTTTCACTGGGTAATTTAAACTAAGCAGAGAAACAATTGCCATCAAAGTACTTAGGTGTTGACATAATGAACGCAGCATAAAATAAATAAAGAACTCATTACAAAAGAACAATAAAGTCAATGTTTTCAATCAGTTTTGCTCTTAGCATTTTTATCTTCCATACAATGCATGACAAAATCCTAACTACACAAAAACTTGTTTCAAAGAAAAAAATCAATGAAGTTTTATGCATCTAATTTTAAAACTTTACAAAATTACCATGCGCTGTTTCCATTCCTGCAAGTTCTTCTCAAGCATTTCTCGTGAAGCCACTAAAAGCGCATACGTTTCATTGTGACATCTTGTCTCCACTTCATACAACATAGCAAGGAATTCATTTCTACCTCTCTGAGCTAGAAGATGTTCAATGACCTAAGAGATAAATAGACAATGCTGAGTAACCTAAGAAATAAATAGACGATGTTTATAACCCAATAACCCAAGAAATAAATCACTAATCAAACTGAAAATGGGAGAAACATTTACACTGTAAAAACAGTGATCTTTCAGTAGTATTATATTCACCTGACCTCATCATTTTTTAAATTTATTTATTTTTAACTAATATATTTTTGTTAGGACTTATTTATCTTTAAGATTAAAAACATCCAATTAATGTCCTTTCTTTTCCTTGTGAAACAATGGTTTCACTTTTATGAAATGACATACCTTATCTTGATTTCTATTAAAGTAATCTTGGCGTTTGAGTTTCAAGTTATAATCTCCTGTTAGTATTTCAGTGCCTTGTAAACCTCCTAACTCTCTCAACAGGTTGGATAAGGATGTTGTGTATGGTACAGCCTCTGCTTTGACATTTTCTATGGTTTGCTCTGTGTTGTGTTGGAGTCGACTGCAAAGATATCACAATAGTGCAATATTAAACATGATGGAAGCTAAAAAGAACCAGTGAGATCATTGTTTCTTCAATTTAATATTATTGTTTTAAAATTCTGATCTAACTTTTACCCAATGGCTTACCTCCCAAATTTTTTTATAACAATTTATCACTTTACTTTTTGTTTAAGGTTTCAGCACATCACAATTTGTATGAGATTCAAACAATGTAGTAGTTATTGGTTAATAACCTAACAATGTTAAATTTATAAGACTCCTCACCTCCTCAAGTAAATAGCTAAATAAAAGGGACATTTTTAATTTTAATTGTGACACTGTTTAAGCTGATTTTAAGAAGGCCTACCTAATTTCAGAAGGAGACATTGGGAATTGTCCAGACTTTATCTGATGTAGTATAGACCTTGCTTCATTCACAGCACTAAGAGCTTTTCTGGCATTGATCAGTGCATTGATGCGATCACATTCACTCTTCGGAAAACTAGATGTAGAATAAAAATATAGGCGTATTGTGCTAATTATTAACAATGCTATCAATTTAAATTAATGTTTAATGTAAATGAGCTAGAAACAGGGTAAAATAATGATTACATTTTCTGTAAACGTGCAAACTCCTGGCAGTTCTCAATGAAGGATTCCTTTTCTTCCATGGAAACATTGGCCTGCTCTGGAAAGCTAGCATCTAACAATCCATATTGGGATGCATCTCTTTCCCCTGTCATGTCTGCCACACCCTGAACACAATGAGACATTAACAAAATTATGATCTACATTTACAGAGTAAAATCTTACAAACTCTTAACATGATTCTTTATTCTTTTTGTAGGCAGAAATTGTAAAATATAATGCTTATACTTTACCTCAAAAAACAGCTTTTTGGTTAACTTTGTAAGTTCTTGAGAGTATTTTCTCTCCACTTCATGAAAACCTTTAAGATCCATTTGTGAAAGAAAAACAGTTTCATCAGCTGGTTGACCTTCTCCTTTCTTTGTTAACTCAGTTGACTGTTTATAAAGGTCTGAGAGTGAGCAGATACTTGCCATTAACTTGTCTACAGCTTCATCAATCTAGAATCAAGTTTTTACACAAGCTTCATATGAATTATCTGATGCTCCGTCTCAGAAGTCGGAGAAAATTACTTAGATATAATATAAAATGTTTTTTTTTTATAAATTAAAAAATGAAACTTTTAAACCTTTGGGTATGTTAATTCATCGACATAAGGATTTCATATGAATTTTTCTTTTTTTTTATAGCCATACATAACTTGAGCTTTTAGTTTGAGTAACTGGTTTACTATGAATAAGACAAGGAGGTTATATTTCAGTTTTGTTTTTGACTCCATGTTAGCAGGAATGGCATTCTTTTTTTTTTTTTAATCTTTAGAAAAAAATCCTCTTTAACCCATTTATAAAGCCTCAAAAGATGTAAATTTCCTAAGACCTTTTGATGTAGGGCTTAGAGTATTAGGTTTCACTAGGTGTTTTCTGATGTGCCTACATATTATGTGTTCTAGAATTTTACAGATGAAGCTACAGAGTGAAATTGAATTTCCTGGTAAAATTTTTGTTCCTTTTAGTTCGTTTAGTTTATGTGCAGATACTCCACCCTGGTTTAATGAGGCTTGATATTTACTTAAGATTCCTTACTTATACATTTTTAGTACTTAACTGGTATGTCAACTGATCTGAATGCTCTATTTGATTTTGAGCTATTTAATATTTTTTTAATCACTTTTTCTTTTAAATTTAGGATTCCTAGGCGTCACATAAATCAAGCAGAATGTGTGTATTTCCTAGAGCTGAGAATGTTACAAAACATTTAATTAGTATGATAGCTTAAGTTTCATAATGTGTTATTGTCTGTGTTTAATGGGACTAATCCTGTTGTTTCCATTTTGTTAAATACATTACCATTGAGCTCTCAGCTACAAGCTGAGCTACAGCTATTCTGACATTACCAATGTATAATTTTTTTTACCTCTAGACAGGGCATGGCAGAATGAGACTAACTGGAAAAATATAATTTTTAAAATAAGTGTACAGAATTGAAACAAGAAATCCAAATAATTAAATATTATTTTACCTTTTGGTTCTGCGAGCTACTTTTATCCTTTAGCTGGTGGAAAGATTTCAGCAAGTGTCTTTCTTCTACTTCCATTTTTGAAATTTTATTAGAAAGAGCCATCTGGTGTAAACTAAACAAATTTTAACCAATTAAGTTTTTATAAGTCATCAACATTAACCTGTACATTTCATTATTTATATAATACTTTAAATGTTTGCCTGATAACAAAAATCCAGCCGTAACCTCATATTTTATTATTTTGCAAATGAAGTTGTTGTCTTCAAAGGGTTAATTTTTAGTTTTTTTCTTCATCTGTGCATTTCTTTGAGTCTCAAAGGTAAGTGCCATAGATTATGTAGAAGTTCTCCAGCTGCCATTTGTTTTCTACGCTCGGTAAGAACAAATTAACATATGAACTGGTCTTTAAAATGCTTCAGGAAAGTACTTCTATTATCCTTAAGACTCATACAAAAAAAAAAGAAAGAAGAAATAGATACTGCACTGTAAAAAAAAAAAATTGCCTCTATGCTGTCCATATAATAATAATAATAATTATAATAATAATAAAACTTATCTTCGAGTCTGAAGATTAATAAGGAAAGCAGTATTTCCCATGGCTATGCAGCCCCAGCTGTGACCTACATATTATGGCACATCCAGGACAAGCATAACCATTGTCCATATAAGTGTTCATCAAAACCCATTCAATCATGAAGTAAAGCAAATGCTATACTCAAGATCTCAGAGCTAAACAGAAATAGTGCCTCGTAGACATGCTTTTTTTTATCTCAGGAGACAAAGAGGTGTTGTCAAACTCTCATTTGGAGAGCAGCAAAAATTATGCTATCATGACTATTTTTTTTTCTAATAATATTACCAAAAAAAATGTGGAGCTCCATAAGCAAATCCATTCACTTAAAAATGGATAAACTACTAAAGTTGTTTACATGTTTGGATTGTTCTTTCAGCAGGACAGCAAGACATGGTTCAAACACAGTGCCATCTAGATGACAGTCCAGAGAGCATTGCACACAAACAACCATCCATACTATTATTTACAGACCAGTAAAGCAAACCAAAATTGTCAATATAGAGACGTTTTTTTTATTGAGAAACTCTTTAATTTTAATGTAAAATTGAAGCAGATTCAAAGATTGATGCCTTACAGCAATACTTTATTTGTTTAAGCATTAAGCTTGAGAAAATAACAAAATGTGTGTGTGTGTGGGGGGGGGGGGGGGGGAGGACCAGTAAACATCCATATTTTACACTGTTCTTTATACATAGGTATCTGATAAGTCTAATTTAAGCCTTTTGGCCCTTTTGTAACTATTTGAGAATAATGAGCAAACCTGATGTTCAACAAACCATTACAGCTAACTGTATCAAAAGCCTTAGTGATAACAATCAACAAATGTAGCACTCAAATCCAAGTTCTGTCCTAAGCTAAAAAAATCATTTTATTTTATCTAAAACCACACTTGTTTTCAGTTGGAAGATCATATGCTTTAGATATTATAATTCAGGGGGACTCTATGTCTAAAATTGTTCATGCTACTGATTGACAAATAATGTTACAGAAGGTACAGTAATCAGGCACTTAGACATGGGTATGATGACAGCATCACCAAGGTCAGGCAGAATGGCCAAATAAATGTCATTAGGGCCAAACTAAAAATTATGAAAACAACTATGAAGATGACAGAAAGTTGCCAAAAAAATAGAATGTAACTTTCTGAAGCACATACAAAGTTTTGAATGCAAATAATTATACAACATACATTTCTGAGATTTATATGATTATTTATTTGTAAAATCATAGGAACATACTTTAACTTGTTACATCTGGCTTTTAATATTTCTTTCTGAGCCTTGGCTTTCAGAAGAGAATTCTTTACATGCTCTTCATCCTCTCTGAGGAGAAATAAAGAATGTGTGTGTCATATTATCAATTATAATGTAATAACAACGCTGCTTTTTAAATTATTTTATTAATTATTGCATTTTATCAGCATTTCACATAATTTAAAAAAAAAAAAATTAACTGAATATATATATTAGCAAAATGTAAGCAGGTGTGTGCAATGAGGTACCATTGTCTTTAAGATCTTTCATAATTCTAATGCTAAATATTTAACCTGAGCTAAAGCCAAATTTAGAATATTCTGGTGTAAGACATGCTTCCTCTTGCCCTGAATTCACTCAGCCCTACACATTTATTTAACAATGAAAAGAACTGACATTCATATGAAACATCCTAACAAGAAGAAGATACATATAAGTTGCATCAACAAATATTGAATATCTTTGTTTTTCTTGAATTTGTTCAAGACAAATTTATTTTTATTTGTAAAATAAGTTTATTAGAACAATGAATTTAGTGAAATAAAATAATTAAGTGACTGTCTTGATTGAAACTATAGATGAAAAAAAAATTTTTAGAATATGTTTGAATCTCTTATTCATTTCTTTTGCAATTAATTCTTATGATGAACCCAGTATCATAATCTGATTTGTTTTTAACATTTAACTTGAGTGTGTTGTGGTGGTTTACAGAGAAATCCATTGACTACATTAAGCCGTCTCAGTGAGCAAGCCAAGGAAGTTAGATGGATAACTGTTTATCGTATCTTCACTGTGCTTTATTTTAATTCAAAAATAATAATATATATGTCAGTCAAGTTACTACTTTGTTTGTACAAGTGATTAATGTTTTAATTGAATTAGCTCATCAATGGATTAATTGTTTTATTGAATTGAGTTTGAAGGAATTAAACTTAAGGAAAATATATATTCTACACTGTGCTTCTTCAGTGTATGTAAGTAAGGCACTTCAGAACTCCCAAGTATCATTCAATTTGAGAGGCAACACTACCCTCCAAATAGATTGTGCCAATATATTATATATATATATATATATATATATATAAGTAAGTAAGAGAGTTCCCCTTTCAGATCTTGTGATCTATTGGGCAGATGATGTAAAGGTCATCTGTTTCTGTGGCCTAGGGTTAATGGGGGTGTCATGTGGCCAGTACAACGACCAACCGCCTTTACTTTTCCCCAACTAATCCAGTCTTCACAAGGATTTGAACCCAGGACTGAGGAATGATTACAAACAGTAATAAAAGCATCAATATATAACTCTTCTATTAAAAAAAATATTGAATGCATGTCATGTTTTTTTAAAAAAATACTTTGCTTTCACTAAGTCTTAGAAATGTCTTGTTTAAACAAATATATATATCAATAGCACTGTGAATGACTTACTCCACTGTTTTGACACTGTTTTCTTCATCTTCTACAACCAGCAAGTTCAGTGCTTCTTCTAGCTCAGCACCTTTCAATGTGATGCCATTATTTTGAATAACTTCATAACTGAAAATATCAGCCATTAGAAGCGAGTTCTAAACTTTTCACACATAAAAAAACAAGATTTATAAATTTATATTGCTATATCGAAATGTTAATATCTTAAATAAATATAGACCTTATATATAAGATACTTACTCTCTCAGCTCTTCAGATGATAACACATTTTCTTCACTTATGTTATCACAGATCCACTTTAGGAAAGGCAAAGTAGTTTCATTTTCAAAAGCCCACTCAAATGAGTTAGGGTCTAATGCAACCACTTTTGGATAACCAATACGCTTTAGTGTATCAATAAAACTCTGAGCACTCATTTTCAGTTGCTCGAGGCTGTATTATAAATAGAAAGAAGATGATTACAAAAAAAAAAAAGAAAAAAAAAACATTTGGTAGTTAAGCTCATTTATTTTTTTTACTTTATTTTATAAATTAAAGACCTTTCTTTAAAAGAGAAGATTCCTTGAGTCCTATTGCATTTCTATATATATTAATCTAGTATTGCTTATTAATTAGAGAATTAAACTAAGTCACTGACTTTCCTGACTGATTCAGGCAGACCATTCCATGCTTTAATAACACTAGGGGAAAAGAAGCTCTAGTAAGAATTTGTCCTAGCAAATATGAAATAAGGAATAAGCCTTTATGTTTGTGTCTGAGGCTTTTTTTTAACTTTCATTTTGATATTAGTAAGTTATAGTATTACTGCTACTTTACTTTTTAGTCTTCTGTCCTAATGATCTCTAAATAGAGTGATTTTACTAATGGTGTTCCTTTAGTCAGATGTAAAATATATTTGTTTTTTATTTTGTGTTAACATTAAAAGCGCAGTACCTTTCAAATGTTTTTACTTTTTTAAAAGTATGTATAAATAGCCAGATATTACCTGCAGCCTGCTTAGTTTGGGTATTACAGATGTATTTGATTGGATTTAGATCTATTTCAAACAATGTTCCCTTCACATTTTTTTATTTAGCTATGAAAATAAAAGTAGACTGAAAATGGGTTTACCCAATTTATTGAAAAGTTTCATTCTTTAATAGAGATAAAATTTGGTATTTTTTTAGGGTTGTGGGAGGGACATTAAATATGATTAAACATACACTGCAGTCTCTGCCATGACTGAATTTAAACCAAAACTGTCTTTATGTGCACTATCTGAGTTCTTTGATACCACCTGGTGTTTTGAAGTAGACTTAATTTTGTCTACCATGTTTCGTATTTAAATAACAAAAGACAAATATCTTAACAATGCTCAATGACATGTCATAGGACAAGACTGATAATGACAAGAGTGTCTTAATAAGACAGATTCAGATTGTCATGTCATAGATCCAAGTATCACTAATCTACAGTAGTAGATATAAATCTAGTCTAGGTCTCGATCTGGTGATATCTAGAAATATAGAACTATTTTCACTATTCAATAGATTTATTTAGATCTACATTAAGACATTCGTCTCCTCTAGTAGCCCTACTTATATACTATTAATTTATGGTTGTTTTGTTTTCTTTTTTAGTTTTCCTAGTAGATTCCAGCTAGGCTGTGTTGTTTTCTTTGACTTAGGGGTTTCCTTGTTGCAAATGTTAAATTTATGCTCTGGGTTTTTATATACACCCTTTAACGGTGGTAAAAAGAAATACCGGATGTTTCTAGTGTTGTGGCGGACTCTACGAATTGTATGTAAATAAAATAGATCTAAAAACTTAAAAAAGTATCCATAAATTGCATACAAATGAGATAAATTTGGATCTAGAAAATCTATTAGACTAGACTCTAGATCTAATAAGGTAGGAGTCAAACCCTTTCGCCTATTCTGCTACTCTAACTAGTAACTTTCTCACCCTCATTCAGACCCTGACCTGACCCTGCTGTCAACTTGTCAAGACTCTCAAGTGACTCTTGTCAAGTCATTCAAATTCAATGATTGTCAACTCAACTGAGAGTGAGACTGATTCTCTATTATTTCTCACTATCACTGTACTACTAGATAGGGTACTTAGATCTAATAGATTATGACTTATCATCTTATCATGTCTTATGTAAAATATGTAGATTAGATCTAGATCACTATATTCTATATCAGTATATGATTATCTTTAATCTTATGATCTAGATTAGGTAGTTGCACCAAAAAATTTAAATTGATCCTATGGTAGATTCTTATAACTGAACACTGACTTTTGGGAAACTAGAGTATTTAAACATTCGGAAACACTCATCGTATTTTTTTTAACGAAGTGCCTATTCCCAACCAGCTGGGAATAGGCTTTAGCCCTATTCCCAATCGTTTGTTCAGGTCAAATGAGGTCAAAACCTTATTCCCAGTCAACCGGAAGTGGTTCTTATGTTAAAGGTCAAACAAGATGGCAGGAATCAATCATACATGCTTTGTTCACAGTCACTGATTTGATTTACAGTTTTAACATAGATCTAGTCAAACTAGATATAGTATTGTTCACTTTATCTAGATTGACTAGATCTAGAATCTAAAGTTCTTTCATTACATTAAAAAAAAAAACAGCATGAAAAGAATTTAGCAATGACAATTAAATGTAATGTTGTAATAGTATTTCTTCTATTATTTGCTTTAATAAATGTATGTCATAGATAAGACAAAAAAAACAAACACCAAAGTCTCTATTGATTGTGTTGTGCTATTTATGTAGGAGATTTAAAACTGCATGGCAAGGACACATTGATTTCTAGCTTTGTTAATGATATAAGAATAGGGTTTTGACCTTATTTGACCCATCCATCCGGTTGGGAATAGGGTTGAAGCCTATTCACAACTGGTTGGGAATAGGGTCCGCCTTTTTTTAATCACAGCGCTTTTATTGTAAAAGGAAATGGAAAACTACTACATTGGTAATGCGCATGCACCATTTCTGTTTACTTTCTGCACGTCTGCTATTCGTTGCTATCCAGACGATCGAGTTTACATGAGGTCAAAGACCACAGGTACGTGAACTTTTTTTTTTCACCTACGTAGGGAGAATGAAACCAGATCAGGGGTGATTGCTATTTTTAAGCATCCTGACGTATTAGATTTAGCAGACTTGTATTTTAGGGTTTAAAAATGGTTGGAAAACACGCACTAAACAGCCCAGATTATTCACTGAACAGAATTAGAAATAAAAGGGGGGGTGATTACAATTATTTACAAATGTCATAGAGAAGCAAATGGAAACAGTAGTAAACACCCGCATCCAATACTTGATCATCTATTAGTGTCTAAATGGCTTCAGAGAAGAAAAGAAAATATATTCACCACAAGCCTGAAATTGTTAAAGCTGCCATAGAGGCAATTGATAAAAATGAAATGTCTATAAGAAAAGCAGCCAAGACGTTTAATTTACCACTTAGTACACTGTACAATAAAAGGATTGGAAAGCGGCCATTAGTTGTAACTAACAGACTTCTGACTGATGAAGAAGAAGATAGGTTGACAGAATATCTCATCAACATGGGCAAGTGTGGATTCGGGAGATCAAATAAAGAGATTTTAAAGACAGTCACTGCTATGATAACTGCCAGGGATGGAGATCAAAGTAGTAAAGAATCCAGTGCAGAGTCTCAACAACCTACTAGGCAGTGGTTAAGTGGATTTTTTAAAAGGCATCCCCAACTTGCTTTACGAACACCAATGTCCATTGGCACAGAAAGAGCTGCTATTTCCCCACTGAAGGTGGAAAATTGGTTTAAAAAATACATTGAATGTATTAACAGCATAGATTCTTCCCTGTTCAGTAGCCCAAGTAGAATATTTAATGCTGATGAGTCTGGCTTCTCGTTTGACCCATACAGCAGAAAAGTGGTGGCAGGCAAGGGGTCCAAGTTTGTCTATAAGGTTACTTCAAACACGAAGAAGCAAGTGACAGTCTTGGCGTGCAGCTGGGCAGTACACTCCCCCCCTCCTTATCTACCCATACAAGAAGATCCCTAGGAAAAATCTATTAGCAGAATTTCCCGAAGCCCTGCTGCAAGTGTCCAACACTGGTTGGATGACAGCTGCTATATTTTACACCTGGATTAAAGAGGTATTTATTCCATCCACTAATCATCTCCCCAAACCCGTCCTTCTCTTAGTTGATGGCTTTTCCAGCCATACATCCCATTTAGAGACATCCCTAATTTGCTCCGAGAATAAAATCATACTGTACTGTCTGTTACCACATTCCAGTCACCTCATGTAGCCACTGGATCAAGCCTTCTTTGGATCCTTAAAGCCTGCCTGGTCTGATGCCATCAAACAATATGTTGCTACTTATGGTGATGGTGTGAACTTGGAATCATTTGCAGGATTACTCAAGCCCGTTTGGGAAAGATTAGCCACTCCAGAGCTAGCTATTAGTAGTTTCAATGCTGCAGGTCTGTACCCACTTAATCCTGAAAAAATCATTAAGTCAGAAAAACTATATTCCAAGCAGCACTTTTATCCAATCATATCAAGTAAATGCCTTACAATCAAGAACTGATGCCCATCCTGAGAATTTAAATAATCAAGATCATCATGAGGAGTCAGCTCTTCTTTCAATATCCACATCACTATACAGATTATCTCCTCAGCCATCTTCATCCCCTTCCCCACATGATTATTTGATGTCCCCCCAATCACCTGAGACATCCGCATTTCTGATCCCACCTGCCCCCACATCATTACAAATTCAATCAGAAGCCTCCGCATCAAACCATGTAGTCATGTCAACAATCCTTATTGAACCCCCTACATTTCAAGTCATTTGTGAAACCCCTGCTTCAGCATCACCTCAAGCTTCACCTGAGAACCACCTCTATGAATATAAATAGCCAGCAATTTAAAAATTTGTAAGAACATACTCTGTTTATACTTGACCAAGTTTCCAGAAATGAAGTCATTATGTTTTATTCAAGACTAGCCACACTCGAAGACCAGACATTTCCAGATCAACATCTTGAAAATAAATTTCGACAATTTAAAAACACAATACAATCACTTATAGATGTGTTCCGAATTAATGAAGAGCCAACACCTCAAGCTACACTAACACAGGCTGATATATTAAAAATACCTGTTTTCAAAGGAAAGGGAAAGAAAACAAGCAAATTCCAGAATCACACCAACTTTACCTAGTCTTCTTAGCAGTAAAGAATTTCAACAGGCATTGAAAAAGAAAATAGAAGAAACTGATAGGAAGATTGCCACTAAACTACAAAAGGATGAGTTAAAAAGAAAAAAAGAAGAGGAAAAGGCAACTAACAAAGTTAGGAAGGACAGGGAAAAAGTAGAAAAACAAATGCACAAGCAAGTAATAGAAAGGAAGAAACTAGTAGCTAAGAAAATGAACAAACCGAGTACTTCAAAAGACATAGATGAAGACAGTGAGGACAATCCATCATTAAGAAGGGAGATGGACAAAGAGCTGGCTGCTGGTGTTGATGGTGCTGACCAAGTAAGAAATCAAACCACAAAAGATACTTGCTCAGATTGTGTCAAAAAAGGTGGAAATATTTAGATCCTGTGTGAAATAGGTGATCAGTGGCTTCATGTGGAATGCACTCACATGCCAAAAAATTTGACAAGTGAAGAGCTTGAAGATCTTTCTTTTGTGTGTCAATCATGTCGCCCAGATCTATGATCTTGATATTGGGCTTAAGGTTTCCATGCCTTTATGTAAATATGCAAAATTTAATTGTATAAAATGATTTAACATCTGCTGTATGTCTGTATTAGTGTATGTAGAATATGTATAAAAATTTATATATGTAAATATCTGAATGTAAATATGTTTAAAACAAACATTTCCTTTGCAGCTAAATAAATACTTACAGGCTAAAAGTGTATATTGTTACGTATCTAGGCGTTGTTTTTTTCTTTCTTTGACCTGTTGCGGTCGAGAGACGGGTAGGTTGTCCGCCCCTTGTGTAATAAGTTTTTTTTTTATTCGTCAAGCCACACAGACAGTGACCGGTCCTTGACCTGTGTGTGTACCTCTGGTTGAAAGGAGGGTGTTTTTTTTTTCTTCTGTCTCTTTGAAGAGCGTTCTAGATCTGGGAAATTGATGACGTATTTGGTTCGAGAAATTCCTAGATTTGTCTTGAGATCGACGCGCGGTAGATTATATAAAGACCGCCCGCGTGACGTTGACGGACAGACATACGGAGACAGCCGTGAGACAGAATAGCGGAGACATTGCGTGACCCGTGCGTGGTATACCAATTGATCGTGTAAGTTAAGATTTTTTTTTTTTTTCAAGGCCTTGCTTGTATTTGTAATTATATTTTCAAACTCTTGTATTGTAATATTTTTACATGCCATTTTTGTAAAAGGGTTTTGGTCAACCCTTCCATTTTGTATTGAGTTATATTTTGATTAAACATTAAGTTGATATTTTACCTTCCGATTTCTTGTGTCATTTTTTTTGTTATTCATTGTAAGTCTTTGATTAAATTCAGACTTAAGATAAGTGACACAACTGCTTTTCTATTGTCACGTTCCCCTAGGCAAGCCATTTAAAAGTAGAATTCAATTCGTAATACGTGACAAAAGAAGTTTGAGGGCTTTCGTCCCGGATATTTTTCTGAACCTATTTTCGTCTTACTTGAGTAATTTTGTAAAGGCGAAGTTGACTTTAACAAAATTTTTTTTTGTTCAAAGAGTCGGAAGTAAAGTATCAATAGTATTGACCAAACTCTTAAGGTTTTTTGTTGTACTGATTTTGTACTGTATATTTACATTGTATACATTTTTTTTTGCTTGTAATAGTTGCTAGTTAGTCATGGATATTCAGGTTTTTCTTGCAAATCCCTCTGTGAATGAACTTGATGCTTTTACTAGGAAGGAACTGGTCCTTATTTCAAAACATTTAGGGTTAAAAATAAAATCAAATGCCCTTAAACAAGAAATAAGAGATAACATTGTAATCCATTATGTAGACGAGGAAGTATTTTCTGAAGACCTTTTAGAAACCCTTAGACCCGATGAGGGTAAATCAGATTTAGAACTTCAGATAAAATTAAAACAAATGGAAATAGAAGCCCAGAAGGAAATGGCTAGAGAGCAGAGAGAAATTAAACAAAAAGAATTAGAGCTTGCAGCGGCTCAGAAAGAAATGGAAATGAAATTACAAATAGAGTTAAAGAAATTAGAGTTAGCTGCTAATGTAAGACCAGATTCTTCCCCTGCCAGTCATACTGCTGAAGCAACAAAATTTTTGAAAATAATTCCACGCTTTAATGAAGCCACAATTGACAATTATTTTCCACAATTTGAACTTGCTGTGAAAAATTTTAATGTACCTGAAACTTTGTGGCCCACTTTGCTGCAAACAGTTTTGACTGGTAGAGCTGCAGAGGTATTTTGTTCTTTGACCATTGAACAACAAAAAGATTATAATGTTGTTAAGGCCTTAATTCTTAAGGCATATGAACTTGTTCCGGAAGCTTACCGAAAGCAGTTCAGGGATTGTCGCAAATTGGATGGCCAAACCCATGTAGAATTCCTGCGGGAAAAGGAGCGACGCTTTGAGAAATGGCTCACTTCCAGGGAAATCGGCACCGACTTTGCAAAATTCAAGAACCTAATGCTGATGGAAGAGTTCAAGAGTTGTGTGCGGCTGGACGTCCGTACGCATATAGCTGATCGTGGCGAGGAAGATGTGCACAAGGCTGCAGTGTTGGCAGACGATTATATAATATCACATCAATTTGCCAAGTATACGACGGATGTCAAGCCAAAACAAGTCAAACAGCCTGAGTCCATTGCTAGCAACTCCATCAAGAACAGCAGTACAAACGACAGAAAACCTACTACAAGTAAAGCTACTTGTTCCTACTGCAAACGAGAAGGCCATAAAATTGACGATTGCTGGAAATTGAGGAAGAGAAACGAAAAAGCTCCTTCAAAAGTCAGCGCTTGCACAGTACAGTGGTCGGCGAGGTTTACTCCCTCATCATCAAGTCATATCAAGAATACCTCGACACCACCTGTTTCAAATGTATTGACTGTACAAGACTCTCCGAAAATGTCTCCACGGTGTTCAAATGACTCAACAGTGAGTTCTTCAAATACATCAAGCCGATGTTCCAATGACTCAAACAAGAGTTTTTCAAATACATCAAGCCGATGTTCCAATGACTCAAATAAGAGTTTTTCAAATACATCACATCGATGTTCCAATGACTCTATCCAGAGTTCCCATAATACATCACCCCGATGTTCCCATGACTCTATCCAGAGTTCCCATAATACATCACCCCGATGTTCCAATGACTCTATCCAGAGTTCCCATAAGACATCACCCGATGTTCTAATGACTCCATCAAGAGTTCTCCAAATACATCCAAAAGATGTTCTACTGACTCAAGAAAGAGTTTCTCCACTGCGTCTCCTAGAGATGTCAATGACTCCAGCGAGAGTTCGACCCAAGTCCAGTCTGCATCAACCAAAATTGATGTTTTATTAGAGGATTTTAAGCCTTTCATTTCGGAAGGATTTGTATCACTACCCGGTGATTCTACAAGTCTACGACCTATCACCATTTTGAGAGACACAGGTGCCTCACAATCGCTACTTTTAGAGGGTATCTTGCCCTTGTCAAAATCATCATCGACTGGGAAGAGCATCCTGTTACGAGGCGTAGAGCTTGGATGTATAGATGTGCCTCTACATCTAATCGACATAAAGTCAAATCTCATTACTGGACCGGTTGTTGTAGGTGTCCGACCAACATTACCATTGGAAGGCATCTCGTTGCTGTTAGGCAATGACTTAGCAGGTGGAAAGGTGATAGCCGAACCCATCGTCACTCAAACACCCGACTTATCTGCCACTCCCGAGGAAGACCTAGAGTTATATCCAGCGTGTGCAGTAACAATATAAATATGTATACGTTTTTTTGTAAAATTGTAAAGATCAATTGAAAATATTGGCTGTATAATTGTACATATATAAATGTAAATATGCTTTTTTAAAAAACATTGCGTTGTTATTGTTTTTTGTAAAATTGTAAAGATCAATTGTAAATATTGGCTGTATATTTGTATATATAAATGTAAATGTTTTAAAAAACATTGTGTTGTTATTGTTTTATTTCTTTCAAATCAAATTAACAAAAATAACAAAATATTTAAAACTCCTGCATCAAACAAACAAAAATAAATAAATAACATGTATTTTATAAGGGGGGGGGGTGGACATTGATATCACCTAGAATACTACAAGTCTAGGCAATCATATTTATACTCCACTTAATTTTAAAAACATTTTAATCAACGTGTTTACAAATTCTTCTCAGTGTATTCATTTGTTGCACCTCTGGAAAAAGAGTTTTCAAATGTTGACGACATTACAGTAAGTTTACATGAATTTCAATAAGAAAAATGCAATGCAGAGACTTGCAACAGACTTATTATTATAGATTAAAAATTGAAGATTTTCTGGGTACCGTATTTTTCGCCGTATAAGACGCACTTTTTCTTCTCCAAAACTGGGGGGGAAAAGTTGGTGCGTCTTATACGGCAAATACACATTTTACATACATTAAAACTGCCCCCAACTTTGTGTGGCGCTTACTCGCAGTCCTTTCCTTATGCAGTGTGTGCTGCGGGCTGGATTTGGGGCACGTACTGCGGGCTGTGGTGACTTCTGTGACCCTCCCTGCACGGCCAGGCTGTGTGTGTTCGGGCTTCCCTCTCCCTCCTATAGCGCGCCATGCCCCCCTCCCGACAGTCTAACCATGTGCTGCACGGGCATCATGCTGAGCTTACTGCCGGTACCTCCATCCATCAGCGCAGGCTGCGTCTCCTCATGTCTCCCGGAGCAGTCTCACTCCTTGCTGGGCAGTGTGGGCACAATTTCGCCGCTTCTCTGCATATCTCCCGGGCACCCGATCAATCCATGCTGCCCTGAAATGTCCGCATGTCTGCCTCCTGGTTCCGCCTCCTCCAGCCAATGCTTACTGATGTCCGTACTCTGCCCCGCCCCGCTGATTGGATGCCCGTGATTGATGGGCAGAAGGATTGCTCCGCCCCCGAATCCCGGGGAGAAGATACCGCCCTCCCTACCTCATACAGTTGATATAAAATATTTTAGTACAGTATTTGGTTCAGAATCTTTTTTTTCTAGATTTTCCTCCTTTAAAATTGGGTGCGTCTTATATGCCGGAGCGTCTTATACGGCGAAAAATACGGTACTTTCTTTTTTTTCTCTAGGTATTGCCATTACTGAACTATAAATAAAAAACAAAAGATCGTGCCAAAGTGTTTCCAAAAGTTTAAATACTCTAGGTCAAATTTTTATTTAATTTTTTTATTTGGTGAATGTTTAACTTACACAAAAACTGAAATCAGATTCTTATTCTGCAACTAAAGGACTATAAATATAGCTGTGTAATATGTGTTCCTTTGAATTACCACCCATAGTCAAGATTTTATTTTTAAATAAATTGGGTCACTTCATGCTCCTATTTTGAACGCAGTTTTTGGGCTTTCTCCTTTAGTTGAACAGTGAGCAGCGGTGTTGAGCACCATGAAATTGCTAATAAATTATATCTGTGTTACTTAAAAATTATTTAGATTGTAGTAAAAGAAGTAGATTCACTTTTGCAATATGTATTTATAGTCTATTTCCTCATATACTCTCTCTCTCTCTCTCTCTCTCTTTATAGATATATATATATATAGTTATAGTTATATAGGCTATATATATATATATATCGTATATAGTTTATTTATTTAAATACCTATATAATCTATGTGTAGAAACAGACAGAAATAAATTTATATAGATTATAGAGCTATAAATTAATTATTTTAATTTAATAAACATGATATTTTCTACTAGGCTACTTGTATTTTCTCTCTGTCTTTCTTTTAACTCCCATCCAAGGACCCTCTTCTTGTTTTCATAATTTGGATGTTTGTTTTGTGAAACCTTAACATCCCCTCCCTCCCATAGATGCTTATAATTCTTTTCCTGACTCTCTCCCCCTTCCGTCCACTGCCTGTTGGATAGTTTGTGACACTACACGCTGAGTGTATAAAACTCCTCACCGCCAGCTTATCTTGCATGATCACATGCAGTGGGCATGGTTTCTGGCTTCAATTAGCAGCCCACACTTTTTCTTTCATTCATAAGTTATATATTCTAGATATCTCGATCTAGATCATGTTTATTCATTGAAAAAATCATAGATTTATTAATCCCAATAATATTTCTTAATACGATTTTGCCGTGTTCAAAAAGGAGAATGAGCTGAATTCATTATTATTTGTTTGAACACCCCCTTTTTAAATTTTATTTAACAGCTAATGGTATAAATGTGATTGGAATGTCTTCCTAAAGATGTTTGGAAGCTTATTTTGATATGCCCATCAGCCTAGGATCAAACAGGCTCATAATATAGCCTTCATCCCTTTTATGGGTATGAATTGCCGAGGGAGGTTAAAACAACAGCTTTACAGACATGGTTACCGAGAATCTAAATAACTGCCATCTGCTTTGGAAAAACGGAACTAAATTACCGGAACTTATCTGAAATTGGACATGCGCAGTCCCGAAACGTCGTTTTTAGCTCCAAACATAAAAACAAATGAACTACAAACAAAAAAAAGGGACCCGTTCAGATAGGAGAATTCGATGGAGTGTTCAAACTATAAGAGCCTCCTCTATACCAACAAATGTGCAATAGAATGAAAGAGGATGAAAAATGCTTTCCAACAACACCAATTTTATTATGCTAGCACTATTGGTTCAAAAGTTTTTGTGATTTTAAGTTTGTCCAAAGCGTCCTGATATCCTATGGACTTTATATAGAGAAATATTTAAAAAGTGAAGCAAATTTTTATTGAATATTTCAAAAACTATCGTGAATACATATACAAAAGTATATATCAAATTGTACAGGTTTAAAGGAGGAATTTTAATTTATAAGTGGCAAATCAAAATGAAATTAAAATTTTAAGATATCATTAGTAAATTAAGAAAAAAATACAATTTTTTCTAATTTTCTTAAAATAGTCTATAAAAAGAAAAATGCTCCTGGTTGTCAAGTTTTCAACACAATAAGCTTCTAATTTGATCTAGATCTATCTAGTTATAAAACAATAGTGAAGATTAGAAAAAGAATCTTTAGATTTAAGATTTAGATCTATTTAAGTATATTTATTTAAAGAATATTTTAGATACCTAGATTTACAGATTTTAGCTTCGACATCAACTGACCAAAAGAACTCCTAAGAATACAGATCTTTATTATACTTTATATTAATAAGCAATGATATAGGTATAAAGAAGTGATTCATTCAATTTTACATGTTTTAGTGTACACTAATTTTATTTTTCTTATGTAAAAACTGATATTATTGATAAGAGGTTCATCCAGGCCTTAACGAAATTCTAGTACTTGAAAAAAGTGTGCTAAGTTTTAAAATATCGTTGACTTGTTTAATCATAATAAATTTGGTATCATTGGAAAGCTGAATGAATTTTCTAAGTGTATGGTTTAAAAATAAAGAATCTAGATCTATCTCAGTATCTGTTGTCAGGTTGTGTATTTATATTTGAGTGTGACTATTTTAATAAAATCCATTGATGAGCAAATTCAATTCAATTAAAAAATGAAAACATTGATCTCTTGTACAAACAAAGTAGTAACTTGACTGACATATGATATAATATATTATTATTGTTGAATTAAAATAAAGTACAGTGAAGATACATTAACTTATCATTAAGCAGGCCAAGGAAGTGAGATGGACAACAAAGAGGAGAATGGCCTTGTCTTCCTATATTTCCATTGCTGTTGCTCCTCTACTTTTACAAGATTTTACATTCACAAACATTTTAAAATATACTAATACAGAGTACATCAACGAACTTCCTGAATGTTCAAATAACTATGCGAATTTTTTCATAAAGGGCCAAGAACTGTTTAAGTTTAAGGATGGGTTTAAATTATCAGTGATATTCTTTATAGTCCATGGCAAGCGTCAACACATTGCCGATGTTACATTCACATACAGAATATGTTTCTTCAAACGTTCTTGCAAGATTAAAAAAAAAGGCTTGGTGTAAACTACACAAACACACACACACACATATATATATATTAGATTCTTATATGCATATTTGTTGAAACATTGTTATACTGTTATTTTCATAAACTTAATTAAGCTTCATATTCTGCTAATTCCTGATACATTAAGCAAATCGATAACATTAAGAATTTTTTTTTTTTTTTTTTGTGTTGGATACATGATGTATTATTATGTTATTAAAAGTTCTATCATTTTTAAGAAATTCACTGATGCTATATACAAAATGTTACATTAAAGTTTCAAAAATGCGTAGACGAAATAGATCTAGATCCATTTTATTACTTAGAAACCAAATTTAACAATAAAAGGGCGGGGTAAGACACATTTGGCCTGTGTATCTGTAATAGATCTAGATTTATCCTTGACTATCAGATGTGTTATTTGTTCACTAAACAATCACAAATAACCACATGACTCAGGGGGAATCCGGAACAACCTCATTCAATGATAGTGCAACACACATTCACAGGCACACACCAAGCCAACAACACAGTCCAAAAACATTGCCATCTCAGTGAGAACAATATTTTGGGGAAAGAACCAATTATTGATCTACCAGGTACTTACAATCAAAGTGGGAATGAGGTTGCAAAGTGGTCAACCAGTGGCTTTAGCAGGGCCCATTAATCT
This sequence comes from Biomphalaria pfeifferi, assembly GCA_030265305.1. Taxonomy (NCBI): domain Eukaryota; kingdom Metazoa; phylum Mollusca; class Gastropoda; family Planorbidae; genus Biomphalaria; species Biomphalaria pfeifferi. The sequence continues at coordinate 3,781,454 of JASAOG010000023.1, read as the reverse complement.
ATACTATAGGCAACACAATTCACAACAGCGTAGCGCCCAAATGCCAAATGAAATATTTAGCATGAAAATATATTTTTATAAAATATCTAGGCTTATGAAGGGCCCCAAATCTCAAAATAGTTCAAGGCTTCAGTTTTAAATTAAATACTGTGTACTGGGTGTGACGGGTCAGGGCTAGAAAGGTGTGACTTCATTCTTGTAAAAGAAGGCATTTACTAACCAAAAAATGAATACTTCCATTTCTTAACCTTGACTTCAACATGAACATTGTTATTAAAGAAAAACAAAACAAAAACAAGCAAAATACAAAAAAAAAGTTTTTTTATGTAACTTTATATTAAGTGTAGTTGTAACAATTAGTTTATAATAGATATATAAACTAAAAATAATAAATCTGTGCGATTAGAAATATTTTTCCTAATACGCCATAATCCTATCACTCGTCTGGATCAGTTGGAAAGGGGTATGGGTGGGGAGAAAGGGATATCTGGGTGATCGCTTTTTAAATGTATTTATTTATTTTTAAAAAGTGAGCGACCTAAATTCAAACTCAGGGCTAAAGCAGCCTCTCAAGCCACATAAGGTAACTACTGCGCCAGAGAGCTGCTTATGAAAATAAGTTTTTATAGTTATTTACAAACTTTCTTTCTATAAACAATAAAGGGGACTAATTCAACTTATACCACCTTATCAGTCAAGTAAAATTTCTTTCCCTTGTTCGAGATACCAAACAAAACAATTTATTAACAATAGTTAGTTAACTAATTGGTTAATTTTTTTTTTTTATTGATTCTTGTGTTGGCATTTAAAAGAAAAAATTTTTAAAATTGGATCTGGGAGAAATAACATGTACATACTGTTTACCAAACAGGTCAGAAATATAAAAGATTCTAGATCTAAAGATCTACCATTACAGTGTTCAGCTGAAATAAAAAAATATTTAGTAGATTTACACCTTTACAACTTGTAAAAATATTGTGAATGCAGAATAGGATGTATGACTTGCTATCTAGAATTTTTTAGATATATATATCCTAGCTGAGATTAAATCTCCAGATGTAAATATCATTTTAATAAGCTCTTACATTATTAGTTTTTCAGCTTATTTTCTAAGAGACACAACAGCTGTATAATGGAGCCTCCAAAGAGCTTAAAGGTGGTTAATCCATTTCGCAAAGGCCAAAATATTGGAAGGTAGTAAAACAAATTTTAGACTTTAAGTTACTTTATTTATAAAATATGTAAAATTATATATATATGTTCATGGATGCTGTCACAATGAGCCTGTAATTTGTTTTGACTTGAATTTGATGCATTTTGTTTGGAAATAAAGACAGTAGTAATAAAGAAGGTAGTAATATAAACTAGAATTTATGAAAATTCTAAATGCAATGATTCAATATAATAAAAGTGTTCATTGAAAGCATTGAGTAAATATTTCTTCTCCTATTAAATACCATTAGCCTTACTAACCATGGGCTTGCAACACACTTCAGTTGAGTCTAGACAAACAAAAGGCTTCACCAATTTAAAGAAGAGCATTAGGACTAAACAGTTCTAAATTTACCTAGAGTAGACTGCAGTTGTTATAGTTATTGTATCTTTGTTTCATTTAAACAGTTATAGTTTGTAAATTTATGAATTCTATTATGTGCATAAAAGTTTGTAAGCAACTTGCAGCATGATTGTTAACAGCACTGAATATTATTTTTATTATTATTAAATGTAGACTACTTGAGATCTATTCTAAAAGTTTAAAACAATATAAATGAATACTTTTTTTTTATATTGTAAAATTACAGGAGAACAGGCCAAATTATAAGTAAGAAAAGACTAAAGAAAACTTCAGAAATGGACAGTTTTGATGAATATTTATCAGAATCTGGTTAGTATGTTTTTTTATCCCAAGCTTTTTTAAAAACTACACTCAGAGAATTTGTGATTTGCTTATTAAAAAAATATATAAAAATTATGAGGGTGGTCTGAACAGTTTCCAGCCTAACAATGAAACATGTAGTTTCAGTTATAATCTTCTTTATTAAATGTAATCTCCTTTTAGATCTATGCACTTTTCTCATTAATGCTCCAACTCATCCAAGGAGTAGGCCTATTTAGCTGTAAGGATAGAGATTTTCATCTAAACAATTTTATAGATAAAGATGCTAAATACTATTTAGCCTAAATATCATCCTCGTATATAAGATGCTCTTTTATCTTCATTCCAATGCAAAGATTTTTTTCAACTATTGGCTCAAAATTTGGATAGACCTCCAGCTCATTCAAGGCCATATATATATGCATTTCTACGTTCAAGAACATTAAGAACTGTTAAAAAATGTTTTGTATTGCTTTGCTTTTAAGCTCATTTAAGATTGTTTTGCTCTGACAATTACATTGTATTTGTTAACAATATAGTTGAAATGATTTTTCTTATTGCTATTTCGAATTATTAGATAGTGGTCTTTTTTATTAAATAAAATGTAATTTTTTAAACATTTATTCTTACATTTTTCCTTACATTAGAAGATGATAGGAGCATGATTATGCCTAAGCAGATATTGCCAATTAAAGAGAATGTGCAACCAATCCCACAATTATCTGCTCAAGTAGCAAAGAACTCACCAGTAATTATTTTACAGAGCGAGACTCAGCCCCAAATTTCTTCTGCACATAAAGAAATACAGGTAATTAACCATATCTATTTGTGTTTACCCAATCATATTTAATTTACCACTAACTTTAAACTCTTTCTCTCCTAATTGATGATACCATCGTTGATTTTATCCCATTCTGCAGCCTAATTGAGGATATTAGGGTCAATGCTTTAAAAAGTCAGTTATTTTGTTTTCTTTCCTCCCAAAAAGTTATTCATTTCTTATAATTTAATCTTGAATAGTTTCCCTTTGGAAAAATTTTAGATTTTTTTCATTTGCAATAGGTTTTTACCAAAAACTATTTTTTTAAAGTGTGAGGCTTTAAAAAAGGCTCTATTGTCTATATTAATTTTCAAAGGGTAGTGACATGGGATAGTGACCTTGGATAATGATTTCAGGACAATTAATTAAAATGTTTATATTAAGTTTTGTGAAAATATTAATAACTCTCATAAAAAAATAATACTTTTAGTTCACTTAGATCTAGTCTATTTCTAGTTCTATATAGACTTATCCACAGTCTGAAAGTGTTTTTTTTTTAATTTCATTATCCACAATAAACTTTTATTTTGATTTTATAAACATCAATTTGTTTATCTAATAGTAATAGGCATGTGCATTCTCCTTTAATTCTATACCAAATATAATATTTTCTGATATTAAGCAAAAAAGTTATTAAAGTTATAACAGGGTAGTGAAATATATATGAGCAAAATGAATAATTCCTTCGGAGGTGGGGATGTGGGAAATAATTACTACGGAGATTAAGAGTTAACATTTATATGGTAAAGTAAGTTTACCTCAGAAGTAAATGAAGCCTATATAATGTGCAAATGTCTTTTTGTATTGGCCTGTAACTACAAATGAAGCTCTGTGTTTTGAGGATGACATGAGTAACATTTACTATTTATTTATTTGTTATGAAAACACATTGTTCAACATTAATCTTTTACTTGAAAATGTTTTATGTGGGGTTTTTTTTTTTCTTACAAGTTATGTGAATGTACTTATTTAATTTCTTCTGTCACACTGAAAAATGTAAATATTCATCTAAACAATATTTCAAATACACTCATTTGTTTTGAAACCCCCAACAAGACTTAAATAGGAAATTTTTAAATGTGTATAAGTTGTCTTGTATTTTTTCATTTTAACACATTTCACATAATTTCTGTGGTAATGTATTTACAAATTAAAACTCAACAATATGACACTATCCTAAATTAGATAGCAAACTACATCCACTGAAGCGTTTTAGTTATCAATAAGTAAACAATCCACAATTTGCAGGCGATTGTTTTCTTTTGATAAATATTTGAGTATAAAAACTAGGCTATATATAGATAATTATTTTTTGCTTTTTTTAATTCTACTTTTTTTTGTTAACAGTCATCTCAAGTTTTTCTAAGAGCATTAAATCCTTATGCTGGAAATCCAAGATATGGAAGGTAATATCATTTACGTACTTGCATGAAAATTACTAGACGTCATATAAGAAGTATTAAGAACTCTAAAGATGAATCCAAAATGTAAAAATTTTTTTTTAAGGCGAACTGGCAAAGATCTGCTAGCTGGTAAAACTAAACTGTTAACAAAGGGTTTGGAAAATTTCAGTGACTTCTTCTCTGATAGTGGTAAGCTTAGAACTATAAAAAAACCTTAGGATATTGATAGTACTTTGGAAGTTCTAGTTATTTCATAACCTCAACTGAGTTTATGTTGGTGCCCATAAAAAAATAGAATTTTTAAAAATATGTTTAAATTTAATTATTATGTAAGACTTTTAATAGTTTATAAATCCAGTTAAAATTGGTTAAACTTTTTTTTTTTTGCCACAATAAAATTTCTGAGGGTTATCTTAATGATACATTAGCATTAAGCTAAATCTGTTCAATTTTTATTTTCAATCATCAAGTTCATCATGATGTTTTGTTTTGTTTTTTTTTGTTTGTTTGTTTTTTTTACTTTTGTTTTTTAAAGAGAATACAAATAAAAACATTTTCATACAATATATTTATATCAAACATTAGTGAAAAATTAGTTTGATCAATTAATTTTTTTTTTCTCTAAATTTAGTTTAAAAGCTTGACAAACATTAAATGGTATGGTGAAATATATTACATAGTAAAAGTATAGAAATATTGTGTCTTTTAAATATTCTTGTATGAAATTACACCATGTCTTTTTTTAGACCCTTAAATCTATGTTTCTGTTTTCTCAGTTAATTTTTTTTTGTTCATCTTTTGTTGTGAAATGTATTGAAACAAGCTACTTAAATGGCCATGGCAGAGTAAATAGTAGTCTGGCATTATTAATATTAAACCTAGATACCTAGATTTAGAAAAAAAATGGGTAAAACAAAATGTACCTAAAGCTCTTAACATTTCATTCATCTTATCTTAATATTTATTTTTTTTTAGATATCAGTGTTTCGACTCTTGGTACCTCTCCAGGGACAAACACAGTGAGTTATTTAGGTTTAAATTTTATTACTAGTCAGTGAATAGTTCATATTTTATAGAGATACCATTTACACATTGAAATAGTGATTTAATTTCAAACTATACAACTTTTTTTTTTCTCAAGCCAACAACTTCTGAAGATTCCACACCAAAAACATCCTTCAGTAACTCACTCCAGCATGCTGAGCCATGTCAGATCACTTCAGATGCCACAACCGCCAAGGATAATGATGAAGATGTGACTCGAAAACTAGACTATGGCGCATCTCTCCAATCAACTAAGCCAGATTCAGATTCTGATGATCTTGTGTCAAGTGAAACTGATAATGGTGTAATGAAAAATGATAGTAAAGATAATTTGCTTAATTCAGTGGATCATGCTGACAGAGATAATAATTCACATAATGAACTTGGAAAATCTAACAATAATGACTCAACTATTGGAGCTAAAAAATCAATTAACAGAGCCAATGAGTCTACCACCACAACCCAGAAATCTATCAGGGAAGTTAGTGTTCTAAGCATAAGAGCAAATGAATCGTTTAGTAAAACCAATATAATAACTAGGAATGTTAATAGGTCTGTTGATGGGGCTAATAAATCAACCAAAGGAATGGAAAAATCAACTATAGCTAATTTATCCATCTCTAATAAATCTGACATGGGATCTAATAGATCAACTAGGGAGGTGAAAAAATCAATAAGTGAATCTAATAAATCAATCTTGGATGCTGAAAAATCCTTTAGTAAAGTTAATAAATCAATGACTGAAAAATCTAGTGAAGTTAAAAAATCAGTGACAAATAAATTTCCCTGTGCTCCAGATAAATCAGATCGTGAGATTGTGGAATCGAGCACAAGTGCAAAAAAAGCAGCTAGTAAATCAATATTTAATAAATCTCTTCAAGGGGCAAATGCTTCATCCATTGATATTGAACAACAAGTGAATACTAGGAAAAAATCTATTGAAACTAATAAATCAATAAATAGAACAGAAAAATCAGTGAATAAAAGGAAAAAATCTATTGAATCTAAAAAATCTTCCAGTGAGACTAAAAATTCAATAGGTATAATTAAGGAATCAGTGACTAATGAATCTATTAATGGAGTTAATAAACCAACTCTTAAAGCTGATAAACCAAGTATTGGAACTGAAGATATAAATTCAACAAATTTTCGTTTCAATAAATCTGTGACTGATATAAACAGTTTAAAAACATCTGAAAAAAGAAATCATAATTCTTTATGGGAAGTTGATGGTGAGAACAATGTAAACTTAAGTTTATCCAAATCTCAGAATCACTCTAAGCAGAACAACTATCAATCTCAAAACACTGTCTTGAGATCAGGAAAGAAGTTAACTTCTAATGGCAGTACATCAGAAACTAATAGTTTTTCTGCTTCTAAAAATAATTTAATACTATCCGGTAACCACCAAAACATGGACTTTTTAAATACCCAAAACAAATCCAAAGTTGACATCACAGCTGCTGGTTTATCTACAACTGAAACTGAATGCAAAGAAATAGAAGAAATTACAGATAAAAAATATCCAGCCTCTACTTTAGGGAATATAATCAGTACACTCAATCCAAAACAGAGTAATACAAATTTTCCAAAGGATCAGGACAATTTATCTGAAAGATTGCAGAAATCTTTTGATAAGCAGAAGTCAACTTATTCTTTAACAAAGAAACAATTTGAGAGGCAGTCTGGTCAAGACGTTTTCAGACAACCGGTTGATGTAAATTTTCAAAACATAGTACAACATCATGAAAAAAACAGTAATCAGGTAGGATATAATTTTCTATAGCTTGAATGATTTTTTTTACATTGGATTAAGTTGTTGTTTTTTTGCCTTGTAAAAAATTAATGAATATTAATTAATTCTCTTAGTCTAGAGCCTACAACCAAGAAAATGTATCTAAACATGAAGACAGTAAAATTACTCTAAATTTTGGAGGTGATGTTAATGGATCAGTGTCTAAAATGGATAAAGCCTCTTCAAATCAGTTTTTCGGAATTAAAAAAAGGTAATTTATTTATTGCAGAACAAAATAAAAAATTTACCTCACCATAAATTGAATAAACATTTTAACTTACTTCAAAAGTATTTTAATAATTATATATACTTATTACAATGTATCAAAAGTAAGTTTGATATATATAATACTATATATAATACGAGCTTATTGTATGTAATAAATATTTTTTCTCCTTTGAAAACAAAGATTAACCTTTTCAACTGCTATTGTGGATGGTGGAGGTTCCATCAAAGAGACTAAAAAACACAATTCAAACATTTACATGTAAGTATAAAAGTCAGAGAATAAAAAACGCAATTCAAACATTTACATGTAAGTATAAAAGTCAGAGAATAAAAAACACAATTCAAACATTTACATGTAAGTATAAAAGTCAGAGAATAAAAAACACAATTCAAACATTTACATGTAAGTATAAAAGTCAGAGAATAAAAAACAATTCAAACATTTACATGTAAGTACCAAAGTCAGAGAATAAAAAACAATTCAAACATTTACATGTTAGTATAAAAGTCAGAGAATAAAAAACACAATTCAAACATTTACATGTAAGTACAAAAGTCTAAGAATAGAAAACACAATTCAAACATTTACATGTTAGTATAAAAGTCAGAAAATAAAAAACACAATTCAAACATTTACACGTTAGTATAAAAGTCAGAAAATAAAAAACGCTATTCAAACATTTACATGTAAGTATAAAAGTCAGAGAATAAAAAACACAATTCAAACATTTACATGTAAGTATAAAAGTCAGAGAATAAAACACAATTCAAACATTTACATGTAAGTACAAAAGTCTAAGAATAAAAAACACAATTCAAACATTTACATGTTAGTATAAAAGTCAGAGAATAAAAAAAAATCCAAACATTTACATGTAAAGTTGAGAATAAAAAATTCTAACATTTCACATAAGTGTTTGTCCAAACTTAAACATTGAGTAAATAAAATAATTAAAATAAAAATAAAAATAATTTTATACTGTATAAATTAATTTCACATTTGAGCCAAGAAGGTCCATAGTTGAAATTTTTTAAAAAATCTATGGTTGTGTACAATAATGCCACCAACTTAGAAGTCCAATTACTTTCATATATGTTGTAAACTTTTTTGGAGCATGGGCAGTCTCAAAATAATTTTATTTTCCGCTGTTCAATTCTGGGACTTACCACCAGATCCCATTTTTTCATAGCATCTTCAACTGAAATATATATGTTGAATCATTGGTGAACCACAAGTAATGTGCTGACAAGTTACCTCGGTTGCTCTTTTTTTACCATTCCAGTATAAGGCCCACCCACTCTTGTTGTTTCTATTCTTTTGTTTGCCTGCATCTCTTCCATGTTAAAGAAAGTAATTTATCACCATTTTTTCAGGAATAATTTTAAGGCAGATACTTCACAGGAAAAAGTTTCTACAAAGTCTCCAATAGACAAATCCAAAGTTATAATGAACTCAACTGGCTTGGATGTAACTTTTGATCAGTCAGATGAGTTTCTAATTGTAGATGAACCAATCATTGTTGTGAACAGAAAGAATATGGAAACCCAAAGTGTTAATAAGAAGCAGAAAGGCAAGAAGAAAAATCACACTGCAACAGCTGATAAGTTCATTTCTCTACAGTCTGAGAAAAGTGACAACCTTTCTGTAGCAGACAAGAAAACAAGATCAGTATTATCAATGAAACCAGTCAAGAGGAAGCTGGATATCACTAGTTTTCCTGAAGTGAAGCAACATGAAAAAGAAAGTGAGAATCAAAATGTATCAGTCTCAATGCCTGTTGAGGTTCCTCAGAAAAAGTTTAAAATTAATAAGACAACTGACCTGCCTAACAAAAGTTGTAGGAATGTCAATGAAGATACTGATAAACTAGCGCATAGTAAAACTAGAAACAAGAGCTTGAATGTCTCCAAACCAGATAATGAAAATATGTTTTCAATTAATGAATATGTTGATGTACTAAATCAGTCTGACTTCTCTGAAATGGAATCTCCAAGCAAACCAAAATTTGAATCAGATAGAGAAACTCAAAGTGAAAGCAGCAGAAAAATGTCTCTGGTAAACAAAGTTATATTATGTGACAATGTTAATAAAAATGACAATCATAATGTTAACAGTAGATTGATTAAAAATAGTATTGAGCCTGGTTCATCCTTTTCACAGTCTAAAAAAAAGAAAGTGATAAAAACGCCTCCACGCCAAATTAAGAAGCCCACAAGACGAGGTCCAAAAGTCTCTAAAAGTAAAAAAAACAAACATTTAAAAGCAACAAAAGTACTATCAAATACAAGGAAAGGACAAAGAAAAGCTATACAAAAAGCAAAATCTTTTGATGAAAATGAAATGAAATTAATGGAAAAAGTTACAATTCAAAATGACCATAAAGTAACAAGTGATGATTTACATGCTCTAAACATTTCTGAAGAGATCCATGTACTTCCTCATGATGTCCGATCTGATCAGGAGATGGATATAAAATTGCCAGATTGTCCACAGATCAACAACAACTCTAGAGCTAAAAACAAGATTTTAGATGAAACAAATAAACTTACTTTAAGTTTCAAACAACCAAAAGTAGTCAATAAAAAGAAACATCTCATGGAAGAAAACTCCGTCAGTAATAATGAAGCAGAAGGAACATTAACTTTGATACAGAATAGCTCAATTTTAGTCTCACCATTTGTTCAAGGTGCAATTGATCTTAATACTTGCAACTCAAAAAAGAGTCGCGGTAGAAAGAAATCTGTGAAAAAATGCTCTGCTTCATCCCAAGCACTTGAAGACCAAGATGTATTATGTAAGTTTATTTAAAGAAAAAAGTTCTATAAATAAATCCAAGAACAAAAAAAAGTTCATACAAATATTTATGAAATTGTAGGAAGCAAGTTATAGTGTTGTTTTCAATCTTGAACTGTTTATGTGTTTAAGAAAACTTTAACTATATTTTTCAAAATTAACGAAATAAAAAAACATATATATAAATGAAATGTGTTAAAGATATTTCTAAATATTTTTCTTGAAAACATGATCAAGATAAAGCAAAAAAATATTAACTATAAAATTTTTTTACTATTAGCTACACCTGTTCATCTGAACCTTTTATCTGCACTACCTCAAGTCACCCCAAAAAGTGGTATCTCATTTCGACCATCTCAGCAATTTACTACCCTGCTTCAAGGAAATGTAGACAATGTTCAACTGAATGGTAAAAATTGTTTGTATTTTAGTGTAGTGTACAGTGCATAAAAAGCATAAAGGAAAAATGATTTGTATAACATTACATTAAAATATTAGTAGTACCTGTAACAGTTTAGCTATCAGATAATTTGTGTGTTTCCACTTAACATATTAATATCCACCAATAAATGTGATAAAAGGAAGATGTCTCTTAATTTTAGAAAATCATATTCTCAGGCCTTTAAATAGTCTAAATTTGAAAATAGCTCAATAATACCTTAATTTTGTGATCTCAAATAGTCTTTCACTTTAATAGTACATATAGCATAGGCTTCTACTGTCCATTTTTGCACTTTTCATTGTAAACAATTTCTTATTTTCTGCTTTATCTAAATTTTTAGTTCAGTGCATTTTGTTACATGTTGTATCATCAAATTAGATGCCCTTTCTAACCTGGTCAAAAAGTGTTTTAAAATGCTGAAGATGAAAATCATTGTATTAACAGATTCGCTAGCAGTGCTTGACACCACTCCATGCCACAGAAAAACACCAGCAGTCCTGACATCCTGCCTTCGAGACTCCAGTGTAATCAGGCCTAGACGGAAGGGTAGGAGAGTAAGGATCAGCCAAATTATTGACCAACAAGAGGTGTCCCCTAGGTCTTCAAGTAAGTTCAAGTCATGTCATAAAAGTTTGATGAACCTGACATTATTTGAAGAAAAGTAACTGTTGGCCATAGAAACAAATGACATTTAGATCATCTGCCCCTTACATCATAAGGTCTGAAAGGGGTAGCCTATTTTTAATTTACTTATTCTTCTCTTATACTTTTATTATCTCATGATCAATTACTATCCAAGCTTTACTAGAGTAAACATATGTTTCTTTGGTGCTGGCTTGAAGATGATTGAAAAAAAAACCCACTCAAGTTTTTATTAATAAACTTTTGTTTAACTATCGGCATTTCTATAACAATATTTAAAAATAAGGTAATATTTAACTCTTGCTTAATAAAACACAAGGTGTCTTACTCCCTGCATTAAAAAAAAATATAATACCTAACAACCAGTTACTAATAATCTATATTTTTACTAGCCAAATCCCTAACACACTCATCCATCACTAATTCTCCCACTTGAGACGGGTGAAAAAGTATGAAATTTAAACTGATTATTACTTACCATGTATGTGTGTGGGGCAACTAATCACTTTTCCTGATTGAAGTTTTTTTAAATCTTAATTTCATTTATTTATTCATCCCAGTACTTTTTCATAAAGCTGATTAACTAATGTCTAATAGCACAAAATGATATTTATTGAATAACACTCATTGGCGCTAATTTTGCATGTTTGTTTTTGTTTTTCTGGGCTCACGTTCAGATCCTAAAAGCATTAGTTTTGGGACATCTTGCAATTGGATATATAGTGATCACTTGGGTAACAAACAAAGCATAGGTCGTAGTCTGTGGGTAAAACTAGTGAGCCTATTTGTTTATAACCAGCAGCATACTTGAACATTTATACATTCTTACAAACTTCTAAAAACTTACAGTCCTCACCCAGTTTTAACTATTCTTATATCTACTTCTAATTAATATTAATTAAACATTATTCCCTGACACTTTTCTTTCTGACAAGTTTTTCATTAAAAATCAAATGAAAAAAAAACAACAACCAACTCTTCTGCAACCTTGTTAACACAAAATTACCATTTTTTTAAATAGAATTTATAAATATGTTTTTAAGTTCATATTTTTATCTATTTTTTAGACAACACTGCAAACAGCACCAAGATATCTGATTCTGGCCTACTATCAATGTCATCTAGCCCTGTTCATTATGCAGAGATAACAAATGAAGACATCCCAACCTCTCATGCACCCAAGATTATCTTGCCTGACTTGTCACACAAGATAGGTACTGTATCTTCATTTCAATCAGCATTATAAGGTCATTTTCTTAATGCAATATTTTTATTTTAAGGTGTATGTTTCTTCAATAAAATGACAAAAGACGTTTTGAAATACATTCACTTTTACTATCTTGATTTTCTTTTTAAGACACTGTAATTGAAAATGAACCTTGATTTCTCTGCTATTCCTTGTGTGGTAATCACTAATCTTAGTTATTCCCAATTTTTTTTGCTCTTTCTTGTCCATCCTTCTGTTTATCATTGTTGGTAATGCCAAGTGATTTTATTTAACATCAGTGTTTTATTACTTAACTAATGGGCCTACATTCTTTTAATTGTGTCCATCCATTTAATCACAGAAAATATTTATACACACATAGTTTGATTTATTTTTCTTTTTGTTTCAAAGTAGATGAATCTAATGCATCAAAGTATAGCCATTAATTTCATTTTGTTTGTATATGCATTTAAATATTAATTGTGTGTTCAGTATTCTCAGCTACCAAAGCTTAAGCGATCCAACACTTGGAACTACTATAGAAAAAATGATTTTATAAAATTTTTTGTCATCAATTTTATGTTAAACTCTTTTTCAATTTGTTTGACCAACAGTACGACCAGAGCCACCACCATGCCCAGGTTTACGGAGATCAAAACGAACAAGAGTTCTGCGTTTGAACCGTGATAGGGGTGAAGGGATCATATATAGACGAGACAGTGCAGGTATGCTATAAAGTGCAAAACTAAATAAGGATTAATTAGGTAATTGAAGTGTATATCCATTCAGTAGAATAACATTTTATTTTTCTATCTAGGCTTTGGTCTGGTAGTGGATGGCATAAAGCCAAGTGTTGGAGAGGCTAAGGTCAAAGCCCTGGAAGAAGAGCGCAGAAAAAGAAGACTTCGTAAAAGACGTAATTGATAAAGTTTTAATCATAACTGTCTTCTTCTCTCATCATTAGCACTAGCAATCAATATTTAATTATTCAAGTCTTTTTAATAAAGTGTAAAAGTACTTTAACAGAACAAAAAAATTATAATTATTTGTTTTAAATTTTCTGCATTTGAATTTCAGTGCAGTCTGTGACAGTTCCCTCCAAGTCTAAAAGACGTCTTTCAACACATTTTCCAATAGATCAGGATGTTACCATGTCCTCAGAGTATCCTATTTTAAACCCAGAAACTGGAACAGAAGTTTTAGTTGGTATGTAAGATCTATATTACCACTTCTTGTTTTGTTATTCTATGAAAATAATTAATTTGCTTGCTAACTACTTCTACATTTTAAGATATAATTATATATTATTCTTATTAGTATTTCTATTTAGTTAGCTAGGGTTGACATTTTAAAGTATTTTAAAATTTTACAAAGATTCTTACTTAGTTAACAAATCATAGTAACAGCAAAATATAACTTACAATAATTTCTATGGAAAAAAACTGACAGTTTGAAATGGTCATACTTTTATTTCTTCATGACTTTGCTTACATCATTGATAGCATATTGATGAATGGTTTCCTTATCCTGTTATATGTTCCTTTTTGCGATTATTTGCCAATCATTCAAATACATAAACCAAGCTTTCATTGAGTTGAAACTTTAAAACTTTTTTTAAAATTCATATTTCATAATCCCTTTTTCAGATTGTGTGGCTAGGAACTCCTCCATCACTTGGTTTGGCCCTGACCTGACCCCAGTCTCAGATACAGACTCTTTAGCTGTTGGTTTGTTAGTGCAGCAACCCAGTGTGACCAGTGGAGAATTGCAGTTAAGGCCCTTAGCTGAAAAGCCTTTGGGACTAGCTATACATTCATTGGTTTGTTCCATTTTATTCTAATTTTTATCCATTGACTTAGAATCATTTTATTGTGCATTAACATTTGCGCTTCTTTCTTTTCAACTTGTGCTGAAGCCTGTGTGCTCAATTATGTTACAGTGCTAACCTTCATTACATTATTATTATTATTTAAATCTCATTCTTCGTTTACCTTAGAATCTGCATTTTTTTTTACATGTTTTTTATACTAGTAACTACAATTTATTACAATTGATTAATTCTTTTTCAGGTTTATTTTGTTTATTTCGGTAAAATAGCTGTGACAATCAACAGAGCCACAACTGTAGTAGAAATAGGAGACAGTTTTATAGTTCCCAGAGGTAATTACTTTTGTCAACTTTTCTTTCAGTACCAATCTTGATTTTTTTTTTTACCTTATTGTCTGTTAAGTTTATAACTGAAAAAAAGTAATTTTATATGTGTGTATAATATACGTCTATATTTTTTTATACATTTTTAGGGAATTATTACTCAGTTAAAAATGTGAGACGAGATATTGCTAAACTATTTTTTGTGGACTTGAATGACACATGTGAGAGAGCAGACAGTAAACAGGATCAGTCATCATCTTTATCATCATGATCTACTCTGTTCTATTTTGCTGAATGTGCTAGTTATCTTTAATATCATTTTAACTACTTATTGTGATGGGAGGAATTTTATTATTTGTTAAAATGTCAGTGCATTAAACTGATTTGATTTTTATTGTTAAAATAACAATGAACTTTAGTCTTTAAAGATAAAGGGAAAATGCAGATTTACTTATTTTGCCTCATCCAACCAGGCAAAACTATTGTCTTCTGGGATAAGTTTAAATTTTTTTTTTTCTTCTTCTTCTGCAGAAGCTTTATTTTTGGTTGTAAATGTTGTCCCAAAGCCTGTTAAATGGTTCTTCAGCATCTTTTTAGAAACCATTTACTGCCACATGTTCTCCTCTAGCCAGTAAGGGAAAGCCAACTTCTTAGTTGGACTTGCATTGGGGAGGAAGAAACCTCTTTTCAGACATTCTGCCTTTCATAAAAGACAGCTTTTAGCATATGGTGATCGCCAATGTCTCTTCCATTGTATGCCCATTATGCAATGCAGGTACCTATGCTGCAGGTGCTCAAGAAGCTTTAGTTGCTTTCTGTAGAACAAATTAAACAAAAAAAAAAAAAAAAGACTGCCTATTGCAATCTGTTCTTTTTAGGCTTATTATATTTGGATTATGAGTATTGAGCCTAATATATTGTATACATTACTGTAAATAACGTATATTTGTATAAATTAAATTATGTTTGTATATTCTTTGATAGGAGGAATAAACTATAGATAAATTTTAGTGCAATACTTTCTTTAGTTGTTTCCTTAAAAGAACAAAGAAATCAACCAACTCATCATTCTAATTAGTTTAACTGTTTATTCTCATGTGTAAGGCCACATTTATATAACATTGTGATATGCAGTGCATACAATGTGCCACAACTACCTATAAAAAATAATTTAATATGCTGACTTATGTTCTCATCCATTTTGTATCTAAAACATTACAATGTATTCATGTATAGTTGTAAATGTAACAGCTTTTTTGTTTTATATCTAGGATGATCACAATTTGATAATATAATAAAAGCAAATGTATCTGAACATTCAACATTAATATACATGCATTTTCACATGAGATGAAACTACATCCTGAGATATTCATGTTTCAGTCTGTCCTATGAGAAATAACAAAATAATGTAAAATTACTATGTATAGACTTGTGGTGAATGTGATTGAATACATAGCAAGTGCTTTACTTTTTTTCTTTTCTCTATGTAAAATGTGCATAAACATATTAATCATACCATTGCACTTTGCTGAATTTAAATATATAGAGTTTGTATGTAAATATGTTCCAATAACATAGTAACAATTGTATAGATTAAAAGAACTAATAAATGGAATGTGAGCTATGTAACTATTAAGTTAATATACAGACTTATTATAAGCCATGTTCAAAGTTTGGCTGACCAAATAGGTATGGTAGTTATATTTTTTAAATTGCTATAACATTACAACTGCTAGCATATCATGGCATTGAAACAAAGTATATTTGTGTTACATTAATTATTTCAAATGTTAAACTACAAGAAAGTGTTGAACAAATTCGAAGTTTACAGTGAGCATTGTTTTTACCTAAATACAAAAAACTTCACTATAAATGTTTAATGTGAAAGAAACCATTTGTGGTATACAAATATTTTTTTAGGGCTGTTCTGCTATATTTAATATCTATTCAAAGATAAGCATAAAATAATATAAAATATTTCACAGTGTTTCAACACTTCTAGAATTCATTACTTTAATTGTTTATAAAGATGCATGTACAGACAAAACAAAGTGCTGAAAATCTCAGCTTCTTAGCGAATGATTATTGAAATAAAATTACCCTGTCAGCAGACCTACCATACCATAAGTTTAATGTATGATTTAGGTATGAAATTGAATTGAAAATATATTTAGAGTTTATATGCTGTGCGCATCATTAAGTCAAAGTAAGCATCATTGTCAATAGAGGCGCTCACTCCAGCATAATAGTTTTCAAACTCTTCTTTTGTTATCTGTTCAAAAAAGAAAAAGGTTTGAATGTAACATGTTAGTGATGATCTGTGCCACTAATGAAAAAAAGAATTTTAAGTCAATATAATTATAATAGCTATTTATGAATTTAAAAAAAAGTTAGTCTAATAAAATGTTATCTATAATCTAAGTTGTAAGTTATTTCAATAGGTTTCTGTGAATGGAAAACCTAACTAATGTATGAAATAAACTCTTACCTTCATCAATGTGGATATTCTAAACTTTTGTCTACTATTGTTTTTAACTACATTAGTCTCAAATGTAATAAATAACTATATAAATATACATGTGTGTGTCTCTTTTATATCTAAAACTGAGATTATTCAATCCTTATATATCTGAACTGTTTAAATCTGATTTTAAAATGGAAGACTTCTAATCATGATTATCTCTAGTAAGTAAAGGTCTGTTGGTTTTTTTCACATTGTTACTATCTACCCAGCATAACATGCTATTTGAAATCCTCCTGACAACTTTAAATAACATTTCAATCATAATTAGAATAGTATAATGCATTTTAAAAAGATAAGGGATAATATAAAATTGTCACTTTAATGTATATTTCCAACATTATTTTCAAGTCTTTAGGAAACCATTCCAGAAAAAAAAATGGGTACATGCTACTAGTTGAATATATATATATATGGATGTCAAGTTACAGAATTTGACTAACATTCTGTAGATTTTATTGAAGTGGTTAATTATCAGTGTAAACAGTTAATTTCACACTGATAATCAATCTCACTCCCCCTTTTTTTTTTCAGCACTAATTAATAACAAAAGTGTTACTATTTCAGTAATGCAATTACATTTATTGATATTTAATAAAGTTCTTCAGGTGTTAAAAAAAAAAAGCAATTTTTTAACATGCCATAAAAAATAAAATTCATTTAAAAACTACATTTAAAAAAAAAAAGTGTCTGCTGTACACAGCTCTCAAGCTACACCTGCAGCCTAGAAGAATACATTTGAAAAAAATACTATTATCTAAACTACTTTACAGTAATGTAAGAGAAAAAGCAAGCTGCTAAAAATGTATTTAAAAAAAAACAATCCTCTCATTTTATTTTTAAAAATTTTTTCTGATTCAATATGTCCAAACAATTTTATAATTTATTAATAGTACTAGTTCTGTCATTAACAGTAAAAAGAATTTTTTTTTAATCATGGAGTTGAAAAAATGTAGGTCATTTGCTTCTTATATTTTGCAATTTTGTTTTGAAAGGCATTGTTTTTGCAATAAATCTTCATTATACTTCATCAACAGTGTCATCAACATTTCACATTAAATTGAATTGAAAATAAACACTACAGTAACTACAGTACATAGCAAATGAAAACAAAAACAATTAATATTTTAACAGGAAGATTGAAACATAAGTAGTTTTCCAATGAAACTGTTAATTGCATCTAGTATACCTGACTGATTCAAACATGTAGGACACTATCAATCCATGAAATGAATGTCTTGAGCATCCCATCCTCTAATAGTGATAGTTCTTGAAGTTTCAAAAGAAATACTTGTTTAAAAGACTTTTCTATACCTAAGACATTCATTCTCTTTGTAACATTACAAAGCATTATCTATAAAGTTAAAACAGTAAAGTTTCCCTTTCAGACCTTGTGATCTCTAGGGCAGATGATGTAAAAACATACATAAATAAACCTTTTTTGATTTTCTAGTGAGGCTTACAGTAATTTGTTTGTAAATCATTATTCTAAATAGTTTCAAATGAATTACTTTCATTCTCTACAAATGATTTATTAGTAGCCTAGCATGTAAGGGTGTGTCAGTGTGTATATATAAAAATATGTAATATAAATGTAGCTATAACTTCCATGCAGTTCGCATCATAAGATCAAAATATGCATCATTATCAATAGATGCGCTCACTCCTGTGTAGTAATTCTCAAATTCTTCTTGTGTAATCTGTGAAGAACATAGTTAGTGCTACAACATCAAAATAAAAATATCAAGCTACCCAAGCTGACAAACTAAACAAAATGCACTAAATTTAACAAAAAACATAATGCAATCTGATAAAATAATCTAAGTGATCTATGAAGATTCTGCATGGTAGCTCGCTAAGTCATGCCAACTAATTTTCTAATATAAACCACAGTGAACCATCCTATTTAATTTCATTTCTTTATTTACAATGAAGAATCAAGTTTACACCAAATCCTTGATAAAACATTTTTCTAAACAAATCGGTTTGCTGTGTTATTTTTGTTTCATTCACAGTTAAACTATTCCTTATTTAAAAAAAAAAACTTATAATTTTCCTGACTCTATTTTTTTTTGTTACATAAATTATATTGCATGGCCAATTGCAATGTTCCTGATTGTTTATTAAAGTTTAGCATAGCTGCTAATATTCATTCCACATTACTAGTATTTCAATTTTTTTTACATTTGTTTCTCCATTTGTATTATGTTTAAGAACAAGACAACAATTCATAAGGAATACTTGCTGAAATGTATCTAACTCGAGGCTTACAGCTAATTTATGTACAGGGAAGAAAAAGCTCTAAATAAGTGATGAGATATAATATTCTATTGGTGACATTTGGCAATGTGATTTGATTTTAAAACTAAGATCTACAACATATGAGTGTATGTCTTTACCTGGCCCTAAATGATGCATCAAAAGAATGTGTATGTTATTACTATTGACAAAATGTAAAAAAAAGAAACCTGCAACCTAATAAGTTGAATGCTAAATTTGTAATTGAACATGTCCAGCATGTCCAGTAAGAATGTGTTAAAACATACATCCTGCATTTTAATTGTATGTGATCACATTCATTAAATCTAATTTACATCTACTAAGTAGTAAAGTTAAATGTAAGATTCAAACTTCTGCATGCATGCATTTAAATGGATGTTTTTTTTTATTAATAAAATATAGTTTTATTCATGTATTCAATATGTAAACACTATTTCATGTATTTTTCCCTCACAAATGTTGTGTTTGCTGTAGATGAATGGGGGGGGGGGGGGAAGATTACACACAATATATACATTATTTACCAGAATGTACTATGAAATGATTATAGTACGCACATTGAAAACAAAACAAAGTTAACAATTTAAACTTCAATCTTGCCTCTTGAAGCAATTTTAAAAGAGACTAACTATGCTGCAGCATTTACAATATAAAACAAAAAATTCAAAAAGAAAGTAAACTAAACAAATGGTCAAAACATGCAGTAAGATATATTTTGTGAAAGAAACTTACCTTTCCATCTTTGTCATCACTGTCAAAAGAATCAAGAAATTGTCTTAAAACTTGATCTTCTGTCCACTCCCCACTCAAGTATTTGGGGTGCTTGCTGGCACTATAAACACCTTTTAAGTCTTCAATGGTGACAACCCCATCTCCAGTTTTGTCTAATTTTCTAAAAGCTTGATATATAAGGTTCCGTCGGTTCTGTGACATGGCAGGCTAATAAACAAATTTATCAGTAATTTTTTAAAATGCTTTTTTTTTATTTAAAAAAAAAAAAGAAACTGTCAAAATACCTTTACAATAGCGGCAAAAAATGGATGCAGTTTTAATCTTATCTTATTTCACTTTGATTATGAATCTGATATTATAAAAGTACCATTAGCTCAAGTTTGGATACATGAAAAATTGATCTGTAACTATTGGTGTTAGAAATGTCCAAAAAATTATTAATATTAAAAAAAAGTATTCCCATATCCTAGTTTTGTAGGCAAAATTAACATATAATGTTGTTTCAGGTTTTCTCCAATTTTATTAAGAGAGCAACAATTATTTCTTTCCAGGCCTTAGGAAGAAAAATGAAGTGTGATTTTTCAACAAAGCAGATCTAGAAGCCCTCCAGCAAAACCAAAATGTCACCAAGCCATGAGGATGAAAGGCAATCTTGTAACAATTGAAGATGTATTAATGACTTTTAGACATTGCCATCTATGGGGGCAGATGCTGTAAAGCTCAAATGTTTCTAATACCTCAACAGATCTATATCACTAATCACTACTTCAGCTGTACATAAGTAGGATAGATGAATAGTAAAGACTTGTATATATTGCATACATTTGAAAGTCCTTAATGATAAAAGCAGCAAGAAAATTAAATTAAACCTAGGAATGGTCAGTGGCAATGTTCAAAGCACAAAATTTCTATGGCATCATCTCAACTGTCAAGCACCACAAAAGAACACGTTTGCATCACTAAAATGCAAAGAAGAGTAAATGAATCAATATAAACTTTTGTAAAGATAAGATGCTGGGACTTATATAAAGTCATTTGAGATTGATTGTCCACCATTTTATATTGCTTAATGCTATCATTGATTCCCCTATATTGCATGTAAACTTGTCACCTGATAGCAGACCAATCTTTATGAAATCTCGCTGTCACTCCTTCCAAGATGAAGAATTTTTAGGACTGTCATTTAAAAATGGTATGATTGAATCCTCAATATGTCCTTGGAGAACTCAAGTCACAACCAATGAACTGCGCAAAAAGCTTAGAATTTGAGTCCAAATGAAAAGAGATTTACTTATCTTATTTTAGCCATGAAGAGATGTGATGGAGAAAAAAAAATGCAATATGCCTATCACCAAATACCAAATTCAACAAGGGGAAAGAAATATACATCATTTGAAGCATGTGGAAAACATTCATACTTTCTTCAGAATACCTTTCGGTGTCAGTAATGGTGTAGTCATGTTTTAAAGAAATAGTTGTAATGAACTAATAAAACCTTTTCCAATAAAATGGTAGTAGCTGTAATGAACTAAGTCAAATAAAGACTTTGTAAATAAAACCTTTCCATTAAAATGGTAGTAGCTGTAATGAACTAAGTTGAATTAAGAGACTTTTCCCCAATAAAGTGGTAGACAAACATTTTCACCCTGGGTCCAAAAAAAAGTTTCCACACATCATCACAAACATTGTTCAATCTGATGGATCTGTTTGCATCATAATTAAATTTTGAGATCCTGCATAGCTTGGTGTTATGGGATGAATATTGCCAGTAGTTTTGACATCATTGCTATAATGCATAACATTTGAATGAACCAAAACATGAACCAGTAACACACAGTAAACAAAAAGGTGAGAATCATCACAAAACTAATTCAAATAAGATTAGAAATAATGACACTAATGCATGCTCAAATGGCATTCATAGTCCACAAATATCAGAGTTCATTGATATAACAGTACATTACTTTTTATCTCCCCCCTCAACATTAGGCCTTTTAAAATAAAGATTAGCATTGTTAACTATTTATGTGAAGTCTATTTTAAATCTTTGAAGTATTAAAATAACAGAAAAGAATTAAATTGTATTACTTAATAAATGCAAAAAAAAAGGATGACAATATTGTCTTTTTAACATTCTGAAATGTTGCTGCTTTAATAAAAGAAATTCCATTTTAGTTCATATTTCTTTTACTAAACAATCAGCTTTTAATTAAAGAAGTATAATCTATATAGTAATTAAAATGAGAAGCTGAAAACTAAGCTTGAGTTGCTTACTGTTTTAAGATGTAATGTAAAAGATGCCATTTTTATTTGTTAAGTTGTTGTCCTGTACATTTTGTATATAAGAAAAGCCATCTGGTTAGATGCTGTAATTTAGTTTAGTATTTTTTCCCATTAGCAGATCTATAGTTTTTAATAAGTCCACTTACTCACAATTTAGGATTTTTTTTCTGTTAAAGTGTAATATATATTTATATATATATATAAAAGATACTTACCCTTAGTCTTATTAAAAATTCATCAAAATCAATAGCTCCACTACCATCCTTATCAAATATTTTAAAAAGTTCATCTATTTGGGCATTGCTAAATTCAACAAGTCCATAATCATGTAGACCTTTTGCAAATTCTCTTTTGTCTAAACTTCTGTTTTCATCATCATCCATTATTTTGAATGTTCTTTTAAGAGAAAGAAAAAAGAAATATTAAAAATACCTTAACTTTATTTCAATGTTTTCATATCAACATTTTATTTTATAATAAAATTATATCTTCTTTTAATTGGGATGATGTATTTAGAAACAAAGATTTATAAGAATACATAATGCTACTAAATACTGCAGCTAAGATAGTTGGATTAGAAATCAGCAAAATTACTCAATGGTTTTCACAATAGTTTTCAAACTTGAAAGTCACATTCATTCTATAACATGTATGTATCATTCAAAACGAGGGAACAGGTTCCAAAAAAATCTATTCATCTCAATCTGGGAATATTAAGTGTCATCAAGTAAAATTAACAATGTCAAGAATAACAGGAAATGTCCCATTTTGAAAAATTGCTTGTCTGGTCGTATACAATAGCTTTATAATTGGGATACAGAATTTTGGAAAGTTTTATTTATAAAATGACATATTTTGATTCAAATGATAGGCCCTATAGCATAATATATATGTCTCTGAGACCTTCAGTTTGCATACTGGTCACCTCAAAAGCTGCACAGAATAGCTTACTTTCAACCTTATTTATAAATGACAATTTAACTGTTTTTCAAACGAAGCCTACAATTTATGAACTCATCTGCTTATAGATCTAGTATTAGTTAACTTGAACAATATAATAAATTTGTCTAAGATATTTTTATACAGACTTTTTTATAAAGTTTTTATTTAAGACATGATCATTGTGTTGACTTTGAATGTAGTAGTAATGTGTTACTGTAATAATTTTCATAGTGAATACAGTAAATACAGAGGATGCATATTCTATTATTGACCTAACCAAGGTTAAGTAACATTTTAATTTTATGTTCTTATTTGATTATAGAAATTTCTTTTAATAACACTTGTAATATGAACTTAAAGCAATACCTTGCTAAGCCTTTTATCCCACTGGCACCTCTTGCTAAGCAAGCTAATCTGAGCCTTTCTACCGGATCTGTTGCAGTCTGAAGGGCCTTTTTGCATTTCATCTGAAGTTCAGCCTGACCCCTTTTGGTTGCGGCCATAATTACTTTCTTAAATATAGACAAGCATTAATACTATGTCAGTATGATGAGTATCCTGACTATCCTATGTAAACTAAAAATTAGATTTACTTAATCATACTTAATGTTATTTCTAATCGAGATCTATACTAGACTGGCTCAACAATTTATTAAAATACTAAAAATTGTTGTAACTTTCAAAGCTAAACTAGTAACTAGTGTAAATGTAATCTAGATCTAGTACTTCACTAAGATCTACATAATAAGTCATAAGATTAAAATTAATAATAATATTATTATTATTATTATAATTAGAAGTCGTCAGAATAGTCAAAATGACTCAAAAGATACTAAAAGGAAAAAACAACACCTACTTAGCTCTTAATTTTTTAAAAAAAAGCTATTGTGTTCAATATTCGAGAAACTAAATTCCAGTGCTCTTTTATGAAGAAAAGATCTAGATCAAGATAAATAAAGCAAGATACGACTTGAATGAAACACTATTTATCGATCCACATGGAACTACCAGGACAATCAATGTTTTTTTAAATGTCACCATGGTAACAAGGGAGAAATCATTGTTATTCTTTTAAAAAGGTGAGGGCTAGAATTACCAAGTTGTGGGCCTTCCTTCAGAAATGAAGATTATAACATCCTTTCCTACATCTAAGGGGCGGCGGGCTGAGTTCGAACTTGGGACCATCCGAGACCATCGCGTTAATAATAGCCTGAAGTCTATATGTTATATAATAATAACATGGGCGTAGCCGGGGGGGGGGGGCAGAATTTAGTGACTGATTTTTTTGCTTGATTTTGTTTATTTTAGGTGAGATTTTAATATTAAACCATCACTTGCCCCAGCACAGCCAAGGGGGTTTTCAGTTTAAAAACCCCTACCAGGAGGTTTTCAGCTTAAAAACCCCTACCAGGGGGTTTTGCAGTTAATAAATAACCCTCTTCTATAAAACAATACAAAAGTAATGCAAACGACAATCCCCACATTCCAAGAACACAGCTATAAGGAAGATTTTGATTTTAAAAAACCCTCCAAAATTTTCGATAACCCCCCTCTTCAATATCAAAAAAGCAAATTACAAACTCAAAATTCTATACGAGCGTAAAGCCATAAGGGATTTTGAGTTTAAACCTCCCTTCAGCGGGGTTTGAAGCTAAAAAAAATATCTCTTCAATATAAAAAAAAAAGCAATTTACGCACTCAAAACTCTATTAGCGTATCCAATTAATAGAGGGGTTTTCAGTTTTTTAAAAATCCGCCAGCTGTGTTATACATTCACTGAGAGAATGTGTCTGAATTAGTGTTATAAATTGCTCAGACCGAAATTGTTAGACATTGACCAAAATGCTCCTCTGGCCCCAAAAAAAATGGATTTACTGGTATGACAGAATTTTCAGTCGTCCATTGAGGATAGAAGAAAATAAACAACATATCTATAGTTGTTAAAAAATCACGTATATTCTACGGTTTAAATGCTCATTAGTGACGTAGGCTTATCGTCCTATTCGATAGCCATAGACACACTACCTATATGAAGATAAAGAAACTATTTTTGTTACACATCTAGTTGCTATAAGTAAACAGCAGCCAGTCCAAGATGTCGATTCTTTTATGCTAAAACTGCGAAGACACCCCGAAGTAAACTGTAGAACAGCATATAGACATTCGTTTTAGAGGCGCCTTTATAACTGGTCTGGCATCCGACACTATTAGACAGCGGCTCTCATTCTACAAAATGCCTATGGAGAGTGTTAAAAACGGTCACAAACATGCGCAGACTTACCAACGAATTCTTCTGGAGCAAAGGAAATGCCAACTCTCTCACATCTAGAAACAATCATATATAGTGTCGATCAGGAATTGGATGCAATAAGTCGCTATGCTACTTTTGTAATAGAAGGAGGTGCAAGCTGTAATAAACACTGGCAGATGTGAAAGCTAGGCCTACATATCGGAAGCCATCGTCAAGAAAATAAATGTCCAGTTCGCCCATTCTACTAATAGAACATTCATGACCACTACACATCTTATTAAAAGACACTAGGATATAGGGCCTATATGATGCCCAGTCCAAGGGAGAACATTACGAGAAGGTCGAACTTTCTATACTTGCTAGATTGTGCTCGGGTGTAGCCTAATACTTGGTGTAGACTTTATAAGTCTTCATCAGGAATTGACCATACCGTACGAGGGAAAAAGGAATCTTTTACACATCTGTTGACTTAAGGCAGCACGAGTCGAAACACCCAGCCTATTCAGTAAGCTTAGGCCTGCTCCTGACTGCAAACCAGCGGATAAATTCAGAAAGCACTCAATAGGTGATAAAAATGACAAAAACATTGAACATTCAAAGTCTCTTTGGAAAGCCCAGGAAGGCCTACTTGTTACAACGAACGATGGACATAAAAGAAGGATAATCAAATTGGCCATTGATTACCGTATGTAGGCTATACTCAATGCCCAGAGTAGATGAATTGGTAGAACGAATATCCAACTATTCCGTTTTTAGTACTCAAAACCTAAAAGTGCCTACCATTAAATACCAATCAAGACAGAGGAAAGGCCGTTTACAACATTTGCGACTAGTGGCAAACTGTATCAGTTCAATCACATCCCATACGGTGTCACCAATGCTTTCAGAGAACAATAAATATGCCTACAATTATCGAGGACGAAAAGTTAGCCTACTTTTGAATATGTAGACACTGTAACGGTATGTGGTCATGATAAAGTGTCGCACGATGAGAATCTGCAATGATTTCTAGAAAGTATATGGAATCACGTTTAATGAAGACAAAAGTTCGATAGCCACTAACAAAGTTTGCCTATTAGGATATGAAATTTCCAAGGCCTACTTAAATAAATAATAGAAAATAAACAACGATTAATAAGTCTATCACTACGAAATATAACTTTTGATGTTATAATTAGGTCCGCTCTTGGTTTTAAGTTGTATCAAATAAACAATGATTAATTCCTAAGGATTAACTCAATTCCTAAGTATCTCTACAAAATATAATGTTAGATCTTTTAATTAGGTCCGTTCGTTCTCGGTCATAATCTGTAACTACCCAGACTAGTGCTGCCGACGCTTTGAATTGGCGCTATGGAGATTCTCCCAGCCGTACCTGTGTGTTAGAAGTAGCCATTGGTTCCATATTCAAACACTCAGTAGGAACTTAATACCTGCTGGGCTTCTTGTCATGTTTCATACGTTTATGTTTAAAGAAAAACCAGGGACGGAATTCTGGAGTAAGGAAAGGAAAGTAAGTTCCCCTTACAAATCCCAGTCTTCACCAGAACTCGAACCCGGAACCCCCGGTTAAGAAGCCATGAGCTTTACCACTCAACCACAGCACCTCCGGAGAATAAATAAGGCGCTAAAGGGATTACGCCTCTGCTACCCTTTGCGGAAAAAACAAACCTTTTCTTCCATAACTAGCCTAAAGACGAAAGCAAGAAACTGTTTGCAATCAGAACTATTCAGAACACGGTTTGGTGGTGTTTTATAAGCACACTTCCTCCACAGATCCAGGAACTGGTGGCTAAGAACCAAGTGATTATGTACTTTACATGTGAACAAAGTTAGCTTATTATTGTTACTTTAGTCTTCTGTCCTGAAGAAGTGTCTCTAAGTTGAGTGATGTTACTAATGATGTTACTCTAATGAAATGTGATTATTCATTTGTCATGAACCTCACGGCTCCATTTTGAGTCTGTTCTAGTTTCTTTTTTCCTTACTTGTGGGAGTCCCAAACAAAGGATGCATATTCTAATTCTGGTCTACACTAGGTTTAAATAGGATAGTTTGTGCATGGAATTATACCCATGTTTTGTGTGGCATTATGGGTAAATCCTGCACTGATGGCGGTGAATTTTGCCTTAAAGTTGTCTAATAAAATGGAGTCTTTTTTCTTTTATCTAGTCACTTTGAAAAGTCATCAATTAGACTTATTAGTCGAGTTTCCCATGACCTAAAATTTCACATGGAGTAAGTGGTTTATGATGATGCTAAATATTATGTATTAGCCATATGAGTTCTCCTCTCCTAAAAAAGGGTGTTATTTATGTTGTTTCCATTTATATGACCAGAGATTTTTATTGCCATCTCTAGAAATTAAATTATTTATGTATTCCCACTGATGCAGTCTGCCAAGTGTTTGGGTTAGGTGTTTAACTGTAAGATACTTTGAATTGGGCTCTTTATGCATTACTCTCTGCACATTTGTTGAATAATTTTTCTTTCTGTTTACATAATTTTCTTACATTCAGCATTAAACCTGCATTTATTTGTTTGATTTAATGAATATTTTGCTGGTATAAAATGACCTTTACATCATCTGCTCTATAGACCACAAGGTCTGAAAGGGGAACTGTAAAACTGTCCCTATTTAAAAGAGGACTTTTAACTTAATACAATTCCAAAGGTTATCGATTGATAGTTTGTCTTTTTTCTATTGGAAATAATTGTTGAAAGTTTAAACCAGTTTGGTGTAATTGAATTTGATTGCATTTATGTCTGAGTAGGATTTTTCTTTACATTTTTAATTATTACTGCTTTTATTAGAGTATTTATTTATCATGGTCAGATAGTCCATATAAAATGTCATAATCTAACACTAGTCTTGGTCTGTTAGCTATCAGTCTAGAATTCCCATGCATAATTTTAAAATAGCAAAATAAAATGTGACACTAATTGAATTTTTGTTTTCATATATTTAGTTAAACATGGTTTAACTACAAATGTGAAACTTTTATTTTTCACAATGTCTCAGTAGAGGTTAGTTAAAAAACAACAAAACATTCAGAAAGTAACATATAGGAAACTCAATATTAATAGAATCTAAATATAAGTTTTATTGGATGATGATAAAGCAATAAGGACAACATTTTCTGGCGTTATACTTTCATTGATGTATTCTCTCAGAAAACACTGCAAGCCTTTGGATTTTAAAAAGTGTAGACGTCCAGTATCAATAAGTCTCTTACACTTACGTCCTATTTCCTCTCTTTGGCTAACACTCAACTGTTCCCTTAAAGGTTTGCTATCAAAGGAAAAAAAACAACAAACTGATTAAAAAAAATTTGTTTATGATATAGTTTTAATTTAGTTAAAATAAGATGTCAACATTGAAAGTGCTTATTACAAGATTAGTATACTATCCTAATTATTAGCAGCCCACGAAAGGGGAAAAGACGCTATTAGTTTTGTGTGGTTTGTCTGTTCGTCCGCCTGTCCCTTTTAGATCTCGTAAACTAGAAAAGATATTGAAACTCCGACATTATAATATTTTAGTCCATTTAAAGTTCTGATGCAATGGCTTTTTTTTTCTTTCTAAAAGCAAAAAATTTAATGTTTAAAATCAACTATTGAAGCAGTTTTTTTCATAAAAATACACCATTTTTACAATTATTCACTATTAATAGTAACAAACACAGGAGGTTATTTAGTAAGGGAGATGACTATTTACCATATTTTTAACACGTTTATGCAAATGGTTTTAGATTTTAAAAAAACAAACTATTTTTTTACAAATGTAATGTTAAGTTATGTAAGTTCTTTCATACTAACAATTACAATTACAAAAAAATACTTTTTTTTTAAAGAGAAAAAATCTATTTAATATGCATATGAGTGAACATAATTTAAAACAACAATTAATAAGTAGTTTTTCAAATTTATAAATTATTACACAAACCCTAGTGAGACATCACATGAACAGGACACTTAACTAAAGGAATTTTTTTTTTACGGAAATATTTTTTCTTTTTCTTGAGACTTTGAATAAGAGATTGACCCTTTGTAAAACAATTAGATAAATTAGATAATCATTAAATACATGAAGATCAATTAGATAATCATTATATGACATTAGTTAGGCCAGGTTCGCATTTTGATTTAGCTTCACCTTCACCTATCCCTTGGTCTGCTGGACCGTTGGGGCACCACACAGTATCTGTCAACCTTCTTTCTCCATTCTTCTCTGTCATTAGCCTTTGATAGAATTTCATTCTGATATTCTTTTTGAAAATACTGAAACCTGCCTTTTTAACTGCCTGGGTGGACCACTTCGGGGGCCGATTAGAGCTTGTGTTTCCACACAAACTGTCTTTGTAACCTTGTTTAAAATTGAAACTCTGGTATTAAAGGTACATTTTATACTATATTTTGTTTGAAACAACATATCTTTTTTAAAAGCACAAAGCAAGCAAAGCAATAATAAGAATACGACCAAGAGATAAGAATTTATATGATAATACAATACCTACTTATAATCCCTATTGATTAAATCTTTTGTATTGTGATCTTCAGAAACCTCTTTTGGGTCATCCCTCATTATAGTATCACTATTGTTATTAGTTGTTTCTCTTATTGATTTAGCTAAAATAAAAAAATTACAATTTGGTAACTTGATAAAATAAAAATACAAATTATGAATTGTAATGTTAGAGAATTTCTGATTTGTACAGAACACAATTTATTCAGAAAGTAAGACTTAGGAAAATAAAAGCAATAAAAGAAAAATGAACAAGAAAACCACATGTCATGTAACTGGCTACATGTTTCTCATCAAAGGCCATAAAAAAAAAAGGCTTTGTTCTTGAATTAATTGATTTTTTTATGACTAGCGATATAAAATGACTGTATTTTACAAGGTCAGCCAGTGTTATAAGTTGGATAGAAAAAGTATTGTTCCTAAAGTAGGCAAATCAAAATAATGCTTAGAATTAACCTCAAGCACTTTCAATGAATCACATTTCAGTGATGACTTATTAAGTAAAAAATTTATTGAATTTATGGGTCAAATTTGTATTCAATAAGATTTCATACCTAAGCCTAATTCAATTTTGCACCCTCATTGAAGTTTAATAACATTCTACAAATACATGTTTATAAAAATTTGAAAACATCAAAAGTATCCGCCAGTCACCACATACTCAATATTTAACCAAACAGTGACCCCACCTCACACACACACACCTTTGGGCTTAGCCATAGCCAAGTAAAGCTTGAACAATTCAAATGTGAAATCTATCTGCAAATTGATTTCTTCCTGTACTTTAATAAACTGTGTAGAAAAATGCATCTGAGTATTTTCATTATCAACCTACTCATTCTCTGAAATGTAATTTTAATTGTAAATAACATTTTTACAAACAAGATGAATAGAAAAACATATAGAATGTTTTTGTTATTACTGAATATTTACATGATTAATAAATAAAAAAAACCCACAAAAACTAACCAGTAGTCTTAGCACAAGTAGCCCAGCTGCTTAGACGTGTCAGCAAGTCAAAGTTTTCTGGAGATATACCGATAGTTTGCATAAATTCTTGCCCTGAATAAGTGTCCCAGGTACATTGATGGTGGCAACAGAGAGCTATCATGATTCCTTGTAGTTGTCTGAAATGAACAAAAACAATATAAAAGTTTTATGTTTTTGTAATTCTGTAGATATCAGAACTGTTTTTAATTTTCTCTATTATTTATTATTATTTAATTTTAATATAAATTGTACAGAACAAGAGCACCTCTTAGACTCGCAGAGTTTTAGAGCTTTAGCTGGTGGCTCATGAACTTCTTGGACAACATTGGTTGAAATCAGTGTTCTTGATGGACCTGTCAGTTCCTGCAACTCTTTATTTTCTGTACTAGTTGAAGACTCCCTCTTTGAAGTAAAATCAAAAAGTGCGTTTCCAAGATTAGATGATCCACCCAGAGTGTTTGCTTTTACTTGAGTGGCAGGCTGTGAGACCAAGGTGTGTGTTGCGCATCTTAAGCCCATGTCTGTGGCTCCACCACATAGATGTTTACCTACAACTATCACATTGCTTGCATCTTTCACCCCAGGCACACAACCTAGTTAATTGAGGATATAGAGAACAAGGTAAATAATTTAAGCTACTAATTTTAAACTATAGCAAACATCAAGAAAGGCATATATCAGATTTTAGATGTTTAAAAAATATGTTATTCTTTTAATGGAAGAAATTTTTCTAAGTATAATTTATCATAGTGTAACAATAATTCACAATAGCTATGTTTTAACCCATCTTATTAAATCATTTATATATGTACCTAAATTTAAGTCTTCTATGTCAATCTTGATTCTTTGAAAACATGATTCATCCCCTCCTTGTTTGTGGAAAGAGTCCATCTGAAATATAAAAAAAAATCACTGATGTCATTTTTTAAAACATGGTTCATAATAAGCTTTTGTGAAAATGAATTCCAGATATTTTCAAGACAAAAAAAACTAACTTCCTGACTTGCGCTAACAAATTCAAGTGTCCATATGGCATATTAGTTCTAAATACAGTAGATATTATTATAGACTTAGATCTATCAGTCATAACAGGCTAGGCATAGATAGGCCCATATATAATAGATCTAATATATTACTCATGCTAACAAATTTAAGTGTCCATATTAGTTCTAGATACAGTAGATACTATTATAGACTTAGATCTATCAGTCATAATAGGCTAGGCATAGATCTATATACCGTATTTTTCGCCGTATAAGACGCACTTTTTCTTCTCCAAAACTGGGGGGGAAAAGTTGGTGCGTCTTATACGGCAAATACACATTTTACATACATTGAAACTGCCCCCAACTTTGTGTGGCGCTTACTCGCAGTCTTTATGCAGTGTGTGCTGCGGGCTGGATTTGGGGCACGTACTGCGGTGACTTCTGTGACCCTCCCTGCACGGCCAGGCTGTGTGTGTTCGGGCTTCCCTCTCCCTCCTATAGCGCGCCATGCCCCCCTCCCGACAGTCTAACCATGTGCTGCACGGGCATCATGCTGAGCTTACTGCCGGTACCTCCATCCATCAGCGCAGGCTGCGTCTCCTCATGTCTCCCGGAGCAGTCTCACTCCTTGCTGGGCAGTGTGGGCACAATTTCGCCGCTTCTCTGCATATCTCCCGGGCACCCGATCAATCCATGCTGCCCTGAAATGTCCGCATGTCTGCCTCCTGGTTCCGCCTCCTCCAGCCAATGCTTACTGATGTCCGTACTCTGCCCCGCCCCGCTGATTGGATGCTTCCTCCTTCCTCATTTCTGATAGCAGCGAAGACAAGGAATTCTTGGGGTTCGAATAAAAACATTACAGACTGATTTTTGTTACTTTCACTGTTTACTGACTTTACTGACTGTTAATGAGAGTAAAGATTGTTCTTAATATGTTACATGGTTGACATAAAATTGTTCTTAAACTGCTGTTTACTTTATACAGTTGATATAAAATATTTTAGTACAGTATTTGGTTCAGAATCTTTTTTTTCTAGATTTTCCTCCTTTAAAATTGGGTGCGTCTTATATGCCGGAGCGTCTTATACTGCGAAAAATACGGTAATAGATCTAATATATTACTAATACTGAATTTGATTTAAGTCTAGAGTAGACTCTCTAGTCTCTAGAACTTGAATCTAAATAATTCTAATGTGATAAAATAAACAATAGGCTACATTAGATTTAGACATTATTATCTAGAAAGTAGTCTAATTTCCAGATTCCCGACTCTGAATTGTAAATCTAGAACTAGAATCTAGATCTAGAACTAGTCTAAATAGGTTTTCTAGATCCAGAATCCAAGATGCATGTAGTCATTATAATAACTACATCGATTCTAAGTAACTAACTCTAGAAATGCAATCTAGCCAATAGGCTCTAACTAGTGAATGTTGTGGATTCATGTTTCTATAACTATATAATTTATATGTAGGTTAAGTTAGTCTAGTTCTAGGTTAGATCTAGTGAAAGTCTGTATTAAAATTAATTAAAGCTTCTTTAGCTGAGGATTGGTTCTGGATTAGATCTAGAATCTAGACTCTATATACTTATATAGAGTCTAGATCTTGGTTATAGAGAGTCTGATTGACCATGGGCGATTCTGCAATCGACTGAAACAACCCATTGTTTTATTTTCAAAAATTAAATTATCTGGCAAATCGCCGACAAAGCTGTGATTGCCTGTGCTTTCACCCATGACATATATAGATTTAATAATGGATGCCTCTATGTCCAACTAGATCTAGACAATTTAGATCTACCTGTCTAGCATTTTACCGGTTATGGCGATGGAATAAAAAAAAAAGTCCACATCAGTTATTTTTTTCAAATTCCAGACATTCAAAAAAATCACCTATAAAAGCGATTTTTCATGCTTTTATTGGTCTGAAATCTTATTTTTGGAATTTCAAACTTTTCCCAGACCACGTATGAACCCTGTAAAAATATAGTTATGTCTACAAAATCTTTCGATTTAGTTATTTATATTTAAAAGTGTATTGGCTCACAGATGTAAGTTTAATATGCTAACCTTGTATCGGACACTGCTTCTTTCCACTAATATGAATGAGTTATGTTGACATGTTTTAGTTGCTTTTTGTATCCAATGAGACAGTTTTCCTAAATATAGCAAAAAAAAAAAAAATTACAACCCTCAATAATACAAAATGGGTAGTAGAGCATTCTGATTTAAAATTCCATATAGAATTACTTTTAAATAATCAATAAAAAAAATATTATTTACCTTTTCCTGCACCTAGTTCCACAAAACAGTTTCCGTCAGTCAGTAATGAAAGTCTGTCAAGCTGACCTACCAGAGAAGCCTGTTCAAATAAAATAATTTTTGTTTTTCTAAAGCTAGGCCTTTGAAATTTGTTATGGTAACATATAATGATATTCTAAAATAAATAATGCTAAAAAAGAAAGTTTTTGAATGATGGTTGCCATGGTAATGGCAGCCATAATTAAAACTCTGAATTTTGTAAAAACTAATGATCAGAAATACATGAACTTGGATTAAAATAGGATCCTCTAAATTGGTACAACGTCAGAATTAAAGATATAAGTATGTTAAATTTTTTACAAATTTTGGAATTTTTAGTATTTTTTTGACCTAAAAAAACAGGATAAATATTAATTAAAAATACTTTTTAAAAAACAAGTAAATAAAATATTGAAAAAAAACAACAACATTGTACCAGTAAAGTAAATGATGTCCTTAAGAAGTGTTTCAAATTTCATCAAAATCTATCAAGTGGTTTATGAGAAATTCCTAGTAAGGCATAATGACATGTGCAAAAACTAATATTTTGAGAAAAATGAGTTTAAAGTATAAATTTTATTAAGATTTTGTCTCATAACCCTTACAAAAACATTAAAAAAACATGTTTTAGACACAGATTTAAGCAATAAAAATGATTGTAATGAAATGAAAAATGATATACTTAATTATGTTATTAGTTAAAAATCGATATCCTAGACCTAAAACTCGATTTTCTCTAGGGATACCTCCCCTTAAGAGATTATGACTCCATGCAAGTCTGCGCATGTGATATTATATAATGCCCTTTGGAATAAAACAATTTTATAATGCAGAAAAAACACAAATTTGGAAGCAATTTAATGGTATAGTAATAGGGGTATAAGTTATCTCAAACCATATATTAAATTATATAGCTTAAAGAATTCTAGACATTAAAATCTAAAGGATAGATTTCAATTGTTTACCATTTCCACAACATAATAATCAATAAAAATTAGTTTCCACAATACATCAAGTACCAATAAGAGTTGGGAGAACTTAGAAATGTTTCTGATATTCAAGCACATTTATTAATAACTTTAAGTACTTATATATATTTATAAGAAAAGATTGAAAGAATTGGTAACATATAATAACTTCTTTATCCAAATAATGCACACCTGCTGTAAAAGTTCTTTTTTAAGTGCTGCCTGAGGACCAAAAGCACTGGTAAGATCTTCATTCTGGGAATCACAAATCTCAGTGCGAACACAGTCATGCTCATAAACAACCTTGGCAACATCTTCAACATAAGCTGAAAAACAAACATCATTGACAAACTGTAAAACAAATCCAAATAAGAGAAATGTACAATTGGCAACACTTTCCTTGAACTTCAATAAATATTTTACCAATTATTAGGATAACAAATACTTACTACCATACAAAATATTGACTCTTTCTATCATTTCAGCAAGTTGGGATGAAGTCAAATCTTTCACACATATCTGATAAAATAAGTCTTCATGTTAAAATTTGACCATTTTATGCAACAACATAAAGACATCTAGTATGCACTTTCTATATTTTTTTATGCTACAAACTTACCTTTTGACATTCAACTTTAGATGGCTGATGACCACGATTGATTCCTTTGGCATAATAAGCCTACAAAATTAAAAAAAAGGTAAGAAGAGCAAGGCTACAACACTGGATTCAGAAGTGTTTATAGGGTGTCAGTAAGGCTACAACACTGGATTCAGAAGTGTTTATAGGGTGTCAGTAAGGCTACAACACTGGATTCAGAAGTGTTTATAGGGTGTCAGTAAGGCTACAACACTGGATTCAGAAGTGTTTATAGGGTGTCAGTAAGGCTACAACACTGCATTCAGAAGTGTTTATAGGGTGTCAGTAAGGCTACAACACTGGATTCAGAAGTGTTTATAGGGTATCAGTAAGGCTACAACACTGGATTCAGAAGTGTTTATAGGGTGTCAGTAAGGCTACAACACTGGATTCAGAAGTGTTTATAGGGTGTCAGTAAGGCTACAACACTGGATTCAGAAGTGTTTATAGGGTGTCAGTAAGGCTACAACACTGGATTCAGAAGTGTTTATAGGGTGTCAGTAAGGCTACAACACTGGATTCAGAAGTGTTTATAGGGTATCAGTAAGGCTACAACACTGGATTCAGAAGTGTTTATAGGGTGTCAGTAAGGCTACAACACTGGATTCAGAAGTGTTTATAGGGTGTCAATAAGGCTACAACACTGGATTCAGAAGCGTTTATATAAATAGGATGTCAGCAAGGATAAGATGATTAGCACTTTGTGTGGATAAATGATTTACGGGGGATTTTTAAGTCAGCGGTCAGTCAAGAGTTGTTGGACAGTGGTTGATGATAGTGATTAGATAACTGTTGCAGTTTGAGAAACACTGCAGTAGGGTATATTGTTGTCATACTTTACAGCACAGTAG
This sequence comes from Biomphalaria pfeifferi, assembly GCA_030265305.1. NCBI lineage: Eukaryota > Metazoa > Mollusca > Gastropoda > Planorbidae > Biomphalaria > Biomphalaria pfeifferi. Next base: position 3,744,781 of record JASAOG010000023.1, on the reverse strand, counting down.
TTGTACTTACAGATTGTTCAAAGGCTTTTTTTATTTTTGTAACATTACACTTTTTTATATGCTTTTCTAATTCATCTTCATAACAATTGCTGGAAGTAGAAAAAAAAGTCAAAATTATATTCTATGTAAAAAAAAATCTTTTAATAAGATAAATAGATCTATATAATTAAAAATAATAATAATCTGGATTTGAAGATGTTCCTCTGAAATTCCAGCCAAATACATGGGCGTAGCCAGGATTTTTTTTTTCGGGGGGGGGGGGGGGGGGGGGGGGGGGGTTTGCCCGCTCTCTCTCTCTCTCTATATGTGTGTGTGTGTGTATGTATAATTAATCTTTATTACATTCTGACTCTTCATTTTCTCGGAAGACGTTTATTATACCCTGGAATAAGTTCTTCCAGGAGTTAGTGGAAAATTTGTAGAAACCCCGCCCTCACCAGCAATGGGGTCTGGGGGAGCACTGTGAGCTCCCCCAGCGCAGGGTTTAGCCCCGCCGCCAAGCACTATTTTCGATATTGAAAGCCTAAAAAATGCATATTCTGAGGTATCTACAGTGCATTATTCTGCTATTAAAAGATTAATTTCAAAACCTGTGCTATTCTTATCTTATATAATACAGAGGTTACTGCAAAAAAAGAAGATGATTACGTCCTACGCGTCATGCCTTCAGTCATGCATATTAACCACAGACTTAAATTCTGCCAAGTCACTGGTTTTCCTGGCTGGCTCAGGCAACCCATTCCATGCTCTAATAGCACTACGGAAGAAGGAGCATTTGTACAAATTTATCCTAGCATATGGGATGAGGAATGTGCCTTTATCTTTGTGTCTTTCAGAGTATTTTATTAAATTTTGTTTTCGTATTTGAAGATTATGGTTCAGTGTTTTATGTATAATTGCTACTTTACTTTTGAGACTTTTTCCTGAAGGCTTTCTAAATTTAGTGATTTTACTACAAGTGTTACTCTAGTCAAATGTGAATATTCGTTTGTTATGAATCTCACTGCTATATTTTGTGTCTGTTCTAGTTTCTTAATGTTTAGTTAAATGTGAATATTCGTTTGTTATGAATCTCACTGCTCTATTTTGTGTCTGTTCCAGTTTCTTAATGTTTAGTCAAATGTGAATATTCGTTTGTTATGAATCTCACTGCTCTATTTTGTGTCTGTTCCAGTTTCTTAATGTTTAGTCAAATGTGAATATTCGTTTGTTATGAATCTCACTGCTCTATTTTGTGTCTGTTCCAGTTTCTTAATGTTTTCTTGAGTTGAGGGGTCTTACTGACTTAGATCCTCCCGTGCCGTTTGGCTCATTGGGCAGCAAGCTGTTTTCACAAAAATCTGTCGCTGGCAATGTCTGAAGCTTCTTCCCACCTGCTCTGAGGACCTCTATGAAAGTATGGCGTGAAGTTGTACCAGGATGTTCCTGTTTGCGATTTCCTCGTAATGGCCTCCATGTCATTGCAATTCTTAGTATGCGTAATTCTTTTTGTCAGAATACATGTCCCGCAAACCTCATGTGACGCTCTGTCACAACCTTACCAAGGGGGTCGCCCAGTTCGGCAAAGCATTTCCTTGATTGAGACCCGATCCCTATAACTGACTCCTAAAGACCATCTTAGCCATCTTTGTTGAGCCACATTTAGTCTTTTTCAATTTCGGCAGATGACTATCCACTGCACTTTATTAATGGAGTCCAGCCACTGGCAGAAATTTTGTAACCTCTCTTGACTACGCTCTTGGAATTAGGTGACAGTAGCTTGCTTTAGATTTTATATCGAAAAGGGAAGTTTTATCGGCAAAATCATCTGTTGTGGGGTTTTAAACTAAAAAATCTCTGGAGTTTTTTTTTAACAAATTCAAAACCTCATTGAGCTACGCTCATAGAATTTGGTGAGTGTAGTTTGCTTTAGAATAATATTGAAAAGGAGGTATTCAACCTCAAAACTCTCTGTAGGGGGATTTTAAACTCAAAAACATCTGAAGTGGTTTTAGACTTTAAAAAAAGCCATCTGGAAGAGGGGGTTTAAACTCAAAACTCCCCTTCGGCTTTGCTAAGCTCAAAGAAATTTAGTGTGTAATTTACAATTTTTGTATATTGAAGAGGTATTTTTTTTTTAGCATCAAACCCCGATGAAGAGGGGTTTCAACTCAAAACCCTCTTTGGCTACGTTCATAGGATTTTGAGAGTGTAATTTGCTTTTTTTTTTTATAGAACAGGTACTTTTTTCGATTTCAAACCCTGCTGAAGGGGGGCTTAAACTTAAAACCCCTTTGGTTATTTTTTAGTGTGTAATTTGCTTTTTATAATTGAAGGTATATTTTTTAGCTTCGAACCCCACTGAAAGGGGGGGAGGTTAAACTTAAAACTCCCTTTGGCTACACTCATAGAATTTTGAGTGTGTAATTTGCTTTTTTTTTTATATTGAAGAGGTATTTTTAGCTTTAACCCCCGCTGAAGGGGGTTTAAACTCAAAACCCCTGGGGCTACGCTCATAGCATTCTCTGTGTGTGCTTTTTTATATTGAAGAGGGGAATTCATAGTAAATTTCGGAGGGGGTTTTAAAATCAAAATCTTCCTTAGCTATGTTCTTGGAATTAGGGGATTGTCGTTTTAATAATGAGTTGAAAAGGTGGTGTTAAAATTTACCGTATTTAATTCATCAAAGACAAAAAGGGATACTTGCATTAAACACTATTGTCGGTGTCACAACACTGATAAAAGTTAACCAAAATAAACAAATCCCAAATTTATGTTACAAATCTAATGTTAACTCCCCTTATTATTAGAAAAAAAAAAACTCTTTTTTTTTTCCCCCAACTGATTTGAAAAATATAGAGAGAGGAAAAGAAGTTTAAATATTGGGAATAATTTTCAAAAGCTAGCTAAATAAAGTTCCCTTGGCGAAGACTATTCTGTCTTAATTAAACTACTACTGCACAGTACAGGACAGGCCAATTGTTATGGAATGTGTGTGTGTGTCATTATATGGTGATGGTGGGAAGAGGTTAGCAATTGGTTGTGAATGATGCAACATAGGTGGCATTGTTGTTACTTGGTCTTAGTAAGGACAGATGACCCCAGAACATACAACTGAAAAGTTGTGTTAACGTAGTTAGTGAGTTGGATTTTGTTAAAGAATAATAATGCTAAAGTCTACTACAATCATTTAATCTCATTTCAACTTGAATTTGTTTATATTATAAATAAAGTGTTATTTAGTTGTTCACAAAAGGAAGTTATTTAAGTTATTTGAAATTTTATTAGTTTAGATACATTACGCCTACAATGGTCTAGTTGTCTACCAGCAACACCAATGCTGCATCAGCTCAAACTTATTTAGTGTGCCTCTTCTGTGATACTGAGAAAGAAACTGACTCTATTATGCCTCCCCCCCCCCTTCCTAGCCATTCACCCTGAAACACTTGCATTAAACACTTTGTACAAAATTAAACAAAATCATCATTCAGTTTGAAAACGAGTACATCAAAACAAAATTGACAGCAAGTTGGGATGAAGTCAAATCTTTGACATAATATCTGATACTACAAGTATCAAAATAATATTTTTAGCCAAACTTACTGAGTTGGGTTAAGAGGGCATGGAATTCTTTTTCGATCACCACAAGCCTATAGGATGTAAAAAAAATAATTGTGATATAAAAGGTACCGGGTAATTAAAGCAAAAACCTCACATTGTAACTAATTTCACATGGATTTGCAAAATGAGAGAAAATTAACTTTAAAATGAGCCCTTCATACAAATATCCTTAAGTACTGTTTCTGTCTGTTGAACAAGGAGTAACTTAACTAGTACTGGTGAGTGCAGCATTATTATCAGCGAATAATACCTGTATTTGTTTCACTATTTTTTTAAAATTTTTATAATGTTAAACTTTTGTTCTTTTTTTTTTATATTAATTTTCCGGATGTGAAAGAGGTTGTTCTTTGATTAGGTTGTAAATTGACTAACCCGCCCGCCTTTTAAAAAGACATCATTTTGTTAGTGATTGGTCTCTTGTAGTTTACTTCCCGAGAGCCGAAATATATGATTTCTTAGTATATTTATACTTATATATATACATATTTTTTTTTTAAAATGAAATTCGAAGTGACAAAAGGGGTTTAGTTTTGTGATGTTTTCAATAGTTATGGATTAAATGCATAATTAAAAGGTTCTACCTATAGTATCAGTACATCATTTTTTATGAAATTTTTCAGATATTTCCGGACTCATTTTAAACTTTAAAAAAATATTTTTCTTGAATAGTTTAATTTACTTATTACACCTTTATAGTCAATTAATTTTCCTGTAAAATAAAATCAAATATGTGAGTCTATATATTATATATTAAAATATCAAAGGTTAGTTTTAGCAGCTCAACCCTCATTGCACATTTTTGTTTGTCTTGGAAAACTTTTTTTTTCAATCAAAACAATAGGCACTGAAAGATTTAAAAAAGACTTTCAGAAACCACATTAACCCTTGACCCTTTCTTTAAATATATATCCTTTCATGCCTTTGCTTGGACTTATTTACATATAAGTCATAACTGATCAACTTGAAAATTTGCTTATAAAAAATATCATCTAGAATAGAATGCATATTTGTTTTACATTTTGCCTTACTTTGTTAACATGCCTTCTGAAATTGATAATTGGTTAGATATAATCTAGTCACTACGGCATGCGAGCCAACTCCGGCACCCTAAAAGTTTTAATTTGGCCGCCACATGTTTTGTATTAAAAATTGAAAATAACAAATTTCATTCACATAAGAATTTAAGTTTTCAATTTCTAATTCACACAAAGTTGTTGTTCCATTGGTAGAGTTACATGAGTAGCCTAAACTACGTTGCTCTGGTCACATGACACCTATGTTAACAGTGGGCCACAGATGATGTTTACATTATCTGCCCGATAGATTGGAAAGTACGGGTGAGATACTTAGCTTTTTGTATTCAAACATGTTCTACTATAAAAAAAAAATGGCTGAATAAAAAATGTACATTTTATATTACATCTATATTATATAGATCTAGAATATATATTGAATTAACTGTCTTAAGACTTAAACTACTTAAAGACTTAAGTCAGACTCATGAGAGTGTCACTATCATCTATGTGAATATGTCTATGACTAATTGACTATGAGTAATGAGACAACTATTAAACTTTACTTAACTTTTAACTAGTCTAAGTTTTAGTTATAAGAAAATTTCACTCACGCCCATCATGCAGGCATGCTCTGGACAATAGAGCTGACCATGTTTAGGTTTAAATCTACAAAATCGTCTCTTTTTTATTAAATAAAACGTACAACTTTCATCAGATCTAGTTTGAGTAGTAACATCCATATCAATATTTTGTCGGGAGTCGGTGAGAGTAATTTAAATCGAAAGCGGAAACGTGTTGTCAAAGATAGACCGATGCGAATTAACTGCTTGTGCTTAACAAAAATCTGATTTAATTTACTTTATATTAAGATCTAATTTATTTTACTTAATTAGAAAACAAATATTATTATTTTATCTTTTTGAACTGTAGCTGCAACTATTATCTCGCTAAATATGAAATGGGTCTATATATTTTATCCTAATAATATTTTCTGCTGAATCATAAACTCATGGCGGCTATCTATTAAACAGGGAGTCATCGGATTAAAGAAACGTATAGAGAGTCTATATTCTATAAACAATAGAAGTCCATATCTAATTGTTGGCAATTCTTTAAGAGCTTGACTTGACGACTTAATTAATTCAAAAAATGATCATTACTCTTAAAACGTTGCAACAACAGACCTTCAAACTGGAGGTTTCACCAGAAATTTCGGTAAGAATAATTGACAATTGTTGTTAAATTTGCTGTTTTTACAGTTGAAGTTCAAACAAATCAAAATTGACAAACTTTGTTTTGCTGGTCAGACTTTAACATTTAAGATTATTCTTTCATTCTTGGTTAGATTTTGTAGATCTATAACTATTATAGGCATTAATATAACTAGCACTGAACATTGATAACATTCACATTGGCTATGGCTACACCTGTTACTCAGTACTGTTAGTGTTGATTTGTTCCCATTTTGTATAAATTATATTAATATATTATTGTGTTATTATTACAAGATTATTATGCCATTAATTTATGATTAATCATTATTGCTAGAACATCTCAATTTGTTTTTTAGCTTTCAATAATCAGGGCCACGTTTTAATAATCACCCTAAGACTAAGATACTTTTAAGCCGTGAATTATAAATGTTACTTAATGAAGTGAAACAGCCTGCTCTCTTTCTTCTGTGCTTTAGCCTCTGTCTCTCCTTTTCCCTCTCTCTTTCTCTGGAACCCCAAATTTGTTTTCATTTCCATCCTGCATGTCATAATTTATAATTACTCTGACATCTAGTCTTTTAACTTTCAATTGATGTTAAAAGACCCACTTTAAAATATCACCACATGCTATTGGTGTTGCAGCTCAATCTACGAACATGTTTTTCATTCTAAATAATGAGCGGATATCCCCCAAACAATAAGTGGATAGCTGTGTACACAATTTACATACTAAGTCTAAGTACTTTAGTTGGTTCTTGAAAATAGAATAATTTTTTTTGTGTGTAAATCTTAATAAACATTTAATACAAAGAAGTTTTTTGTTTAGCCATTCAATGCAAATAACAATTTTTAAAAAATAAATGTTATCAAAAAAATGATTAATAATTCCATTTTACTTTTTTTAGTACATAGGTCTAGTATCTAATATCTAGATGTTTTTTAGTCCTCATTTTATATCAATTGATTTTTCTTTTATCACTCTTTCTATGCACCATATTTCCCTTCTCTGTTTGTGACTGACGTCATGGCAATGCCATTGGTCATATATCTCCTTCTTTCCCCTTTCTCTTTAGTCTACATTTAGTGCACACATTATCTGTGGCCCCTCATCATACTCGGTTCATGCGGGGGGGTGGGGTGAAGGTTTTAATTCCATGTTGGGAGAGTGAATAGCATTCCTTTTACTCTGTCTAATTCAAAATTTTCCAGTTTGTCACTAGACCATACAAGGCTATTGGTTAGAGAAGATTCTCCCAATGGTTACTCTTAGTAACAAAACACTACAAGGCTATTGGTTAGACCAATTGCCAGGCAATCAATATTTCTTGATCACACACACACGTCCGGCTCTAGAGGGAATTATTTTTACGTTACAGCAGTTGATTTTTTATTTATATCGCTTAACCATACTTTGCAGTCTCTGTACTGACATAATTGTGCAGCCATTTTGTGTTATCATTGTTTTGACAACTGACATTTTTTTTGCCACTTTAATGTTCATTTCGTTGTGTCTTTAAAAACTATGATCTTTATTTTGTATGTGAAGAGCACTTAGTTATTTTTTAGTAACTGAACATCCTAATGTTGTTAAAAGTACATAGATTTATTACCTTTTGAAAAATTTTACAAGTGATGTTCTTTTTTAAAAAAAAATTTTTTAGGATGAATAAGTATGATTTGCCTATTGGATAAGTTTGATTTATAAATTGTTTACAATTTTTGTCTTAGAAATATTTGAATTATTCATAGGTCAAGGAATTGAAGGAAAAAATTGAAGCTGAAAAGGGTAAAGAATATCCAGCTGGTGGTCAAAAACTCATTTATGCTGGTATGTTTTTTGTCACTATGAGCAGTTTATAGTAGCATAGCACTTAATGTAAAAATACAAATTTTGTCACTTTTTATACTAATTTTGTTTTTTAAAGGGAAAATTCTTGACGATGCAAAAACAGTTGAGGAATACAAAATCGAGGAAAAAAATTTTGTTGTCATAATGGTGACGAAGGTAAGTAAAAAATTCGAGTATTGAAAGGTTACCACCTAATGTAAAATAGTTGGGAATTTATAATTAATGTTTTTTGCTGGTAAAAATTGAATTAAATGCAACTTGGGCACTGCATAATAGTTGGAAAATCTTAATGAAACTTTGTATTATAGTGATATTGTTATTTTTGCTCAGACTTGTATGTATTTCATTACAGAGCCAGATTGTCTAGTCTTTCTATTACTGAATGAAAAGTTCCTTAGAATAAAGTAGTTTTTCTTTCAAACTTTAGTTCTGAAGACTAGATATAGATACTAGATCTAATTTACCCTGTAATTTGCAGTGTCTTTCTGTGAATAACATTTCTTACCAAAAGATTCTTGGTTTAAAAAAAATTCATTTGTTTAAATGTCAAATATGCATTTAGACGTGTTAAAAAATTTCATTGTCTTTTTGTAATGGTTTGTCATTGTTAGCCAAAAGCACCATTAGCACCAGCAAAAGCACCAGAAGTACCAGCAACAACAGAGTCAACCACTCCAGCACCACCAGTTGCAGCAGCTGCAGCCTCTACCCCTGCCCCAGCTGCACAGCAAGAATTATCTAGAGGAGACTTAAGTGCTGCTAGTCCTGTGACACCAAGGTAATGTTTCAAAAATTCATAATTTAATGTTATATTTTAGTGCATTAAATGCAAGGCATTCAGGAGCAGAATTAAGAAGTAATTTTCTTTTCTCTAATTTTTTTGATTGTATGAAGCTTTGCTGGAACCTTTATTAAAATATTACTTTGTTACTCAAAATTTTAACTAAAATATTCAATGAAATCAGCGTAGCTAGAAATGGGAACCTCGGCTGTTCATTTATATATTTATGAATACCTATGGTCAAGATAGGGTTGAATAAAAAAGAAAAGTTACAAATGCTGACCAAAGAAATAGGTTGTTGTTTGTTTGCTTTATGTTTCGGCTTATATTCTAGCCCAAACCTCTGCAGGATGGCAACATTAATGTGTCAGGGTTTGAAACCTGTACCATTGAGTCCAGAATGCATACCACTGGACCAGGCACCCTGTCACAATCTTTGATCATCGATTAGAAAAAAAGATTTTTTATGCAATTTCATAAAATAAATGTAATTTGAACAATAAATGTTCTCCTTTCTGAACAGCTCAGCACCAGTTTCTGAAACTGCTCCATCTGCTCCTACTGCCGCAGTTTCTGAAGCCAGAGGAAACACCCTTCAGTTTGCTGAAAGCAATCTAGTCACAGGCCAGGCATATGAGAACATGGTGCAACAATTGATGATGATGGGTTTTGAGAGAGAGAATGTTGTTAGGGCTCTGAGAGCAAGCTTTAACAACCCAGACAGGGCTGTTGAGTACCTTTTAGGGGTGAGCTGAGAATTTTCTTTTTAAATGTACTTCATACAACTATTTCCTTAGTTTATTTAATTGTGTTATATAATGTTGATTTTGCTTTTTATGTCATTGTGAAAAATAAAAACTATAGCATTACCATATAAAGTACACCAGAAAAATAGTATGCACATTATTTTCTATTAAAAACTTTTTTTCAATCTATATTTGTACTTTAATATTTCATAGTTATTTTGAAGTTTTCTTTAAGTCCTGGTCAAACTGTATTGTTATCATTGCAGTTTGTATTGTAATGTTGTTATTTAGACTCGTAGGTATATCAGACTTTTTTTTTGAGTCAGTCCCCTTACGCTAAATGATTTGACTTTTTGTTTCTAATTTAAGACAGTAACTTTTACATACATATATTAACCCTTTTATGTATTAATATTTAGCTTATAGCATGATTAAAATTTGTTCTTTTTAAATAATGAATAAACTTAAGGGTATCCCTGAACCACATGGAGGAGAAGAAGGAATTGGGGGTCATCAACCTTCTCGTCCAACAGACGCTAGTGAGTCGAATGTTTCTATGGCATCCAATCCTTCATCTGATACAACAGGCTCATCTCAGTCTGGTAAAATTTTTCTTTAAAAAAATAACACATGCTCAGTGAAATAATAAACAGAAATACTCTCTCATAATGAGTGATTTTTTATTTACTTCCTTAAATTTGATGGAATATTAAAAAATAACAAACTGGTACTCAAGTTATGAAATGATAAATTGAAATTTAATTTCCTTGAGCTTAATTTATATGTATAAAACTAACTCTGACATTGATTCTAGCAGCCTCCCCTTTTTTGCAAACCACTTTCATGTTTCATTATGTAATATGGAATTAATGTTTTTATTTATTATCATACTTTGTTTCAGATGACCCCTTGGCATTTTTACGAACTCAGCCTCAGTTTCAAAGAATGAGACAAGCAATTCAAGAAAATCCTCAGCTATTACCTGCACTTCTACAACAGATTGGCCAAAATAATCCTCCACTTCTGCAGGTTCAAAATTTTATTATTATAATTTTTTTAACTATTAAAGTTTTAAAGTTTTCATTTTTTTCAGAGCCATTAATTTTAACCTATTTAATCAGCAGTCTGGGTTTTATACTTACGTATGCTCTTTGTGCCTGAGAATGTCTTTATGTTAAAGGGTTCCTATATTCTTATCCTTTTACTTGGTGTGGGTGGGGCTTTTAACAAATCTAACTGAACTTTAAGATTAATATTTACTTTTTAAAAATGTTTTAAAATCAACACCATCTACAAATGGGGTTGACTTAAAATGTATTTATAAAATTTGCTATAAAAATATTGTCTACTAACAAAAAAAAAATATAAAAAAATCTTTGACCTAATTTAACACTACTACATGGGGAAAAGATGTAATATGTGTCATTTAATTTAATCCAGCAAATACACTTTTGACAGATTATAAGCCAAAATCAAGAGCGCTTTGTGCAGATGTTGAATGAGCCAGAAGATGGTTCTGATCAAGAAAGTGGACAGGGTGCAGGAGGAACAAACCCTCCTCCTGGGTCTGGATTTATCAATGTTACCCCAGAAGAAAAACAAGCTATTGATAGAGTGAGTACTTTTTTTTCCTTTTTATCGTACGATTAGGTCAGATTTCTCCTTGTTATGATAAAAAGGCAATGTTTCTACAAAAGCCATGTGTCTCAACTAGGGTGGCACTGGAGTTTAGCTGTGGCTGAAAATCAGGTCATTTTTCACTATCATATTAGGTTCTCTCTCTATCTCTCCCCCCCCCCCCCCCCCCCCCCCTCTTCCCAATTGTCTAGTCCATATCATTGAGTTTATAAACAGGCAACCACATTAAGACAAACATTTTGACACACTCTAGAGGTTACAAGGAAAGAAGTTTGCTTACTTGGAGATAAATATCAATTAGGGGGTTGTAGTTAAAAAAATAATATGAATAAAGGTATGTTATTTAGAAGTTTTTCAGAATGTTCAGTAACATGGTTTATTTACAAGTCATGTAGGTATCCGGTTCTGAGTGGATATCATATTTTACTGTCTGGCTCTGGCTGATTATAAAACAGTACTATCTGTTGCAACCCAAGTCTGGACTATCATTGTGCATGTTTCTTTATTCTCTGTGTAGGGGTACTGTAGACATCTCTTCCTCAATAGGCTCCAGTATTGAGATATTTTATTAGAGCACACTGTAGTGCTTTGTTAGTTAATTTGATTTTGAATATAATTATAATTTGAATATAATTAATTAGTAAACCAGTTGAAATGGCCTTAATATTTTGTTACATAAACTATAAACAAAACTATCACTAATGAAAATATGCACACTTAAATTAGACCAATAGAAAACTATTAATGTATTCAACGCTGAAAGATGTACCTTTCTGGGGGAGGGGAAATTTATCTCAAAATTTCATTAAATATCTCATTATTTTCAATTTCATTTTTTTTTTTCAGTTAAAGGCGTTAGGTTTCTCAGAACCTATGTGCATTCAAGCATATTTTGCATGTGATAAGAATGAGGATTTAGCTGCTAACTTTTTATTGTCTCAAAATTTTGACGACGATGACCCCTTGAGTTGATTTGCTTGATAGAGGCATTAAAAAGAGAAGACCTGCAGATTTAATAATTAACTAGGCATTTATCTTGTCAATGTCTTGATTTGTTTTTCTAAAATCATGTGTTACAAATAATAAGCATTGAAAAAAATATCAAAAATGTGTTTTCTTTTTTTTTTTTTTTTTTCTTAAAATCTATATACAGAAGTTTAAGATTGAACTCAAAGTCATATAGAGATATACATAGTTAATTTATTCTTTTAACCTTCCATACAAATAATAAGGTTTGTTGCTCGTAAGATGTATGATTCTCTGTTAAAATCTTTCAGTAGTATATGAAATTGTGTTATTTATTGATAAATCTGCACGGGCTTTTTTTTTTTAATTTTTATTTTTTTTAAATTAAGTGTTTTCTAACAGTAAATATCTGCTATATTGAATTCATTTTTTTTTTATTTTACCTGCTGGTATGGCAATTTGAGAAACTTTTTGTTAGTCCCTTGGAAAAGGATTAAACACCTGGCCTTTATTCTATACCAAGCTGTCTGATTCATGTATTGTGTTATTGCTATCTTACATGAGTGTGTGTGTGTGTCTATTGCTGTCATGGCCTTGCAGTCATCATTTTTTTATTAATTTTGTTTAAGATGATTGCATAGTGATGTGTGGGTTGTGAATGTGTGGTCTACATCTCAGTGATATAACTTTGGTATGTGAATGATAGTTGACTTGTTTCAATTGTGGAAGTAAACACCAGTTTTATTTTTACCCAATTCTCTTTTTATCGAAATTATTGTACCATTGTTTTAATTTTCAAGTGAATATATGATGACTGTCCACTAAAGGATACTGAAGTAGGAAAATCTCTTTTATTTTTGTTTGAAATTATGATATTAATCAATTATTTACTCACCAAATTTTTTTATCTAATAGTTCTGAAAAGAAAAATTGCTTTGAGGCTTAGCCTAGTGTCAGATGTTTAGCTAATTGACCACATTTTACTTAGCCTATGTAAAATAGTTTACCTAAATAACCACATTTTATTATTTCTAAAGTGAAGTAGATTTCATTGTTATGGTGGAAAATTTTTGGAAATTGTTATCTCAAAACAACCATTTTATGTCTGGAAATTACTTTGACAAGTATCTATGTTTTTCTGCTAGAAAATACTTTATTTGTAAGATCAAGGGTTTGGGTGGTCCTTTTTTTTTTATCAGTGTAAATATACAAGTAATTCAATATCATTTTCCCACAACTTCAGTGTTTATTTCATGGGTCTTCATTAGATATCACTTTATCAGCCTTGATAAAAGATTTAATATTCTAATGTTTGTTTGTTCCCTAATAGTAATGTCATTAAGTAGCTGGTTTCATTTATTACCTATAATTCACAATGTATACAAGTATTAGCCATCATACATCTTATTATTCTTAGAATATTTTTATTATAAATCAACTATTGAAACAAATTCAAGTAGCCCAGTAGAATTGGAATAACCTGCCGTGTTCCTGTCTGCCTCCTTTTTAAAAAAAAATATTGATCGCTCTACAATTGAACAGATAGCATGTTTCCTCTGTAAATTTAATTCTAAAGAAAGAAATAAGTGTTTGGAGATTGCATCGAGTTTTGAGAGGTTTCTTCCTGTTGGTCATTTTGCATATATTTTGTTTAGTTGTTTTTTTTCCTTGCTTTAATTGCCATAATACAAGAGTTAAAAGGGAAAAAAAGAACACCAAAAAAAAACCCAACTAGTCCTAAATTCTTGTGCTTTATTGTGGTATTAATATGTGATTTGTTTTGTTGCAATTCTGGCTCTGGTTACTTAATTGAATATATATATATATCTGTATAAAAGAAATGCCTAAATTTATGGATTACAACAGTTAAGCAAAGTATAAACAGGAAATAATTGTTTTAAAAATACACATTTTATTACACATCCTACTTGTATCATATAAAAAAAATTTTTGGGTAAACAAAGGGAAAAAAAATCATTATTAAGGGCTTACGCCTTGACTAAATAGATAGTAATGAAATGGACTATACATTGATAACTTGAATGTGATTATCTTGACTAAAAAGAAGTGTTAATATAATTATATCAACATAGGTATTTTATTTCTAAATTATATAACAATATCAGGAAAACAATTATGAAGAAAGAAAATTGATTAAAACATACTTAAAGCTTTATTAAAGCAAGAAACATTGATGATTTAGTTCTGACTACATGACATGGGTGAAGGGGGCTACTTGATAGGAGTGAAAAGATGTTTGCTGTAACTCATTGTATGGCCATAACAACATTTCTTTGTGACAGTACATCAAGTTCTCAGGTCACAGCTGTGCAAAGCTATGCTATTGCATACTCACATGCAAACAGTTAGACAAAAGTTTCTCCTTAGACAATCAGCAACAATGAATTTATACCAGGATATCACTGACACATACTTAAAAACATATTCATGTATATTACATCTGAAAGGATAATTATCTTTGTGGTAAACATTGGTCAAATATGAAATAATTCAATTCTAGATGATGCCATTGTTATTAAGTTTAATAGTGCTGTTAAGAATATTTTTAAGCTAGATACTCATGTTTTAATAAACTTAGCATCCATTAAGAATTATCTTTTTCCAAATAGCCTTAGAAAATGATTATTTCATGTTTGCAAGTGACTCAAGGAATGTAGTAAGATCGGTTCATTTACACTTGACATGTATGACTTAATAGGCAAGATTAGGAAATTGATAATCCAAAGAAAAATTAAATATATATTTTTTTGCTTCTAATAAATTCACAACCATATATTAAATCACAGAGGAAAGGATAAGGATGACAGCATGATGTCAAAAGTCACATTTATGAAGGTATCTTTTAAAAAAAAAAAAAGAGCCATAAGTTGTTTTTTTGTGACTAGTGATACCGGTACCAAAGTTTCACAGAAATTAGATTTTCTCATATACAAAACAAGTATACTTTTTTTCTTTTACACTTAAAAACAAAGCAAAAAAAATTCTTGGCATTATATAAATAGAGAAGAATAAAAAGTTAAAAACAAAAACAGTATAAATATTTTCATATAAAATGAAATACATTAGGGTATTTACAAGGGCAGTTAGACTTTCTAAAAAAATTTTGTGTAAAAAAAAAAAAGAGAATTCATAATAAGAAATCACAGTTCAATCCAATCAATTTAAAAAGATACTGAGACAACAGATCAGATAAAGGTGCACACATTTCATGACTTATTATTGTAATGTTCACAATGTTTATATCAACTCTTGTGTCTAGTACAATTTTTGTATGCTATTTCTCCCACACCCTTTCTAGGATCAAGTAAAAACTTTACACAATTATTTGTTGAATTTATCAAAACATATTACATCAATGAGAAAAAAATTAATTGGTAATTAATTATTTTTTTTTGGTATTGAAAAAGGAAATAAATGCTAATTATTAAGAGATGTTGCTATGTGAAGTTTTTTTTTACACATTTCAACTTGATTCCATTTCGAATCAAGTTGAAATTTTGCACAATTATTCGTAGTTGATGACAATACATGAATCACTAAAAAAAAATTAAAACTAATTAGTTAATCAATTAGTAGTAATTAATTTTTTTTTTTTCAATTTTTTACTTTTTAATATTTTAAGAGTTGAAATAGATCAGAAATAAACAGTAATTAATACAAATCACAGAAGAAAACTTGTACACATTAAAAACAATTGTTCTAATTTTACTTAACTACCTGGTATGATCTAAATTTGTTCAACCTATAAATGGAATGTTTTTCCTTAAAATATATTTGTATCATGTATTTAAAAAATAACCAAAAAAAATATGACACATTTCATTCAATGTAATACAAATATGACTACAAAACCAAATTTTTATCCAGAAATTGTCTTGGTCTCATACAAGCTTTGAAAGCAACATTTCAAATGGTTAACAAAACAAAAGACAGCAGATGGACATTCACATCACTGGTTATCTTTCGGAAAGTACACTGATATATAAAAAAATACATTAGTCAATCTTACATTTGCCATTTCATCAAAATAGTTCTCTTACGGATGTTTGCAGTCCGTAAGGATTAGAATGAATGTCTTATACATGATTATAGGATAAATAATTGAATATTGCCTTCTGGAATAGACGTTTACTCAACAATGCCATACTATCAACTGATCATGAGTGGCAGTACAGCTGTCTAACAGTAATACTGCGAGACATCTCTATTAAAGAAAAAAAGCACACTTATGCAACATGGAATGAAGTACTACTGGCACTGGAGCTAGTTTCAAATCAAGGATGACCTCAAAACACACAGCAGCCAACATTAAATATAATTTTGTTTTATACATAACATAATAATGAGAGCAAAACATACAAACATTTCCATACAAATTGGATCATGGGATGAAATATCATTCATAATACAAGCAGTCTGAGTAAAAAGTTTGATCAATTACTTTAACTTTACATATAATGTTTTAAAAAATAAAGCAAAACAATTTTTCCTTTGTTGATTAGCAAGCTAAATGGATGAAATTCTAATTTCAATTTGAAGCTAGATTATATTCACATATTTATTTAAACTCAAGCTGCCTGACCTATAATTTTTCATAGAAATTTTTCTAATCAGCCTATGTGAAATACTTTTTAAAAATCATTATTCAAAGCATAATAACTAAGCATCCCACAACTGATACAGTTGTTTTTCACCATCTGACAAGCACATTCTTCTTACTGTTTCACAGTACAGCAACATCAATTTAACAAACAGCTCTTTTCTCTCTATATATATTTATGTATAAATTCATACCTTTTAATATATTCTTAAGCTGTAAACTTGGAATTATTTTTCTCAAATATTTGTTAAAAAAAAACAACTTAAGACAAAATAAACCTGCTTTATTTCTTTAGAGATATTTTCATATCAATAAGTATACACCAGTCATAATTTAAATCCAATTGTTTGTATATAAAGGAATAGTTCTATGCTGCAGTCTAAGATGTACATTGATTAATTTTTATTTACTATGAATACTAATAGTGATAGAGATCTCAACAATAGGATATACAATAATGATTGTAAAAAAATTAGATAAAAATCTAGTCAGTAGCCAGTGTCATTGCCTGCTGGATGTCATGTCGCCGGCATCTGATTTGATGGAATCGTTTCTGGAACTGTCCATCTGCTGGCCCTGATGTGAAGTCTGGTGGGGTGAGTCTCCTGTTTCTACTGAAATGATTGTATCTGCTGTGGGTGACTTTGAGGTGCCAGTACCTAAGAAAAAAAGGGATCATTATAATCTCATTAAAATATTGTAAATGGAATGTTATAGATCTTTCCACATCGTGCTTGTTATGTTCAATTTGAAAGGCATGTATTTCTAATTGATTTGTTACTAAAGAAAACTATGTTACTTATGTAAAGAATGTTCAGACAATTTACCCTTTGAATAAAAAGCTTTAATTTTAATATTACTGTAAATATTGCTAAGCTAATAATATTTAGGAAAAAAAACTGTATTGAATATTTTACAAAATTATTAAACTGTGAATTTGTGAAATTAAAAAAAATAACATTTGACATGGTATTATGTAAATAAAATTTAAAGATGTCACATTTATAAGTACACTGTATTGAAATAGATTTAGCATAAATCATTATTGTTACTATGTTCAATATGAGAACAGGAATAGGTAGAAAAGTATTAGAGATTACTCATATTAGGTAAAAAAGTAAAGATCTAGAGGTTTTAGCCTCAGTATTCATGAAAAAAATGTTGGATCATAATAAAACAAAACAAACAAACAAAAAAACGATTAAATGTAAATCTTGTTGTATTGTGAGCTGTTAGTCAAGAAGATTTAGCAATGTGAACTAAATAAGATAAGATATGATAATTTTAAAATAAGATAAGATAATTTTAATGGACTAAATGAATGGAAATTCAGTTGGACTGCAAATGTCCACCTCAGTTTTACAATAACAATAACGATCCAAACGCATATATGTAACATATGTATAAACACACTCATGGCCAGCACTTTATGAATTATGCTTCAATGTACTTCTTGGTGACAACAAGTGACCTTCAAACACTGAAAGTGGAAAAAAGGAATTTAAAAACCTTTCTTTTCTAGCCTTAAGGAGAGGAGGTGACCACTTCATCCTAATGTAACTGTGGTTTAAATGGGTGCAGATTGAATTTTTTGTGTGTTTCAAGAAGGCACCTGTATAACAGCAATAGTACATAAATGTTCTTTAAAATGTTACATTTAGTCTAGAATACTGAGGGGACAGAATTAAGAACATGTATACACTGGCTGCTTTCAACATGCTAGTAACATACTTCTGTTCCTTTCAATCCACAAACAACTTACTACTGTTTCCAACATAAAAAAAAGTAAAGTTCCCCTTTCAGACCTTGAGGTCTATAGGACAGATGATGTAAAGGTCTTCAAGGGTGTCATGTGGCCAGCACAACAACCAACAACCTTTACTTTCCCGAACTAATGTTAGAGCTGGGTGGACTCAGATCCCAAAATTAAAAATCCCAGCCTTCACCAGGATTCTTATCTTATCTATATAAGATACAGTTCAGAAGCCAAGCACTTTGCCGCTCAGCCACCACACCTCCTGTTTCCAACATGCTAATAACATACTTCTGTTCCTTTCAATCAACAAACAACTTACTACTGCTTCCTTCATAGTCCCATATCTCCAGTAGATAGCGTAGCACCTCAATATGTTTTCTGAAATCTAGTAGGGGATCAGGGTTCGAACTTGGGGCAGGACACAGAAGTACAGGTCCAAAGCAAATGGCCAGATTATCTATTGGCATTTTGTTCTTGTCACAATGTGCTGCCACTCTGCGTAAGTGATTGAGAAGAAGTGCCATTGTATCCTAGTTTTTAAAAGAAAAAAATATAGTTTTATAAAATACATGAAGCAAGAAAATAAAACAGATTATTTCTAAAATATTGGGACAACTAATGCATGTCTAAATATTATATATAGTAGGGGTGCACTGGATAGTCGCTTCGGCAAGGGGTTCTGCCGAATATTTGGCCTTTTTCACTATTCTGTCATATTCAGTTCCCGTCAGATATCACTGCCGAATAGTAAAAAGTACACCTATTTAATATGCATAAAGTGGACCTCGATCGTTCCATTAATGTCTGTTATAGAATGTATTATTGTTAATATTACAACATAATAATGTGATTAAAAATAGGACCTATATGAATATGCACCAAACATCTTTTATTGTAAAGACAAAGCATGTTAATATAATTAGAAATGAAACTTTACATTATAACTGCGCTTTACAAACAGAGCAACAATTGCTGGCACATTTTTTTCATTTTGTCATGACCGTTGAGTAGGTTAGTTAACATATATAGCTGTTATATTCCTTGACTATGTCACGCTGACCAGACGTCTGTCTAGTTGTGCGGGTATATCTCCAGAGGTAGAGATGAATAACTCCCACCCCCTTTTTATTTTAGTCCACAACATTGAGTTTATTGATAGACAGGTGACCACAAGTCAAATACTATGAACATAGGTTTAATGTCAGCATATTGACACTCTCTAGAGTTCACACCTTACGAAGGAACTGAGTTTTGTTTACTTGGTAGTAAATCTTTAGTAAGGAGCTGGATTCCAAGACACACCTCTACACAGGTAACCAGGTATATCTCCAGAGGTAGAGATGAACAACTCCTACACCCTTTTATTTGTTAAGTCCATCACATTTAGTTCATTGATAGACAGGTGATAGACAAGTGAGATACGATGGACGTAAGCACTCACTAAAGGTCACACAATGGAACTAAGTGTTTGCTTACTTTGGTAATAAGTCTTAATTAGGGGGCTGGACTTCAAGCTACACCCCTACACGGGTAACCGGGCAATGAGTTTGTTTATTTAGAGAAAAATTTCAATCACTTGGCTGGACTAGAGGCCACACCTCTTTACGTGTGCCGAGTTACTTGGATATAAATCTCAATTAGTTAGCTGGACTAAAGATCACACACCTAATCGAGTGACCCTTTGCTACATAGAACACAAACCACGAGATTTCATAGCCCACTAAGCCAGTAGCTGGTTGTGCAGTTTGCTCGCTGGACTGTCGTTCGGATTTATCGATGGTCGAGGGTTCAAATCTTGCCCGCTCCCATCCCCCGTCGTCCTGCGGGAGGTTTGGACTAGGAAGTAAACTATCTTCAACTCTGAAGGAACATCCGAAACATGTAAAACATTTTACAAACAAAACAATTATTTTGTAGAAAAAAGTACAAGGCTCAGATTTGTGTATATTTCAAGACACGTAGGTATCCGGCACCGCTTAATATATTTTATTTTTTGGCAATATTCGTCTCCGGCTGAATATCAAAAATTACTATCCAGTACACCCCTAATAGATCTATATAGGGTATGTTAAAGAAGATAATATATATCTACTATCTATGACTATATTTAGGACTGCTATACACTTCTTACCTGATTAGCAGAGGGAAGGCACTCTAAAATACTGAGCATGAGTTTTGCGCTTCCCTCAGGGTCACACGGTAAGCGCACACTTAGTGCATCTAGAAGCATCTGATACAAGGCATTAGTAAACAGTGGCTCTGGTAACTCACGTAAATAATCTTTGAGAACACCTGTAAATACATGAGAAACAAAATGAGGGCTCGAGTTGGGTGTCCAGAAAATGGAACTGCATAACTTACACCTCAGCCTTTCAAGTATGAAAATGGCCAATCTATCGTCATGTTTAGTATAAAGTAATATAGGTGTTTTACTTCACATTTACCCAGTTGTCTACTAACCTTAATTTGCCTCAATAATCAAAACACTAACGACAGAAATACATTTAAATAAGAGCCCTTAAGGGTTCAGTCTAGGGTCCCAAACATAGCCCTTGCAAAATTGTTTTGCGCATAATAAGCAATCTTTTGAGAAGAAAATAGGAGCAACATAAGGTCCACTAAGTGTCCATTTAACTACAACTTACTAGTGTGGCTTCTCCACATCCACCCCCCCCCCCCCATACACACATCCAGCATAAGAAACTTGACTATGTAGTATGCTTTGTAAATATTTTTTAAAAAATTAAAAAAGAAATAAAACTCAAGGAACAAAATAAGAAATGGACTACACATTGAAACGAACTAAAAACACAACAGATCGTAGGTAGTAGGCCTATATTTGAAGTGTAAGACACATTTAAAAGGTCCATTTTGTAAATATTCTTATGAAGACAGATTACGATAAATAGTCAACGATTTATTTAAGTAAAACAGATAGACTATAAACCATTCAAATTTCAAGTCACACAGCATGAAGGCTTGAAATATTGCATAATAGATCGATATATCATGTGCTGGCAGATAAATCCACATACGATTTTCATTAAAAATCTCTCTCTCTCTCTGTAATATCCTCCTAACTCTTAGAAAAAAAACAACTCCTCCGCGTAGACGCCGACACCATGTAGTGCCGCTATCAAGTCTGGTGGATTTGTCAAGGCCTTTCAAAATGTCTAATAGTAGCCCTATGGCCTAGTCGATGGTTCCTTCTTCTTCGTGATTGTGCAAAGATCATTGGAACTCTAGAACAGTTGAAGCCCGCCTCCATCTGCCTTTTTGAAATTCTCTAAACAAACTTCTGTCTGGGAAAGATCCAAGCAGATGTAAATTTTTACATCCCTAGAGGCTCACGTTGAAAGCTAGGCGGAAGGTCGAGCACACTGTGGAAAATCCCCATATTCCTTTTCTGTACTACATCAGCCGTGCAAGTGTCGCCAAAAAAACGGCCCCTTGTATGGATATTGACCTGTTTGGTGGGGCTTTCTTCCATTTCCACCAGTGCAAAAAACTCGGTCCTTAGGACTTAGGTACTCCAACAGAGGTTCTGTTGCAACAAACTCGTTCCTTAGGACTTAGGTACTCCAACAGAGGTTCTGTTTTGCTTCCTAGTGGCCTTATCATTTCCCCCAACGAACGTTTCCACCCGAGCGCCACGCTGAGGATGAGAAGCATTGCAGGGCGATAGCTTTAAAAAAAAACAACAACCATTCTTTTATTTTTGGTAACAAAATTTTAAGGATGAATTAAATATATCTGATGGTCATATTAACTTAGAAAGTCTTCGCTCTTAAAGAGATTTGCGATGAGATACTTTCCATTTAAAGTCAACTCTATTTAGTGTGACTCACACCTTTCTTTCTTCAAATAGGTTCGTATTTCTTTCTTCCATCTAGATCTAAGTTACAAACAAATCTTTTCATAACATATCATATCTTATCTTACAGACATTTCTGCTAAAGAGAAGATAATTGCGTCCTACGCATTTCATTGTCAATCTAGTCTTTTTCTGGCTGCTTCAGGCAACCCATCCCATGCTCTAGCATGGCACTAGAGAAGAAGGAGCAATTGTGTGAAATTGCCATAGCATTTGGAATAAGAAGTGTGCCTTATCTCTCTTTTTTTGTTTACCTATCCCTTAGTTTGTTGGACTGTTGGGGCACCAAGCAAGACTCGTCGACCGTCTTTTTTTTTTATTCCTCCTTGTCTTTTGCCTTGTTTAGAACCTCTTTCAATGACAGGCCCGTCTATTCTTTTATGTTGTCCTCCCATCGCTTTCTCTGTCTGCCTTTTCTTCTTTTTCCTGGTACCGTTCCCTGAAGGCAGGTCTTTGCGAGCCCCGAAGATCTTGTGACATGGCCATAGATTTTGAGTTTGCGTTTTTTTTTTACTATAATTAGCAGGTCATCATGGGGTCCGATAGCTGCAGTAACCCAGTCTCTAATCTCTTGGTATGTGATGCGGTCTCTGAATTTGATACCAAGAATCCTTCTGTAGCATCTCAATTCCATTACTAGGATTCTCCTCTCTAGCTCTGCAGTCAGCGTCCAAGACTCACAAGCATATAAAAATGTGGCCATGACCAGGGAGCGCATCAGTCTGATTTTGGTGCCGAGGGCTAAGCCTTTGTCTTTCCATATTATTTTAAGTTTTGAAAGGGCTGCTGTGGACTGTGCCAATAGTTCGGGTTTCGTAAGGGGGGGGGGGGGCGGGTGAATTTTGTTATAGAATTCACACAATTTGTATACGAATTTATTACTTATGTTAAAAATAAATACTAATTATTTATATTTCAACCTATATTTAGATTATTTCGCCCCCCCCCCCTCTAGTATGTTGACCGATTGGTGGGGTCGGGAGGGGGCGATGGTATCAATCCCGCCCCCCCATACACTTTCGAGTGGGGGGGGGGGGGGCGGTCCAATTTTTTTGTAGAAATCACAGCTTGCTAATAGAATCAATTTAATATCTATGTACTGTAGACTTATTAATGATTTTTTAACCGATCTTATGTCGTTCCCTGTTTGCCGATTGGTGGGAGGGGGGGGGGCGAATACCTCCAATGCCCTTCCCACCTAAACCCTTTGAGTGTGGGGGGGGGGACTTTTTTATGGAGAAATCATAGTTTGTGAACAAAATTAGTTTAATTAATATATACATTTTATATTATGTCGCTCCCTTTCTGGTATTTTGGCCGATTCGGTGGGGTAAGGGGGGGCGATTGCATGTACTGCCCTCCCCACTATAGCCCCCTGAGTGCTTTGGGCGGCGGTCCTATTTTTGTGGAGAATCATAGTTTGTGAACAAAATTAGTTGAATTAATATATACATTTTATATTATGTCGCTCCTTTTCTGGTATTTTGGCCGATTCGGTGGTGTGAGGAGGGGCGATTGCATGTACTGCCCTCCCCACTCTAGCCCTCTGAGTGCTGGGTGGGGGGGCGGTCCTATTTTTGTGGAGAATCATAGTTTGTGAACAAAATTAGTTGAATATCTATATAATATAAACTACGTATTGATATGTGACCCATTGTATATTATGTCGTACCACAATCTAATCTCAAATAGTATCATTATTAAATTTAAATGAAAAAGGGTTGTACCAGGTGGAAGAGGCGATACATGCGATCGCATTTCCCCCATCAAAATTTATATACACTATAAATTAAATTATTATATTGAGTCGCCCAACCCCTATTCTTTAATGCCAAATGCAATCTTTAGCAGAAATTATTAAAGGAGCGAGGATTAATCGTTTTGACTCTACCGCTCCTCCCATTTCCAGACAGAGTTTATTTAATTTCACATGAATTTATCATAATTATTTTAAGTAAGACTTTGCATTGGAAAAGTTAAAATTCAAACGAAATTAGTATTAGAGCCATGATTGAGATGAGTTATAAACTCAAATAATATGTTCATAGTCGCCTTTTACCAACCTTTACTCACTCTGATATTTTTCTACTTAAATAAATTTGGGACTATAACTCACAATTTATACATACATATTTATTGAATAATTTTTTCTTCGGCGGCGATCCCCAAAGCCAAAATCTAAATATGTGCGGTATCTTATCTTTTCAAGGAACAAATCGGTTTTATTTGCCTATAAATTCATATTAAAATAATTTTCAAGTACAACATTATTCAAAAGGTCCTTTTTTAATAGTTTGAATAATGAGCTTCGAACTCCATTGATGAATAATGAGCTGTAGAAGTCAGGAGAAGGCCCTTCTGCAATGAAGAATGCAAGAAAACGCTTTTGGCGTTGGGGCTTCGCCCCGAACTCCATTAATGAATAAAGAGCTGTACTTGTCAGGAGAATGCGTTTCTGCAGTGAAAAAAGCAAGAAAACGCTTTTGGCGTCGGGGCTTCGCCCCGAACCCCACAAAAGAACCTTATAGCACTGCCCCAGTTGTTTTGTTTTTCGCTGAAGTTTGAAAAATTCTGCTTTTTAAAAATTCTCATATATATATATATATGTATGTTTGTATGTGTGTGTATGTATGTGTGTGTGTATGTATGTATGTATGTGTGTGTGTGCGTGCTTGCGTGCGTGCGTGCGCGCGCGCGTGTGTGTGTGTGTGTGTGTGTGTGTGTGTACACTGTACGCACGTTTATGAATAAGATTAGGGTTTACTGGGCGTTAGGTTTAGGGTTTGGAAAAAAATCGCCCCCCCCACTCCAAAGTTCTGGATCCGCTAGTGAAACACACACATACATACACACACATCCCATAACAACGCTATTGGAGCTTTCACGATAAACTAAACAATATCAAGGTCTCTAATTAGAACTTGAGTATTTCAACGTCTTTTGAAGATTTTCACTATAAACTAAACAATGTCAAGATCGCTAAAGTGACAATCAAAATTACAAAATTACAAACTAAATAAAAGTTACGAACAGAAGAGCTTAAAAAACTTGATTCTGCAGTATTAAAATGTGGGTAAATGTAGACATTTAATTTATTAAAAAAACATAGCTTAGCAGCACTTCCTTTATTTTGTACACCGGATACACCAAAAAGCTTACTATTTATAGATTTATAGGTTTTCTGCCATGCATGAAAATCTTCAATGGGTTTAACTAAATAAAAGTTACAAAGGGAAGAGCTTAGAAAATGTGATTCTACTGTGTTAAAAAGTGCACAATAATCATCCTAAGGTAAAAAAAACAACAACATGTTGTCTCAACACTTTCCTTATTCTGTACACCGGACAAGGCCGGTCTTTAGTAGCATAGGTAAACTAGGCAACCAATTGGTGGGAGCCTCACACAGGACTAAAAGAAAAAGAGAGTAAAAATTGCGAAACTTGGATTCGATCTCACACACAGTAGAGCACTACTCTTGACTCTTGACTCTTCTATGGAAACTGCGATAAATGTCGATTTAGATATAGACACAGGCAGGTTTTTAATAAATTGCTTAATTTTTAGTTTCTTTTTAATATTTTTTAAATTTGATTTAGGGCCACCAAATCACTTCAGCTAGGGCCTCCGATTATCCAATGTCGGCCCAGCACTGGATACACAAAAAAGTTTTCTAGTTATGAATTTGTCTTTATATATGAGAATTTCCAATAGTAAGTTTTAATAATAGATTATATATATATATATATAGAGTCTATGGTTTGAATATGTTATAATACTTGCTGTAGGCAGACACATCTAACTTCACGAGAGTAGAAAATAGTTGCTGAATTTATTATGCAGAAAACAAACATGACCGTAGACCTACCTGTTAAAGAAAATGACTGTTACCTGTCAAAGTAAATTAATGATACCTGTCAAAGTAACTTAATGATATCTGTCAAAGTAAATTAATGATACATGTCAAAGTAAATTAGTGTTACCTGTTATGACGTGAATGTCCGAAACATTCTCCGGTGACAAATCAACCGATAAAGCGTCAGCCTCGAACGCCTCTCTGAGCATTGTCTTTCTCCTGGCACTTCCGCAGAGACGATAAATTCCAACAGTCTCTAAGCCCCGCCTCTCTACTTCCTGAACACACTTGTGAACAATAAGTGGAACATTGAGCCCTGAGTTCTCCCTCAAAATGATCGATTCTAGCTCGGCGCCAAACAGAGCATTTTTCTTTATCGAAGGTAAGCGTTGGAGCGATATGGCTGGCTCTTTATAGAGCAGAGTCACAAAAAGAATCCCTTTCGGCTCCAGTTTGATGGCCACATATCTCTTATGACCACTGCTGACGTAACTGGGCAGCAATATAGATCCATGGAAGCAAAGCCTGTGTTTATAGTTGGGGTCCCAATGATAGATGAGGAAGGACACTTCCTTCGAATCTTCTAAATCCACATCGAACGCCTCGTCCCAGTCGAAGTTGATTGCTCCAGTTCTAATCATAGTCCTGGCTTTGTTGAGGGAGTCCACTGCAACGACACAGTAAAGATCACGCAAGCTTGTTTTGGAAGATTTTAGGCCTTGACCGGACATGATATGGATGCTGAGGAGCCCGTCCAGCCCACCGGACCGTGTCAGCTCCACCCGCTTCCGCATGTCTGCTTTGTAGGGCTCGAATTCGCTGTATGGTATGTGAAGGGGCTTTCGGGTGAGCTGCAGATCTCGGAGCCTCCCCGACGACGCCCTAGGTGATGAAGGCGTGGACGTCTCGCCGTGTTTCGTTAGCTGCATGGAAGTTTGTGAGGTAGATAACGGCAGACCTCCAGCGAGTGACAGTGACCCGACGCCTCCGATGGCCCCACCACTAGACAGAGCCCTTCCGGAAAGGTCTGGATGCGATTCGTGCTGATAAGTGCTGTAGAGAAAAGGCGGCGTATCGGCGCTGGGAAGGCGGGATAGACGAGGTGGAAGAGCAGGGGTCTGCGTGGAAGCAGCTCTCCTAATGGGCACAGGTGATCCCTGGCCTGATATGGACTGAAAGCCGTATTCATCTCCAGACAAGCTGTCCGCTCTCGATAATGGAATTTGACCTGGACCTGTACAAATAATACAAACTATTTTGAAACGTTTGACATTAAAGAAATAAATTTTAAAAATCTAAGACATTCTTTAATATAATGTATTTGCTAGTGTTATAAATTTGATAGGGCGCGCGGTGGCGGAGTGGTTAAGCGCTTGGCTTCCGAACCTGGGGTCCTTTCGATGAAGACTGGGATTAAGAACTTTTGGATTTTTAGGACGTCTCTGAGTCCACCCAATTCTAATGGGTACCTGATTCTAGTTGGGAAAGTAAAGGCGGTAGGTCGTTGTGCTGGTCACATGACGCTATGACGTTGGACAAAGAAACAGATGACCTTAACATCATATGCCCTATAAATCGCAAGGTCTGAAAAGAGGTACTTTACTATTTTGACTAGCGCTAAACCACTCAGCCACTGCAGACACACCAGATACACCAAATAGCTAGCTATTTATACGTTTCCGCAATGGATGAAAATCTCCACTAATTGCGTATGTGTGTGGGATCGCTTGTAGGCAGTGTTTACGTGAACACGTGAAGTGAGTTCCAATTATTGATTAGTGCTACGCCGATTTATCTATGTGGAGCTAATGCGTGTTAATCAATGTAATCTTTCGTTTCAAACAAGCTACAACCTTTCATTTAATGTCATCTAAGTATATATCAATACACATCCTCAGTCCTGGTGCCTTCATTAATACGGGACGCCTTAGGTCTGACCTATATAATGTTACGTGTATCCATTGATCTAAAATTACAACGTCGACATATTACAAGATAAATAGAAACATACTTGTTTTATTTTTCTAATCATTTTTAAAAAGGATTTTTATATTTTGCTTGTTTTATTAAATGTACACAAATTCTATTGCATTGCATTGTCGTGACAGATCCAGATTTAAAAATAAAATTGCATTTTGAAAAGCATGACATCTTTTCATCTTAGAAATTTGATTTGTTTATGAATTAATACTCAGGCCCGCCTCTATGCTGTGTGTGTATGTGTGGGGGGACAAACAGGACTCTTAAGTCCGGTGGTCCCAAGAGAAGGGTGGCCCATTCACGCTTTTTTAAAAAAATGCATTTTGTATACGTTGTTGAAGGTTTTTTGACGTGTGGGGAAAGCAGCTGTGCCCACGCACGTACGCAGTTGTCTGGGGCTTTAATAGTACAGCAATACCACAGGATTAAGAGTCTCCAGGAAGTGTACGTGTCTAACACGGTGAAGGGGAGGTCCACAGAGAGAACAAATAGAGGAGAGCCAAAACAGAGTCAACTCATAAAACATAGAGGATCTAAAAAAAAAAAATAAACACCCAAAGGGATGAAACTGATGACCTCTCTAGCAACTGATCTCATTGAAGACTTGCCCCCCCCCCCCCCCAAATGTACCGATGGTCTACTAAAGTAATTTTCGAAGTATGCCCCTTTTCAACAACCGTTGTCAGCAACAAGCCTGACTCATGTTTTCATGCAGAAGTCATTTATTAAGTCGCAGGCAAAGTATTGGACAGTCACGGTTTTTACATCAAGAAGTATGAGACTATGGCCTGTAGACGAATAGGCTGGATGAGAAAGGGGGGGGGGATGCCCAAATGTCATTTGTTTTTCGTTGGGGGCAGGAATTGAGGGGGCGTCTCAAGAAAAAGTTTGAGAAACATTTAAAACCAAGAACGACGGTTCCACTAAAATATATCAAAGTTTAAAAACAATCGCACATTATTATTTTGATCAGGTCAATCGATTTTCTTTCTTTTTTTGTTAAACGTCAAAGTAAATCTGTTTCCGGCGCGTTTATAATAAGAGTAAAAGTTTTCATTAGTGTAGGAGGCTACAAGAGACACGTAACAGGAGGCGTCTAACAGGAGGCGTCTAACAGGAGGCATTTTACAAGAAACATGTTACAGGAGACACGTTATAGGATACATATTACAGCGTCTTAACATGTTTGCTTGTCAATAAGAGAAAACCATTTTCTTAAATTCTGACACCGATCTACAGTTGAAAAATGCTTGACTGCTTGACATATGTCCACCTGGTAACTTGACACGGGAGTGGACTACTGGGGGAGTTCCATTTGAACATTCAGCCACGAATAACCTCCAGGTTGTTCAGAATCAATGAAAGTCCTGATAGGAAAATAAACATTTAGTAGACAGCTAAAAGAAACAAATGAAAGAACTGTTTCCAAATGTAAGTAAACTAAGAAGAACCTTGGAGGGGTTTAAACTACAAAGTGTAGCGAAAGCAGAACCAGATATTAAGTTATTTCATTAAGGACTTACGCGTGATGCGCTTGTTAAACTCAACGTCGACCCAGAAGTTAATTTGTTCATTTAGTCGTTCAGGCTATAACTTTGCCTGATATTCAAGTAGCTAGTTCAGGTTCAGGCCAATCATTCCATTCGCTAATGTAACTCGAAAGAATTGTACGAGTGCTAGCATTGGGAATAAGATAAATACTTTTATTACATTAAGAGCTTTACCTACAGGCTTAGCCCGATGATTCAACCCCTTTTTATTTCAGCTTCTGTTAATGCTAAGAATAAACATTTCTGTATTTGCATTTTTTTCTTTTCTACTGTTTGTCCACGGTTCATATTTGCATAAAAACAATCACAAATAAGAAATGCAAAACTAAACCTACATTATAATTTAAACGAAGTTAATGAACAAACGACAAATAATTGTATTGATATTTGTTTACAGAAATACTTTTCGTAATTTTGAACTTACAAAGTTGTCAATGACATCATCAAAGTTAATTGTTTCGACTTTCTCCATTCTTGGCAAGCGTTGGAAGAATGAACAAACAAATGAAAATCCCTCCCGACTCACAAGAAAGGATGAAAATGATAGTGTAGAATAAATGAGAATTCGACCATCTCACATCCCAAGAAAATAAGACGCCTATTTTAAGCTATCTCGACATGACCATCGCATAATTTTTCGACTCAGAATCGGACACAACAGAATGAGACAACATATGCAACGGTAGCTTAAAGTCGGGACGAGCGAAACCTGCCCTTGTGGAGCATACTAGGAAATGCTGACCATGTCCTACAAACCTGTATACTATATCAAAAGGCCCGAACAAGACTCTGGCCCCAAAACCTTCCTATAGAACAAAAACTATACGGAGAACTGCCTGATCTGGAAACCACTACACAGTTCATCTCAGATATAGGATTTTTGATCTAAACCCTCCGACATGTAAAATGAAAACGAAGAAGAAAGAGAAAAAAACAACTTTTCCCAACCAAAACCTTTTTTTAAATGCAACTGTTGATCACTGCCTACCCTATGTGTGTGTTCTCCACTCATTCGAATCCTGGTGAAGACTGGGATTTTTAAATTTGGGATCTTAAGGGCGCCTCTGAGTCAACCCAACTCTAATGGGTTCCTGACATTAGTTGGGAAAAAGTAAAGGATATTTTGCCTAATGACACCCTCGTTAACAGTGGGCCACAGAAACAGAAGGCCTGTACATCATCTGTCCTATAGATAGCAAGATTTGAAATTTGGGAGGGTTATAACTTTAAACGTGGACGACAAAAGCGCTTTCAAAGCAAATTAAGTGCCATACGTTTCTCTGTTTCAAATGGGACACATTTTTTTGTCTACTTCTGAGTTAAAAAAAGGAGTATCGTTGAAAACAATTTATTTGTTAAGGTAAAGTATTCCCTCCCCTCTCTCTTTTCTTTAGTTCCTTTATTGATTTTCCGAATGGACCGCCCCGTGCACTCCTACCCCACGTCCTGCTGTGCTAATGTTGAATCATAAGTCATGAAACTCTTAAAAAATATATAAAAATGAACCCATTAATTCCCTTACTCGTTCATCATTCATCATCCCCTCCACCGTGAGACTGTCATCTGCAATACATCTACGCTTCATTTCTTAAGCACGTGCAAATCTGTTTATACCTTACAGTGCAGCTGTATATATTTGACACTGGAAACATGGGCTAAGTATTGTTGTTTCTTTGGACAGAAACCTGAAGCTTTTTTTTTTCTGTTTTAAATGAAGTAAATGTAAAAGTATGATATCTGGTTGTTGTATTTTCCCCATGGCTCGATGTGATGTGTTTGTGTTGACCCGTGTTACACTGTTGGAGTTAACAAAGAATACGTGAGCATTTGTGCCTTCATATTATTAGCGCTCTAACACACATGTTGAATATAGCCACACACGTGATTTATAGACACAATATAAACAACACATGCGTCTATTTATGTAGCAGAAATATAATGAGCAATTTAAAAAAAATTTTTTTTGCTAACATCTTTCAGTAACTATATTGTACTGTTTATATTAATGAATAGGTTTAAAAACAAATTACTTACGTGTCGCTTTATCCCTTGTACTAAGTTGCCGTTGAAGTTTGCTCTGTTCCTGCTGCAACTCTTGAGACAGAGTCGTAAACTTTTTCAGAAGTTTCTCCAGCTCTGAAGACGAACTAGACGGTATTCTTGGAATGGAATAGACTGGTTCGTCATCGCTAAATGCGCCTCCGTAGGTCTCGTAATCCGACGCAAACCCGCGGCCGTCGCTTTGCTGCTGGTGCGTAAATATAAGCTCCGAGTCGGAATTGTAGCACTCTGGGGAGCGACTCCTTAGCAAGCGTCCGTATCGCGATTTCGTATTGAGGAGGGTCCGAAGTCTCTCTTGCCTTCTCCTCTCCTCCTGAGATACGGACATGCCCCCGCGATACTGCGGCGACTGGATGGGGTACGGCATAGTGCCCTGAGGTGATGTGTGTAGTGGATAGCTCTGGTGCGGTGACTGGGTCTGGAAAGGGTAATGGCTGGTAAAATGCTGCTGGTGCTGGGCAGGATAGTGAGATGTAATGTGATGTTGGTAGTTCTGCTGTGACTGCTGCAAAAGCCCCTCCCTTAGGGCACCCACATTCATGTAAGGCGGCTCAGAGTACGCCGGACTAGTGTCTGGGCCTGTGCGGCTCCGATACCCATGCAGATGAGGGGAAGCACCAAGCGGACTTTGTTTGGATGGCGATTTGGGCAGCGCCGACTTTCTCGACAGACTGTCCGGTAAATAGTGGTGTTTATAATCCCTCTCGGACATTAGAGGAAAATGATCGTAAATAGGATTTGTGACACTCATGTAGCCTGTATGTGGAGTGTCGCCTACTTCCTGTCCGAGGTAAACCCTTTCCTTGGAATCTATGCTCCGGGGCAAGGAACCATCACTGGAGTTACTACTGTCTACGCCATCATCTTTTAGCAGTTTGGCCTCCGCTCTCTGGGGTGTGATAAAAATACTGGTATATCTTGAGCCTGGGGCATGTCGGTCTTGACTCACATCTCTCCTAGGTAAGTAATCAGCAGTTTGAAACGGATATTGAGCATACGACTGTCCAGGCTCGTACATGTCCGGACATTTTTCTGTCATCTCTAGCGCTGATGCCGAGGAAGATCTGCCCTTTTTGAGAACCACTATTGGAGGATCAGGTTTTTCAGCCATGGGCAAAGAAGGACAAGATTTATTCTTGCTGCTGTTTCTACGCGTCCGAATGGTGAGTACCAGCTTCTTGGGGATGGACATGAGGATGACAACATCATCCAGGGACATGTTACCAACCTTGACATTGTTGACAGTGACAATCTCGTCCCCAACATGGAGAAGCCCGTTGCTTTGCGCCACAGTGCCCATTTGTATGCGAGAAATGAAGACGCCGTCGGATCGGTCGAAGCCATTCCCCTCGCGTATATAAAATCCCAGCGTCTGTCCGGGGCGTTTAATGATTTCCACAGTCTCAACTACGAAGCTGTCGTCTTCAAACTCCATACTTTTTATGCCCATCTCGAGCCCAACAGGACCCGATCCATTCTTCGAACCAGTGGAGGCATTTGAGTTTGCATAGAGGTAACTGCTGCTGTTTTTGGATGAAAAAGTGGCGCTTGCTGTAGCTGATGAATGAGTAGGTATGTTTTGAGGTTCGGCACTTTTACGATTAGCCTCCAATGCTGAATGGGTGCCCTCGTAGGGACGGGTTGATTGAAGATGTCCTCGATCTGATAGAATGTTCTCATGACCTCTTGTTGTCTGTGATTGTGTGAAACGCTGCTGTTGCTTCTGAAATATTATTTGCTGGTTTTGATAAAAATCTTGTTGTTGATGTGAGAAAAGATCTTGTGGATGTTGGTAAGATATCTGGCGATAAGCCTGACGGTTCGGTTCGGAAACTTGAAATTGAATGGGTTCCGAAAAACTGTGTTGGTGTCGTTTTTGAGAATGTTGATTCAAATGCTGCTGTTGAGGCTGCTGATATTGATTCTTTTCTTGCAACAGCGGCTGTTGATGATGTTGCTGCTGGTGTTGCTGCTGATGAGGATGGTATTGATATTGCTGCTGGTACTGCTGTGTCAGATGAAGGCGCGGCTCGCAAGATATATCGTGGTGGTACTGAATTCGTTGCTCGGTGGACTGAAGGCGCGGATGCAAACTAAGCTCTTTGAGTAATTCTTCATGCTCGGCAGATTTTACTGCCTCCTTAGTTCTGGACTCATCCTGAGACAACGACCTTACATACGGGTGCGCTTTCTTTGCATCGTAATAAGAAGACAACGATTTAGACACAACGACAGGAGGTTCTTGCAGTCTTGACCCTCCATCACTATTCTCGGGGTATTCTATCGTCTGCTCGGGAGCAGGTCCAGCGCTCTTAGAGTTTCTACCTTCAGAAGGATCTGACAAAGGGCGACTTGACTTTCTTCTTCTAGGCGTACCGTATTCAGCTTCTGCATCAATCGTTATGTAAGGCTGGTCTTCGGTTACGGCACATTGATCAGGCGAGACCAGAGGTTCGGCCTCCTTTGGATTTAGCAAACGTGTTTTGTGATCTGGATGAGAGAGGCGCCTTTCGAGCTGCTCCAGCAGCTTTTCGCTGCTAGTTGCCTCTTGTTGGTGTTCTTCTTTTGAGCGGGTGACTGCCGGAGCGTTGCTTGAATCATCGGTCTGGCGCTTGTTATCTTCTCCCTATACAAATACATAAAAAAAAATGAATGAGGCGCCTGGCTTTTAAAATACGACACACCGAAAACAACACACTTAAAAAAACACAATGAATAAAACACATTTGAAAGAACACATAGGAAAGAACACATTGGATAGAACACATTAGAAAGAACACATTGGAAAAAACACATTGGATAGAACACATTAGAAAGAACACTTCGATTAGAACACATTGGAAACACACATTGGATAGAACACATTTGTAAGAACAAATTGGAAAGAACACATCGGATAGAACACATTGGAAAGAACAGAAAGGAAAGAACACATTGGAAAGAACACATAGAAACCAAAACTTTGAAAAGAATACATACAAATGAGTAAACTGAAAAGAACACACAAAAGGATACTTAAAAGAACGTGTCAATTGAGTCAACACCGTCGGCAATTCAGACCAGCACAACAAATGAGTATCCTGGATTTCCACAACAAGACTGTTTTCATTCGAGGAAAATTTTGTAATAAAAACGAAAGTGTGTTATCTCCCCCACAATTTACATTCATATACATGTACACACACGATGGACATTGACAAATCCACATGTAGCCTACTCTTACACACTATTCATATAAACAAATACACATTTAAACGTACACACACACACACACACACATTCTAAAAAGTATTGACGCTTGTGGTCACAGTTGTTATTCTTTAATAGAGTTCCATATGGCGCCCTGCATCTGCCACTAAGATCAGTATCACCTTACGAATACTACACCCCTTGAACCCGCTTTGAAATAAGCATCGATTCAAGATAATACCAAAGCCTACACAAAATATTCACAATGGTGTTTTTTTTTTAAAAACTAATTGTAATACTGTTTACGACAAGTGAGATAGGGACTAACACAAGCTTGATGACGGCCTTTGCTGGTCAGTTGTTTCATGGAAAAATGAACAATCAAACAAGCAAAATATAACAAATACATTTTTAAAAACAAATCTTATATTTACTAAAGGGAGAGGACAGTCCAATTGCTGCCTTGCTGCAAGGTTTACCCCCCTTTTCTATATAAAACAAAATTTATTAATAACCACTAATTAATTATGTCACTGGTTAATTTAGTTGTTAATTCATGTGCTATCTTCGACAATTGAGCAAAATTTTAATTTGATCCGAGAATGGCAAGTGGGAGAATAGACGTTTAAAAGAATCCAGACAGACAGGCAGACAGACAGACAAACAGACAGAGTGAGTTGATATAAGCTTTGTAATAAATGTATGCAAATGTTCTAATTAAAAAAACAAAACAAGAACAACAACCACCAGGTACTAGCTGTTTTTATTCCTAAAACAAAGAGCAATCAGGATGGGGGCAATCTTTTTTTAAATTATTTTTTATTTTGTAGACCTCAAAGTAACAGATGGACAGAAAGATAACATAAATATGTAGCGACTTTTTCCTTACAAAGGCCGATAAAAATTGGAATATCTGAAATTATAGTGACTTTTTTTTTTCATTCGGAGCACTACATTAATATGGATTAAATACTAAGTGGTGAATGGTGCGAGGCAGTGGTCCACTTGATACAAAATTGTTTCAGGTCTGGACAATTATGAAGTGTGTGTGTTTGAGCGTGTCAGCTAGCTAGCAAGTCATAAATTGTAATGACAATTCGTTCTTTGGGAAGTGAGTTAATTAGCCATTTAGAACAACAGATAACTTGTAGCTGTCTAATAAGCGAAAATGTAACAATTTGGGGCGGAGCGGGGGAGGAGGTGAATGAGAATAAAAGGGGCCCAGGGAATGGGGATGTAACTCTATGCACATAAAGAACTAAATAGTTATTGATACACACAAAAAGGAAAGGAATAATGGCAGTGTCTTCGAGTTCGAAGGTTAAGGGTTTCACATCACTACGACAAAGTCAGTTGTGACGTGCATATTTTTCTGTATGCCGTGTAGAGGACGCCTTTGTCCGCCGGCGATCTGAAGTTGAAATAAATAAAACCAATATAAATGTTGGTCTTGAGCTACATGCATAGTTACATTAATGTACAAATAAAAAGTACGGAGGTTAAGGAGTAAACTCTGGTATATCAGAGGGCTGGCATAATAATAATAATAGAAAGAGACGGACAGACAGACTAGAAAGTAAATTGGCTTAATCTTTTTTTTTTCTCACTGAAACTAATACAGTTGAAGTTATTCAACTCTCTAAAGGGAAAAAATCTTCATTTAAAATGTTCATAACTATTGCTTCTTGACAACTTAATATCTTATCTTATATTATGTAATATATTGTAGAGATCATCTGCAGTGGCGGACTAACACACAAACATTGGCCTTTCCCCTCCCCACCCACCCACACTCCCCTGGAGGACATTCATCTAAGACAAAAGCTATAGCGATAAATGATTGAATGAATGAGGTCACGATATAAGAGATGTAGATGTTTATTTATAATCCGAACTAAAACGAAAAACAGTAACATAGAAACAGACACGGAAGAATGTAACATACTTTAAGAAAATGTATTTTATTAAAGCAGATATTTCAATACCAATCTCTTTGTGGAAAATACATCAAAAATTGTCTTTTAGAAAACTCATATTCAATATTATCTTGTAAATCTGATTGTTTTTTTTAGACATTTGCCTCGAAGTTATGCTAATATTAAAATGATGATTTTAAAAGATGAACACAAAATCTCAAGTTTCACTCCGCCCACTCAGTTGACCTTGTTAGACAATATGTCACGAGAGACAACTGATCTCTTTGAGTAACTAATTAAGAGATGTACTATTTTTTGTTGTCTGTAGCTTTCAATGACTACTCAAAGGTGCTAAGTATCAGTGCCCTACGACATTTGTATACAAACCATGTTTGTGTGTTTTACGTTAATACTAGCGCTCTGTACATTCCATTATTGTAATTGTAATCATTATTATTATTGCTTTCTTTTCCTTAGAGAAAGTCAATACTCTTATTGACTATTGTTTATAACAAGTCTCAGTCTTCATTTTCTTTTCTCAATTTGTTTTTATCCTTTAATTTAAGCTGAATCTTTTTAAAATGTTTTCTACATAATGAATGCAATAGTGGCGATCATCTCATCAATAATCGATAGAAAAGTCATTCAATTTCCGGTATAGGACAGGACAGAGTGCATCAAAACATGTCCGTCATTCAGTTCAATAAGTACATCTACAAGCCATTTATTTTTTTACGTATAGTTACAGCGTCGACACAGACATGCCTAGAAAAAAACCCAAGTAAAACTCAGCCAAAGAACACAACAAAAACAAAGAATAATTCATCTTTTATTAGATAACAGCTCATGAAAACCCTCAAAATGAGAGCACCGACAAAGACCTGTAACCCCTCCATTTTGTTTGCAGTGATTAAGTATGGAATAATAATGCTATGAATGTATACGATAAAACAACCATCTTTTAAAAATAAACGACCAGGTCCCCACATCAGTTCCTGCTCCTGGACAGATGCCAGATTTGGGTCGGGTGATCTGGTGTCTTCTTGTTAGGAGTGAGAGACGTTTACATATGTTAAGTATAAACACTGGCCTTATGGGACATCTTAGAATGTTATTTATACCTCGTGACGCGATGAGCTGATTTGAAACACAAAAAAAGATCTTTAAAATCAGGACGATGTACACTTTCATTTCCATGAATGGCTGCGTAGATTAAAATAGAAAACAAGAAACAATCCTAAGATCCCGAAATTAAAAATCCCAGTCTTCACCAGGATTCGAACCCGGGACCCCTCGGTTCGGAAGTCAAGCGCTTTACCACTCCGCCACCGCGTCTCTATCCAATAAAATAAATTAATAATAATTAATGCACACTTTTAAGCTGAATGAGAAGGGCGGAAATCAACATTCTGTAACTTTTAAGAATAAATTGTATAAAAGTTTCAACTTGATCCCAGATTGGGTGTTGGAGAAATAACATGTAGACAGACAGACAGACAGACAAATATAGGCTTTGTAAAAATATTTCTAATCGCACCGATTTATTATTGTTATCTAGATCTATTACAAATTTAATTACCTGACTGATGCAAACTAATTGATACAATTACACTTTTTAAAAATATTTTAAAAATATTTTTTCTTGTTGAATAGTTAAGTCAACTATAATTATAAGATTAAAAAGAAATCTACTTTTTGAAATCTAATTTTACCACATTTTCGACACTTACAAATCTAAGTAGAACTGAAGTTGATTTTGACATTGCGGCGATTAATTTTACAGTTATGGTCAGCTTCCCAGTTTAAATAGGACCAATCAGATTTCAGTGGTTAAAACAGTCTGTATTGGACGATCATTAAGTGATTCATTGCTCTGAGTTAGATTTTAATTGATTTATTTTTGTTTGGCACCAGTCAACTTTGACATATCACAAATACATGTAACCTTTTATAACCAGCGAGCTATAAATAAATGGAAACCAAAGTTTCAACCAATTTCATAAACTCAAGCATAATCAACATTTATATCAGGGTAAATTAAAGACAACGGCGCTCTCACACAATGAATCAGGGGCGTAGCTAGGAATTTTCCATTATTTGGTGGCCCGGGGAGTTTGACCTCTTTAGGGAAGCCCAGCATTTTACGCAATATTTAATATTGAATGTAAAAAAACCCCTCATTTGGGGGCCACCCTCAAATGGGGGTCGTGGAAATTTTCTCGTCTCCCCCCTCTTCCTTTCCCCACTCTAGCTACGCCACTGCAATGAATTAAGCTTACAAAGCTTCTAGGACGAAAAAAAGATTATCTGTAAAATAAGTTAAAAAAGAATTTTCTTTGTCTTCATCCAATCAAGGGGGAGGCTGAGAGGTAAAGTGCTTGTCTTCCCAACCGGGAACAGACGACTATTACATCATCTGCCGTATAGGTCGCAAGGTCTGTAAGGGGAGCTTTTGCTTACTTTAATCTACTCAAGGTGTTCAGAGACTCACTTATCAACGCCTTGAAGGAGAAGGCAATACACTTAATGCGTACTAAGAGATATTTTTACAAAATAGTTTTCTGCTCTGCCTGGAACAAATGTTTGAGAATAAATTTCATTGAGACGATGCAATTTTCAAAGTATTTCGCGACCAGGATGAATAATAGCCAGAACTCAAGTCTTGAAATCGAGTTCAGAGGTCAAATCGTTCAGCTAACCAGACGTCACCCATCCATTGGCAGCGAAGTTTCCATTAAAAGTGATGTGCAGTCTGGCAGAGTCTGCTTTGATGAGGCCCTTTAACTCAGGCCTGAGGAAAGGATTGTGCATGTGTGTGCTCTTTTGTGAGTGTGTGTTTGTGTCTTTCGACCATTAGACCTGAAGCCTGCCCTGCTAGCGAATGTCATATTACATGTCATCAAATATTCAGAAACTGTCTATGTGTCCGGAAAACATCCTGTCATTTTTCCCCCATTGATTTGTGTATGTAGCCACTAAACAAAATTCAACACAGTAATCTTATCTTCAATTTAAACTTCAAAACTCTGTGGACTACGTCAACTTAATATCGTGAACTGAACTTCATCAGAACTTATACGATTAGAAATATAAAAAAGAAAAATCCTTTAAAAAAAAAAGATTATCTAAGAAGAATAACTCCACAATTCAGCCATAATCTCAATACTGTTGAAACTATTTCTTTTTTCAATAACAAACAAAATTATAAATTACCACTATTTGGTTAATTATTTGATTGATTTATGTGCTGTCTTTGACAATAAATAATTGTGTGCATTTTTAACTTGATCCGAAAATTTGTATCAGACAGACAGATCGAGTAAGTTGATATAAGCTTTATAACAACATCCCAGAGATGCAATAGAATGGAATCTCAATAAGGGTGCTCACGCTCCTCTATGATGTTCAGCATCGGTTCTCTTTCTTGTCTGTTTTTCTTGGCCACAGTTTCG
This sequence comes from Biomphalaria pfeifferi, assembly GCA_030265305.1. Classification (NCBI taxonomy): domain Eukaryota; kingdom Metazoa; phylum Mollusca; class Gastropoda; family Planorbidae; genus Biomphalaria; species Biomphalaria pfeifferi. Next base: position 3,704,719 of record JASAOG010000023.1, on the reverse strand, counting down.
TGTTTCGTTTCAAATTTGATGGATGATCTTCCTCTTCTATCTTACTCATTGTAAATAGAATTGCGTCCAACATCTCAATGTGTTAATCTAGTTATTCATGTTAATTGGAGTTTAACTCTGGTTGATTCAGGCAACCCGATCTCTGCTGTAATGGCACTCCAAAAAGCAGCACTTGTACCAATTTGTTTCAGTCATTCTGATATCATAATATTTTCACAATGTAATGCTGCATTAGAAATTTAACACGAACGACTTATCTAGAAGATTTTAGTGTTTCAGAAATGGTCAAAGGAAAATCAATGGTGTGAGGATGAAGCTCCACACGTGATTTGTGGAATTTTTCATTTTTATCTGTCTCAAAGAACGTCTGCCCAGACATCGTCAATTGAAGATGATGTGCCGTCATCACGGCCCAGGTCTCCGGGCGTACAATGTCCGTTTCTGCTGTAGGAATGATTAGCCTCCAATGGATGCCTTTGTGAATGGTCGATTATTTATTTCTGGATTGGAACATTGCATGCCACTTCGACATCAGAGTCTGGACGTAGCACGCGCTGTCCTCACGTGATGCATTTGATTGAAGTGGCAAATTATACCCTTTGGTTTTAACGAAAACAAAACAAAAGCAATATTAAGATGAGGATGACTTATTCAAATCTTAAATTTAAATTGATTGTGTCAGGATTAACACAATTAATAATTAACACGCACAAACATTTTGTATAGTATTCAAAAGAGTTGTTTTTTTTTACAATTAACTCCCATAACATTAACAGTTGGCATCTCCTTTTTTGGAGTAAACTTTAATTGCAGGCCAAAGTAAAGGAAAATTCAAGAAACGTGAATAATAAATAATAGTATTTTAAATCACTTTTGGTTGATCGCTTCAAATATCTGACCAGTTTATTATCATGTCACAATCTAGAGAAAATGACCGTTCGGCAGAGGCTAGTACTTGTAGATTCATTTGGCCGCTTTAATTAAGAATTACGCCTAATAAATAACAAGAATGTTCTCCAGGGTGCAGAAGTTCATTTATTGTATCTACAAAGAATCAAAAGACGCATGAATTTTTTCACCTACGCTTTAAATAAAACATAAAGTAGCATTACTTGCAACACTACACAGCCATAGATATTGACAAGAACGACAGTAGAGATTGGACCTTAAACTATTTTAATTTGCATAAATAATAACCTTCGAATAATTATTGAAAAAAAAATCGCAAGCAGAGGTATTGTGAAAATTAAGGGGGGGGGGGCAAGGGGGCACACACAAAAAACCCAACAAATATGATTGTATGGAAATTTTCAATTATTAAAAATTATTTTATCTAACAAACATTATCACATAGAAATAATTACTTATTGAATTACTTGATCTGTGTTATATATCATAAGTTATGTTTATTTACATTCTATAAGAGACTTCAACTCTCCTATGTATTCAATGTATTCATGATTGAATTTTAGGAATATCTATTTTAAAAATTCAGAAACACAACGGAGTATCAGAGTTATTTTAAGCATGTTAAAACAGTCAAGTATTTTGTAGAAGTCAAATTACTGTAGATATTTTAGTTAGGTAATACATTATAAGGTTATTTGTATTATATTATTTTAAAATAAATTTTATTTATAAGACTATATTTCTATGTGATGCTCATGAAAAAAGGGGATGCGCCAAGTACTTCTCCCCCTGGCGCACTTTTTGCTCACTACGCCTCTAATGGCAATGGTTTAACGAAACGGTAATTTCATAATTTTGGTTTCACTAGTTGATGTAGAGAGGAAAGAAAGCTAAGGACATTGACTATATGATGCACCTTTCAAGTGTACGCATTCATTTCACTTTTAGTTTCTACTTTCTTGTTTTGTTTCGACACTTCCCATTTTCGGATTAAGTTGACATTTCGCTAAATTATTCATAGTCGATAACAATGCAAGAATCAATCCAAGAATTAATCAGTTAATTAATCATTTAGTACTTATTAATTAATTTAGTTTTATGTAACAGAAAGGGAGCTAAACCCTGTAATGTTAATATAAATGGCAGTATTGTGGTTATTTCCCATTAGATTAGCTTTGGTTTTAAAAAACTATTCTTTTTTCTATTGCTTGTTTTCATTCTGTTTCTTTTGTTATTTTATAAATGACGTCTATGCAGTTTTAATAGTTAAAATCTATATCAAGGCACCTCATCGCTCTAAATCTAGTTAACTCTCTTGTTTAAGGGCAACTTTACATATCTTAAAGATCACCACTAATATCTAAGAACGTTTCTATAGATCATGTCAAAGGTTCCTTAAGATTGATCAAATGGTTTGGATTTCTATGCAAGACATACATACACCTTACATTCTACTTTATATATTAGATATTGCAAAGCTTGTGTATGACGTGCAGGTACAGCGTCAAGAACACTTATGTTTGCTTATGTGCACACATCTTTGTGAGATTACAGTATGCACAGATGACCTCTGTAACTCAGTAACATAGCTTTATATCTAGGGTGAGGTGCTTTTTATATCATGTACTGCCATCCCCAAAGGGATCTGAATGAGGACTACCTTAAAACTATTTTAAAATGTCATGTACCTCTGACCAACGCTACGTTAATTTCAGCTTGAGTTCTATCACTAATAATTTCATGTCGACACACCACTCAATTTATTGTGTTGTTTCAACAGCTGGTCATCCACATCTCATGGGACAGTTTATAATTGTCTTTGAGTACTCTTTATGTTTAAACAGTTTATAATACTGTTCTAATACATTAATTGGCTGAGATGATTTCTGTTTTACTAAATATTCACAACAGTAGTAAGAGTAACTAAGAAATAAATCAAGGCCCCCCCCCCCCCCCACTCTACTTGAAGACAGGAACTGAAGTCCATTAAAAATATATTCACAGCAATAGCTACTCTAGTTTCTGAGTTAAAGTGACCCATAGTTAGAGCCTATATTGTGTCATTGTGACCGAGAATTTGAAAATGGGCCACCAGGCACTAGTCGAGTTGTATGGAGTAAACGAGCGGCATAAAATAATGGATTGATTGATCTTGATCAGGTGGTTAAGAGAGATCTAATTTTAACCAGGCATGAGTAATTCTGGCATCATTCAGAACAACAACTAGTGACACCGGTAAGTGTAGTGAGACTGATGTCTGTTGGCATCATTCGTTTAGAGTAGGCCTACTAATAGGAGGGGTTAACTAGGTGGACAACGGTCACTTCACAGGAAGGCAACAAAATAAAGTTTTAGTATGACAATTGACAAATAGAGTAAAACTTAAAGATATTTTTAGTTAATGGTACTGCGATAAGATAAGATAATTATTATATTCGTGCGATATATCTATGTATCACGACATTTATCTATCTATAAATATAGTAGGCCTACCAATGCATTTTTTTGTATATATCTATGTTTACTGTATCTTTATCAATATATATGAACAAGTCTATGAATGTATTCATCCATCCACCCAATCATGTCACTTTGTTCTTCTCTCTGTATATATTCATCTATCCATTCATCAGGGCCGGCCTTGGTTAATCGGAGGCCCTAGGCAAGTAAATTGGGGGGGGGGGGGGGCAAATAACAAAAAAAAAAGAAATTTCGCAATTCATTAAAAACATGCCTGTTTTTATCGACAAATACCTGAAATTCATATATCGCAATTTCCGTAGTAGAGGCAGAGTTCGACAAGAAAACATAGAGTCAAAGTGTTCTACTATGTTAGAGCAAAAATAAATTAATTTTAGTCCTGTGCCCGAGACCCCCACTAATTGCTGCCTAGTTCGCCTATGCCTAGGGCCGGCCCTGCATTCATTCTTCCATCCGTCACTACCTTACAGGTATATAATCAACACGTTCATATTTCGCATTACAAAATGACGTTAATTGGTCCAGACGAGCAATCAATAACTGCACACTTTAAGCAGACATTTACTGTGAACATATTAATCTGAGCAATGAGAATCGATGGGCGGAGACACAAACGACACAAACACAAGTGTCACACACTCAAGACAAGGACGCCAACAATTTGAACGACTGATTGCATGGAACTAACATTTGCCTTAGTTTGCTACAGTTGTATTTATTAATGTATCTAACTAAATGGATTCCCTTAACAGAGTTGATGGTTTGCCCAGTGGCGTAGCTAAAGTGGGGATAGGGAGTCCGAATTCGAAAGCCCCCCCCCCCCCCCCCCAGGTCCCCTAAAGAATGTCTAAATTTTTTTTACATTAAATATTATGTTAATGCATATAATCTTGCTATTCATGTGGAGTCAAACATACTAGACAGTATTCATCTAGATGATAATATAGATGCCTTTGCTGCACAGAAAACATGACTTGAGGCTATTAGAATTGAGATTTGTCACTTGTGCATTACCTCGTCAATAAACAAGGTTATTATTCATTAAAATAATCGTAATGATTATTTTTTTGTTAATGTTACTTATATACTGTACCTATCGGAATTTAGACCTATATATTAATTAAGTATATTATCTTATGTCATGATGTCAAATGTCAAAATGCAGGGTCCACTAAAAAGGTCTAGCGTCCCGCCCCCTCCCCAATACCTAGCTACGCCACTGCTTTTGCCTAATTCACATTGATGACTATCTACTACGTCTTAAAATGGAATGGCCTATTAGAAACGTATCCTGGATGTTGGACAACTCAATTCAAACCAATGGATGCATCAAGGCTAGGAGAGCATGGAGCTCAAACATAAATCTAGACACCTATAGATTGTTTATAAATTGATTGATTCTTTCTTGAATGAGGTCTTAAAATTGAAAACTAGAATACTCAGAATGTTACAACAATACTTCAAACACTGTGAAGAGAGTTTCCGAAATGTATATTAAAGGTCATTTTATTTGGTCTACGTACAAAAAGAAAGAGATGAAACAAAATGGGAAAAAACAAAGTTTCAGTTTCATATATTTTGGTGGTGACTACTTTAAAAACAAAATATTGACAAGCAAGAAAGAGGAACGCTAAGATCGGGACAGACACAACGTTTAGCAATGCGTCAAAACAACTGGGGAGTAAGACAAATGGTAGGAAGTGATGAACAACTCCAGTCTGACTTTCGGAACAAACGTAGAACACGAAGAGTTGAGCTATTGTAGAGGAACTACAGATCTAGACATCTATACACAAATCATGGACATAGTTCAACAATAAGAAGATGGCATGAAGTTATACATTGTGCAATCATGTCAAAGTGTACATACCTATTTCATCTGGTATTTGTCTGGTAAGTGGACAATGTAAGTCCAGGTGTGATGTTTTACAATCTTTGGACACGTTTAAATAATGGTATCAATCATTCTGAATGCCAGATGTTAGAAAGTTATCAATTAGCAATGGCCAAACTTTGAAACTAGTGCTTGAAAAAGGAAGATTCATGTGTGTGGTTCATTCTAAGAATCTGATAGTCGCACTGGGATTGCTCTGGCATCTCGAAGATAAAGAGTTACTTGTCCTTGATACACACACCGGTACGAGTGAGAATTGGTTTTGTTCTATAATGTAAGATTACGTCCGTGACGCGGGTCTAGCGCTGAATAAAACTGAACGACAGATCAAAGGTGCTCTGAAAATGAAACTTTGATCTAGAAAGCCGGTTATGAAAAAGAGGGAAAGAAAGGGGAGGGTGGTGAGAGGATAGAGAAATGAGAGAGAGAGAGAGAGAGAGAGGAAGAGGTGGATAGAGAGATGAAAGTAAGGATCATTTCACTACGCTGTTATTTACATCGTGAGATAGAGAGAAGAGAGAGGAGTCTGGGAACTAAAGAGGTAAATGTCCGCTGGCCTCCTCTACTAGATCGATACTTGAGGCTAGCGGAGGGAGTGATTGAATCTACCGCTGCGCGCGAGTGTGAGTGTGTGTGCGTGAGGTGAGTAGAGCCGTGTGAACAGGCGATGAGTCATTCATTGCGATGAGACACAGAGACCATGACACTCACACCCCGCCTTCCCACCACACACATTCTCACATCCAGTTTCTCCATCCATCCTTTCCCCAGCCCCTATCACATGGCCCTTTCCACGTCCGTCACCCACTTTCCAAGCTCATCCCACCCCAACCATGGCTAGGTCAGTTCACCCACTTTTGTTAACTGCTGCTGGGTGGCTGAGACACTGGATAACAGGCTACCCCCTTCCTCGATGGTGGAGATGTACCGGTAAAGTTGGTGGTGGGTGAGGTTTGAGGTGGAGTGTAAGTGCTGTCCACACAGGTGGATCATCGGATTAACACCAACATTACTATCGGGTCAATGTTCTGATTACATTCTGGAGCAACAAACCTATCTTTTAACACAAACATGTCTTTTAGCACAAACATATCTTTTCACACAAATATATCTATTAGCACAAACAAATCTTTTAGCACAAACATATCTTTTCACACAAACATGTTTTTTCACACAAACATATCTTTTCACTTAAACATATCTTTTCACAGAAACATTTTTTTTCGCACAAACATATTTTTTCACACAAACATGTTTTTTTCCCACAAGCATGTCTTTTATGTCATTTCACACAAACATGTATTTTCACAAAGAAAAGAAATTTAATAGACACCTTGCAGATAACGGATTTGTCTGCATTAGATGTGACAAAATATGCTGGTGCTTCTGTATTAGTGTAGCTATGGGAGGCACTGCTGTCGTCCTTAATCTTTCAAATCGAAGACATTGCCATTTTTTTCACACAGACAATATGAATCTAACTCCTACAATATGAATCTAACTCCTACAATATGAATCTAACTCCTACAATATGAACACATCTTCCTGTTTGAAATCTCAAGCAAAAATGTTTCGTCAGCTTTGGTTTTCAAAGTGATGTGAGAAACAAGGAGTTCAAGTTTATAGTTTAACCCTTCGGCTATCAGAACAGTTTTGGAGTTTGAGAGTTAAACATGAGATTCTGCAGTTCAACAAAGTAACTGCTGGAAATGTTCTAGAGTTTGGAGAGTGCAAACATTTTCACAGAGCTCGGTCACTAAAAACACAATGTGTATTTCTGGAAGGTTCTGTCTCTGATATAGAAAAATAGTAAAAAGCAGTAACGATAAAAGATTGAAAACATGACACTATTACAAATCGTCTTTTTGTGAGACATTAGAAGTAGGAGTCATGCTTACCTAATGCTTATTCTTGTCCATTATCTTTTACATGTAGCGAAAACTTACCGTGAGAATGAATGATTCACTAAATATGTAACACAAAACTACGACAATATTTTAATTCACCCACCAAGCATATTACGTCAGTGGAGTAAGTGTTTTGATGGGTACCTGACTTTAGTTGGGGAAAGTAAAGGCGGTTAGTCGTTGTGCTGGCCACATGACACTCTGCTTGTTAGCCGTTGGCCATAAAAACAGATGACCTTAGCATCTTCTGCCCCATAGACCGCATGGTCTGAAAGGGGGGGGGGGAACTTTACTTATGGAGAGTATTAATGCTATGAGAATCCCTGACCAGGACCAGAGTTTGGAAAACAAACTAATTGGACATAGATTAACTGAAAGTCAAGGGGTGACATAGTCCAGGAAATAGAAAGATCTCATTGGCAGTTGGCAGCCTGGCTCGGTTCTTCTGGAAATGTTTTGTTTCGTTAGGTCGCTATATCACTGGCACTTAAATATTTCTCATTGTTCAAATTCTATTTATATCCGTGATAATACAATATCAATGCAAAACATTAGCAGAAATGATATTAACAAATTTTTTTAATCTGCATAATTTTTTGATTACAAATTGTACAATTGAAATATATTTGCATTAAAAAAAAAGGATGATTTTGACGATAATCAAACCATTTCAAACGTACATGCTCTACTGGCCTCAAAAGTCTCCCACAGATCAGTATCTACCCGTCCCACCTCTTCTGAATATCACTATTTCTGACGCGTTAGGGAAACTTATTGTTAAAGCTCACAGTGCAGAAAACGATTACAGCGTTTTTCCGACCCACAAGATGGCTAGATTTTGGTGTTTTTTTTTTTGGGGGGGGGGGGGGCGTTACAAATAAATTTTGAGAAAGACTGCTATCAAGTTATGCAATTAAGCGGGCAGATGTACCAAATACGCTAGCGTATTGCATGACTTCATTTTGTTATTGTTCTGTTCACTTGAATGCCATGTGTATGCGTCTGCCTTTTGTTTTAAATTCCTATTAGCTCCAGCTTTCCTTCTAGTCTAAGGAAGTTCTTAAAAGGTTAGGAAGCTGGCTAAAAGTCACAAGTAAAAAATTCTAAGTAAAAATTAGATTTTTTTTCAATCTAAATCTAAGTACAAAATTGATTTTTTTTTCAATCTAAAATCTCGCACATAGAAGTATTGCGGAATAACTAATTGGATAGGACGTCGCACCAATAACACGAATACAGGCCATTTCTTTCTCTGTATTTTACAATTAAAACAAAAAAGCACGAATCGAGAACATTATTTGAACATAAAGTAAGAATTTAATTTTAAAAAAATATGACTTGAAATATCGTGACTTTTTTGCCCCAAGCGAACAATTCAAATAGCCTAGCCTATATCAGCTCTCAGAGTGAATATGTACAGAAAGAAAGACAGCTCGATTGGCAGACAAAAAAAAAAAAGAAAACAGGAAAAAGGCGAAATTACATAAAATGTAATCTGAACATCAATTTTTATGTTTTGTTCAAGAAAACCTGTTTCCTGTTTCCATAAGATTTTGAAAATGAAATGTCACCTTGTTCTCAGACGAGCACGCAGTGATGATAATTAGATGCTGCAGCAGGTCACATGCAGTGCAAAGCAATCATAGACTTTTCAAAAGTCAATAGTTTCTTCAACGTAAAGCGTGTACTGCTGCTGTGTCTGTGTGTGTGAGTCACAGACTCTTGTAGATCTATATATTCGTGTACTAGTCTGCTGATGTGTCTGTGTGTGTCTGAGTAGATCTATATATTCTTGGACTGCCAACATCGTGCACCTGACCACTGTAGCCAACACCAGGGGGCGTTCTTACAATAGAGATACTACTACTTGTGTTGGTATATTATATATATATATATATATATATATATATTAGCCCTTTCCAGCATTGTCAAATCTTATTTCTTAAACTATTTCTCTTGTATTGCAATGTTATTTTTATTATTTAATTGACAACAGTAATCCTTCAATTTAGCTCCCTTTATATTATTTATCTTTTTTGTCTAGTTCAGTATCTCTCCCAATCTTTCTTGTTCCACTTTCGTACTTTTCTCTTAAGTTACCTCCACATTCTTCTTCCTTTTCTATGTTATTATATTTTATCGCTTCAGTAATGTAATCTGGATCTTAAACATCGAAAACCTAACAAAGAGGAGATTACTATGTCCAACAATTATAGTGAAAATAAACAACATTTATATTTTTTAAAATCCATTGTTTAATGTTTAAATTGCATAAAACTTACGAATGAAACCCAAAAGCTCTAGAGAGGAACTGCCAACTCTAGTGTTCAAGTTTATAATTGATTGCAAAACGCCTACACAACTTTCGCTTCTGCTCTTTTCGATAGTAATTATCTACTATCACTATCCATGTTTTAAGGTGTTAAGCTTGTGAAAAAACAACCACGTTAGCTTGGTTGGGTTTAACTGATCGGTCAACTCCAGTACTGGAGTATTGTATTGAGTATCAACTACAAATAGTTGAGATCATAATTGTTCACCAATCTGTTTGTTGTTTAAAGTTTGATATTTTTAAAGTTCTGCTTCAGAATAAAATACAGTAGCATATGCAATAAAGAGAAACAGATAAAGAGAAACTTGGGGGCGATATAAGGAGCTCTTAGGAGAAACGTAAGAAACTAAAAAGAGTAGACGAGACTTTGAAACAGATAACTGAACCATGTGAATGCGCTAGATTGGTGGTGTTAACTTAATATTTCCAGAGTAGCAATTGATCTTCCGTTCATCTCTGCTAGTAAAGCCCTAGTAGGTCTAAGTTTTTAAATACTCTTTTAGCTGCTCCACTGCCATAGATAGAGACTCTAACAGTTCCTTCGAATTGATATTTGACGTTACAAGAGAAGAGTTTAGACATGTAAATCTTGTATCAGTGTAAAAAGTAGACCAAAAAATACTTTACATGTACCATTTAAAATACATAGTTTATCAACTCTTTCCGCTGTTCTGTACATCAAAATGGCTAGCTTTTTATAGTTACACGCCATAGATGACACTATTATTTAATCAAACGGTCCTCCAGAATTAATTGTCTAGATCATTACAATTATTACTTTTAGACTTCAAAGTTTAAGGTTAAATAGTAGGGGTTCGCTAGTGGTGGTCGATACTTTAAAGTTTAACAAGGTTTCATATAATTAGTAGAACCTTCGCCTTAAAGCTGGGGTGGGTGAAAGTGAATAAATAAAGTACTCCTAGTCTCCAAGAGAATTTGAGCTACAGACCCTCGGTTTGGTCTATCTATCTATCAATTACTCAACCACCTGACACCTTATAGATAGCAGGTGGTGGCAACAGTTCCAATGCTAAGAGTTAACCAGACAATGTCGAGACGAATTAAAATCACCTCTAATCATATCAAGGATCAACACTCTGAGTTTCTGGGCGATGTATTAGGGGCTTTCAACGTTTCCTTGCCTTGTATGAAATTCAGAGATTAACTCTCATCTTAGATTTACAAGCAGTGAAACAATGCTGCTCTCTCTCTCTCTCTTTCTCTCTCTCTCTCTCTTTCACTCTCTCTCTCTCTTTCACTCTCTCTCTCTCTCTGAGCCTCTCTCTTCTTCTTATTTAGTGATTTTTTTAAATGAAAGAAACTTGTATTTGGTGGGAAAATGGGTCACGAAACAATATTACTTTGATTTTCATAAAAACAATTGTTATTAAATACTCACAGAAAAAAAAGTAGAATTACATACGAACATTAACTTTATTATTTACTATTTGCTATATAGGTCAGTATACTAGATTTTCTGGTGATTTTGTGGGTGCTTAAAGTTAAATCCAATTTTTAAACAACCTGGCAACACATTTGCGTACTTATAACAGAAATGTGTACAGCATCTGAGCATCTGGCTAAAACTAAAATTTAAACATAGATTTTTTAAAAGTCTCCTTGACGAGTATGTCTAGGTCAATGTCAAAGTAATTTAATATCCTATTAGCAGGATAGATCAATTCTACTAAAACTTTTAGTTTATATTAAACTTAATTTTTTACTTCCAACTATGTCTATAGTTATAGAGTTTCTATTCTAAAACGACCAGCAAAAGTTTGAACTGAATAGTATTAAAACGGAGCCTGCTTCAACATTAACAAAGCCTCTTGTTTTTTTTAACGCTCTTCTTCTCTTTGATTTAAAGTACTCTTTTTTTTTTAAATTTTGTATTTCAAACCACCGCACACCCCCCACAGCCAGCTAATTACTTACAAAACGACTTCATAAAAACCAGAAACCAGTTATTTTGAGCTTTCAATGACGCATTTATAGAAAAGAATAGATGCAGCATAAAAAAATTGTAGTAAGTCATACAGGTAGACTAAAGTCTGCCATGAAATTGACGACAAACGAATATTCACATTTGAGACACCCCAGGACAGAGGACTAAATAGTAATGTGGCAATAATACATAAAACAATGAACCAAAACTTTAAGAATTACTCAAAAAAACCAACAACAACCCACAACGTAATGATCTACTCAGAAAGACGCAAAGGAAATGGTAGCACGGATAAAATAGTAATCCGTTTATATATATATATATATAAAAATGATAAAGTCTTCGTTTACATCTTAATTATTGTAGGCATAGTATAGTTATCTGGTAGAGAAGCCAGAGCGACATCGTCTACTGTATTCTGTTGGCATAGACACCGAGGTAGTGTTCTGGCTTCTCTACCAGTATTGGAGTGCCTTGATAAGCTTCCGAGCCTTGGTGATCTCAAAAAAGCAATAAACTGCATGAAAAATTGAAAATCTCCAGGGAGTGATGGTATCCCACCGGAAGTAGTTAAGGTCAACGAATCACTCCCTGAACTCTATAATCTCCTCTGCCGATGCTGGGAAGCAGGTCATCCCACAGGACATGCGTGACGCAAATATCATCACAATATATACGAACAAAGGGGATCGGAGTGACTGAAAAAATTATAGGGGCATCTCACTCCTCAGCATAGTTGGCAAAAGAGTTGCTAGAGTGGCACTATCCAGGCTGCAAGTGATAGCTTCTAGAGTCTACCCAGAGTCTCAGTGTGGATTCAGGAGTGGTAGTTCCACCATAGACATGGCATCCACTCTATGACTACTGCAGGAGAAATTCAGAGAGACAGACAGAGACAGTTTTTGGTGATCTGACTTAAGCCTTTGACATGGTCAGCAGAAGTGGCCTTTTCAAACTCCTAAGGAAAATATGTTGCCCTCCCAAACTACTGAATTTCATTGAGTGCTTTCACGAGGATACGAAATGTACTGTCAAATTGAATGGAGCCCAATCAGCGCCTTTTGAGGTTAGCAGAGGTGTCAAGCAGGGATGTGTGCTCGCACCTACTCTGTTTGGCATATTCTTCTCCTGTCTACTGCATTATGCGTACAACGACATCAACGAAGGTGTATTTCTCCATACAAGATCCTCTGGAAAACTATTTAACGTATTAAGGCTGTGAGCAAAAACTAGGGTTAAGACGATACTTATCAGGTACTCCTATATGATGATGCAGCTACTGTGGCTGATTCTGATATTCAGCTTCAGTCCCTGGTTGCTTGCAAGAAGGTCGGCTTAAATATTAGTCAAAGCAAGACTAAGATGCTTTAAAATAAGGTGGCAAGATAAAATAACCAATGAGGAAGTGCTACGAAGAGCAGAGTGCCAGTATATCCACTCTGTTATCAGCAGCAGACGCCTTGGCTGGCTTGGCCAAGTTCGTAGAATATCAGTAGGTCGACTTCCACAAAACATTCTGTATGGCGATCTAATAGGCAGGAGAGCCGCTTGGTCGCCCACTTTTACGGTATACGGATGTATGGTAACGCGACATGAAGCTCTTCAAAATTGACACTGAAAAAGTGGAGAGAGAGAGCATAAAGGAAGGGTCTAGGATTGCAGATGCGATACACAACAGAAACAGAAAGACGGGTGAAATAGCAACGGCTCCTGGTGATTACATATACCCAACCTGCGGCCGCAGCTGTGAATCAAGGATTGGCCTCTTTAGTCACACAAGAAGTTGCAAAGAGAAAAGATCGTCTCTCGAGACGTAAAACGCCATAGAGTATAGTAATGCAGTGTATAAAGTCCGATTACATTGACTGGAAATACTTGCATACGTTCAAGCGAGTCACACATAACAAACTGAACGGCAACGTAAAAATGGTGCAAGACGAATCCAAATATAATGAACCTCTTGTAGAGAACATTATCCAGGTCTTGAAATATACAATAAGTTCTCCCAATACTAAATTCCGTAGTAAAACACTTCATTTGTGCACACTTTAATATTTATTAGGCCCTATAACATGACGTTCCAATCCAAGCATATTAATTTCATAATTTTATATTTCAAATTTAATTACCAGGTACTGACCTATATAACTAAACATCGCGACTGTTCTCAGACTAAAGTTCCACTAAGCCAGGGGTGGGCAACCTTTTTGGATCGAGGGCCACATTTCTTTAAATTTGGGAATGGCGGGCCGCATATGTATATACAACTTAGAAAGATACTCTAGCTAACTTTTAATTCATAGTTACACTGTATTATATTCACGTTTCTTTTTTTCCACACTCCAATTAATAATTTTTTTAATTTGCTGCTGTCTTTGTATATTACAATATCCCCACAAATCTACAGTTGTACTTAATGTGCAGTATTTTACTTTTTACACTCGTGCCTAATGTTCCGGAACTGTGGAACTAGCTTACTAGTTGTTACCCTTGTGACTGCTGTCAAATTACAGTCAGTCGAAATCGACCAGTAATTATACTTGTTTAGTTTCCCCCCACCCAAAATATAATGCTTGTTCACTGGATGAGACAATATATGTTCCGGAAGTTAAATGTCGGGACGAAAAAAACTTGCCCTTTTGGAGCATTACCAGAGAATGCTGGCCAAGTCCTTCAATGGTGCATACTAAATCAGAGACCCGAATAGGACTCTGGCCCCAAAGCCCTCCTATGGAACCAAAACTATTTGGAGAACTGCCTGTATCTGGAAAACATTGCGCGGTTCATCTTTGATATAGGATTACTGATCTGAACCCTCCAACATGCAAAATGAGAACGAAGAAGAAGAAGAAGAACAGATGTATGTGTACACAAATAGTGTGAACAGCAGCACATTTTTTAAAGTGTTGACATACAGATTCTGGCACCCATAAGACTCCTGTGAAAGTACTGACTGGAAATTCTCTTTGCTTGGAGTTATGTCCTCTGGAGCTAAATCAGCTTCTGTGCTAAATGGTGAGCTAATGGTATTGAAAACCGGTTCTTGACGTCTTAAAATTTGCTTATATAAATTGCAAAATGTAAGGAATCTAAATAATTTCACCTTTTAGCAAAGGAAAATGACAAAACCTGTTTTCTTTCGATTGCTTGTAGAAATGGGAAGGCCTTGTTTGAAATAACATTTCATATGCAAAAAAAACAACTCATTGCAGTTGAAATTATGAAACCTGAAATCTGTCTTCAACTCTTCATTAGAAATATTGGTAACAAAGTCACAGTCAATGTCCTTCAAGTAACAGAACAATTTCTTCCTTCAGTTTTTATAGTGCTCTCGTTTACCTTGCCCATGTTAAGATAGAGGAAATATTGGATTATTTTGTTTATAATCGGAACTACCTGTGGTTAATACACCCTAGCTATAATAACTTTGATTACTATAAATGTTTTGCTACCATGAAGTTGAAATTTTTATGAAGCTTTGTGCAAACTTTCCTGTTTAAAGTTTATAGTTGAGGTATTAATAAAACCCATTTTACTCAGTCAAAGATCGAGCTCCACCAGTTGTCACCCTAGCCATCTTGTTCCAAGCATACCCAACATTTAGTATAGTTCTTCATAGCATTGAATAAATACTGATCAGAGATTGTGTCTTGAATTGGGTGTATTGATGTATAGCCAATAAGCATAGTCTTCGTTTGCTTGAAACTTTTTATAATGACAGTTTCAATACTTTATACTTATATTATTTTTAATATATTTGCATTCTTATAAATATATACTGTGGGCACACCTGACTTCTGTAGGTGTCGGCGTGCCGCCTAAAACACTCCGGCGGGCCGCATGTGGCCCGCGGGTCGTAATTTGCCCACCCCTGCACTAAGCTATATCTTGACTTCTTGACAAATAACTACTGACTGTGTTCAGACTTACTTCTCACATGACTGACCACTGACCAATTGGAATTTTTTCTCGTTTTCTCCTAGACTCGTACTTCCAGTCACCTGATAAGTTCACATGTTCATACATTCACGCTCTTGGTTCAACAAATTCACATGAAATATAATAACGTGCAATACAGTGATTATTTTATCTGTGGCTAAAGGCACCGTTCTTATTCCAGATGCAAGGACTAATTCGTACAAGGACTCTTTCTTCCCTAGTTCCAGTGGAGCATGGAATGAGTTGCCTGAATCAGCCAAGAAAACCAATGACAGAATTTAAAACTCTACTTAGCGGGCACGACTAGATTAACACATGGATACGTGAAGGACATAATTATATTCTCTCTGTAGTTTATAAGATAAGATTATTTCTGTTACATTTCTGATCTTGTTTTAAAACGCGAGCTTGGTATATTGTATAAACACAATAAGACTACAATAATAAACTAAACTATATAACCATTGCCAGGTATAACTAGCCTACATATGTATTTCTTAACGCTCTTCATTTTGATTCAACAAGCGTTTAATGGTAAACACACAAAAATCTCCAAGTAATCCTACACCCTTTCACACGAATCTAAAAATACTCCATTATCTCATTGGTATAAGCAATGTCAAAGCTAGTCTAGATCATGATGCCAAATGAGCAGAAAGAGAGGGGGGAAAACATCTAGAAATCAATACCAAAAACTTGACCCGTTAAAAAGAGAAATAAAACCTAGCTCGTTGGACGTAAGGATTGTTTATTTCATTGAGCCAAGTGAAAAAAAACCCCTAGATGCCAGCTCTAAAGAAGTGGAAGATCTAAAAACAGATACACGATTGTTTAGTTTATGTGTATGAGGTTTCTCTTTATTGTCCTTTGTAAACTGAAAACAAAAACAATAGAATTGACTAAAAGAGTTATAACATTTCAAAAGACTACACAATACTAAGTAAAATAACAAGAACATCTCTGGGGGAAGGATTTGGTGAGAAGTATGCTAAACTTTTTAAACTTCAATAAAAGAAAAGTTGTTGTTTGAGCTTACATGTTAGATTTCGTTAAAAAGTGTATCAAACCCAAGATCTATCAAGTTTCAAACTTAAGTCATCGATATTCTTACAGACATACATGTATATAGATGAGTGTGTTTTACAGAAAACCAAATTCTTTAATTATCTTTCATTCAGTACATTTGCGAGTTAACTATATAATAGTAAAACTATATAAGGCTAAAACTGCCTAGACGAGTGGTATAGAATGTCGTCTCGACGCTCTCGATGTTCATGGGTTTGAACCCTGCCCACAGCCATCCGCCACCTTCCTGCAGTAGGTTGGTGTAAACGTCATCTGTTTCTGTGTTCCATTGTTAACGAGGGTGTCATGTGGCCATTACTACGACCAGTAAGCCGGAAAGCTTCAGAAGCCAAGCGCTTTACCACTCAGCCACCTCCTGTACCCTGCTGGTTAACCGTGGGTCAAAGAAGCAGATGGCCTTAGTATCATCTGCCCTATAGACTGCAAGGTCTGATAGAGAAACTAACTTTTGGCGTAAATTTGAAATGTCTTATAAAGTCAATTTGATTAACTTAGGTGTCAGCAGTGGAAAGCAATGGATGACTTGGCCTTGAACTATTTCTGTGACTACATTCAATAGAGGATCAAACACCATTATCTCCATGACAACTTCCTACATACAAAGGATGCATACAATTACTAACGATACGTGAATACTTTCCGTAACTTGATGTACAGCCTTTTAAAGATATTAAAGATAAAACTTTGGCCGCATTCCAAATTGTCCCCCCTCGTGTATTTTCTCCACTATTATTAAACCACGTTTTCACTATAAGAGAAGTGTGCTCCCAGAAGTGATGCTACTGACTGGGATCCCAGATGGATCAAGATTTATCATGGAGCTGACGTTCAAATCAACAACTGGCTGCTTCTAGCCCCCCACCCCCCCGGCTGCGGCCACATTTCATTACATTAACTGATTTACAGTCTCAACTAGAGAACAGAAACTGCTCGATGCTATTGTGAGACTAGTGACCGGTGGTTCACCTTTAGCAAAGGCGTTTCCAGAGTATTTTCCTGAAATAGGCCTAATACATCAGATAGGATACCAAGCAAAGCAATCAGTTAAATAAATCGCTCAAGCGTTAAATTATACATTAAATCGTAAAAAAAAATCCTAACTCTAGGAATTCTTCTATGTAAATAATTATTGAATCTCGTTTAATGTTTCCTTGTTAGTGTTGATAAATGTGTTACAAGAATAATGCTCTATTGTCTATGACACAAGAACTCTTTTGTTTCCTTAGTTATTAAATCATTGAATAGAATCCAACCTTCACATGTAAGGATTGAAACTGTTGCCTGAATTCATATGTCGTGTGATATCGTTATAATGTTTTGCTATGAGGAATTCACTGTAGTTGTAAAACCTGCTTAATCATAATAAAGATATATTATTATCACTAGTTATAGTTGCTATAGTAATGTCTCTTGTTTTGCCTGTTGTTATGTTGGCTTCATATTAAACATCGTATTGTAGGTTGCACCAAAACAATGTTTGTTCATGATCATAGTAGCCTTAATCAACAGTTACTAAGTACGTTGTTTGTATGGTTTTTACTTATATTCTCGTTACTATTATTTAGAGTGAATACATATAAACTTGTGCACTAAAACAATATGGAGATCCCAAAATAGTTGGCAGAACCCATTCACAGTTTCAGCCTAACCTTTCCACCCCTTCACATCACTGTCTCCAGCTTATTTTGCAAGACTTCCCGCCAAGACAGTCTCGTAACGTCTGGAACCAGATTCATCCGGTTTAAAGTTTGTCCCTTGAACTGTCCGTTTGTCAATGTTTTTTTTTCATGAAACTCACGTGCTGTCACGCACACGTCAGCTGACCTCACAGTGAAAGAACTTAATAAATAGTATCCAAAAAGTTTCTTCTATCTCCCCCCCTAAAAATGTACTACCCAGAGTTTCTATACGCTAATACAGTTTTACTATCTAACAGTAAATCAACAAAAAAGGTTAATCTTTTAAAAAAATTAGGATAATATAAACACACGCTATGGCTGCCCGGTAGTGTGGTATGCACACTGGACTGACACCGGAAGGTTTCGATAGTCAAGGGTTCATACCCTGTTCACTGCCATTTCGCTTCGTTCTGCAGAGGGCTTAGGACTAGGGTGAAATTATCTTCAGATCTGAAGGATCATCCGAAACATGTAAACCATTGAGAAATAAACCAGTGTAAAACATGACATTAAAGATAGAAAGCTCTAGGAAGTGATAAGACTTCATACATTGGTGACCGAGGATAAAGCCATTTCATGTTGCTTCAAATATTTGAATGTTATCTCTTGACTGTTGCATAATAATGCATTCTCAACTAGCTATCATTTGATTAATAATTCTAAAACTGTTCTCTTTACAATAAGCCCGTACAAGACACTAGCCCCAAAACACCCCAATAGAAAGAAAACTATATGGAGAGATCCCTGATTTGGAAACCAGTTCATCTCATAAAATGGTCTAGTCATCTGATTTTCTGAACTCTCCAACATAAAAATGAGAACGAGGAAGAAGAAGAAGATTAATAATTCCAAATTAATAGCGAAAACAAAGATCGATCTGATAGGAAGTATCGTAACTCTCTTTTAAAGCAAAGTTCTCCTTTCAGACCTTGCGATCTATAGGGCAGATGATGTTAAGATCATATATTTCTTTGGGCCACGGTTAACGAGCAAGGTGTCATGTGGCTAGCACAACGACCAACCGCCTTTACTTTCCATAAGTAAAGTCAGGTACCCATTAGAGTTGGGTGGACTCCTTGGCGCCCTAAAAATCCCGAAATTCAAAGTCCCAGTTTTCACCAAGATTCGAACCCAGGACTACCAGGTTAGGAAGCCAAGCGCTAAACCACTCAGCCATATGTCTCAATAAGTAATATTTATTTCCCTTTCTCGATACCAAAAAAAAAAATTACCACCAATAATTAATTACATTTTTTTCTTTGATTCATGTTTGTTTATTTAGGTACAACAAACAATTGTGTAAAAACTTCAACTTGATCCGAGAATGGGTGTGGTAGAAATAACGTCAACAAAAAATGTACCAGAGTGCGTTCATATAAGCTTTGTAAACATATATTTTGTGTACACTGCTATTTTGTCACTAAAATATCCAGATAAAGTGTTGTAAGAGAGACACTAATATATTGATTACATTAAGTGTAATTATGTGTCAGTCATGTAATTAGTTTGTAATAGATCTAGACTAACAATAATAAATCTGTGCGCTTAGCAATATTTTACCGTTTTTGTTTATTCATATTCCTACTCAATTCATATTCTCAATGCGCTATGATCCTATCACTTGTCTGGACCAGATGGAAAAGAAAAAGGGAGGGGTGAAAAAGCAGGGAGCATCTGGGTAAATGGTACCGCGATCGCTTGTTAAATGCATTTTAAACAAAAAGTTGTGCGATTTAAATTCGAAGTCGCATGCTCAAGCCTCCTCATACAAATACATTAACCACTTTGCCAGGGAAGTGCTAATGAAAATAGTATGTTTTATAGCTAGTTTCAAGCTTTTAAGCGACGCCTCTTTACAACTTATACCACCGCGTCTGACAAGTCGAGTTGTTTTCTCTTGTTCGATACCAAACAAAATAATTAAGTACCAATAGTTCCATAACTAATTGGTTAGTTGTTTTTTTTTTTATCGATTCTTGTTTTGTCATGTACAAGAAATAAATGTGCAAAAATTTCAACTAGATCCGAGATGGGGTGTGGATGAAATAAAGTGTACAAACCTTTTACCAGACAGACAGACAGAGTTGATATAAGCTTTGACAAAGAAAAACCAATGGGAGCATTGATATTAACGTTGTCAATACGTCGTTGAGAAACAGATTAACGAGATAACTCTTATAACGGATTACTAGGGGAAGTCGACAAAGAGTTAAAACAAAGAAATGGACTGATACACCGTTTGAAATACACATTTTAAAAAATCCCAGGTTCAACATTGTCTTATAATTGAACAGAAGCGGCAATTAGAGTGGCAGACGGGGCGTCCGCTACCGCTCCTGCTCAAATAAAGGGTCCCGCGCTTCAGCCTCGAAATCGTTCAAATCCGTTTGTCAGCTTGAATAAAATACTTCGATCTAAACGGGAAAATACCAGTAGGTTTTTTTTAAACCTCTTTCTTCAATGTTAAATTCTTTGGATCTCGTTAACTGAACAATGATTGCCTCTAGGTCTCTTAAATGTACGATAGATTTCATCATTATTTCAGTGTCAGCATTTGTAATAAGACTCGTGAGTCCCAGAGGTTAAGGCCTCTCGCGGTCGGTTGGTACCAGGCCCCAAGTATTCCTGACGCCTCTTATGATAATAATTGTTTTCATTATGTTTCTATGGGCTGCCAGTCTAATGTAGTAGTCAGAAGCTTCAGTTTCAAAGAAACATTTACAGCCTTTATCATTTACAATCTTTAAGTCTTAGAACTGTGTATAAACAAAGCAGGTAAAAGACATCGGAATCTAAAGGGAAGAAACTTTTTACTCAAATAATACAAATACATTACAATGTTAGATTGTAAACATACATTAATTTAGTGAAGTGTATCTATAAAAAATAGGATTTTATAAATGGCAGTTTGAAGCAAGGAAAAGAAACAAAAGATGGAAGTGAGTTACGAAACACGAACAGAGACCGCAGAGAATTTGGACCGATTGGTCACCATGCTCTGAGTTATAAGAGTTAAAGATAAACATACAAGAGTTAAGATAGACAATCGGCAAGAGGCTAGACAAAGCTGGACGATCGTTTCTCATCTCCATAAGTCACTGTAGGTCAATGTTTGTTTTCCAGACAGATTTATTCTCTGATCTACAACAGAGGTTCTCATTGTGTTACCAGCAAGGAACGGCTTGTTCTTTGACGTTTGACATTTGTCCCGTAGATTCAATTTGTCGTAAAATTGTTGCCCACACAATAGAGCAATGCAATTTTTTTTGATGGTCAATAAATAGAAACAACTTTTGTTGCTTTATCAAACAGACAAATGAACTCTCAAGACAAAATGTTGTTGAAGGTCTTGACTGAAATATAAGGTATAAAGTGTTTATGTTTTGCTGGTGATGTATTAACCTAGTCAATGGGGTTGGCCGCTTGTGTGTGAGGTACCAGAGCACACAATTCGAGAATCCTTGATGCATTCCCTCGATATTTACATCGTATAATTATCTCCATTACAGTGATCTGGGAATTGGGAATACAGGAATGTCTAGACTATTTCCAACTTGTGAAGCAGCTGGTTTACTTTTTCACTTCTGTTGTAGGTTACTTTTTCACTTCTGTAGTAGATTACTTTTTCACTTCTGTAGTAGGTTAATCTTTACTTTAGTAGTAGATTACTTTTTCACTTCTGTAGTAGGTTACTTTTTCATTTCTGTTGTAGGTTACTTTTTCACTTCTGTTGTAGGTTACTTTTCAATTCTGTAGTAGGTTACTCTTCACTTTAGTAGTAGATTACTTATTAATTTCAGTAGGTTATTTCTGCTGAGCACACGAGATACAGAAAAAAACATCGCTTCAAAGTGTTATTTTTTTGTCTTAAAAAACAATCCCACAATAACTTAGTCACGTGAAACTTTGTAAAAAAAAATCCCATTTGTTTGGCCAACTCGTTGAACATGGCCGCTGAAACTACAAACTATTTATCATATTGTCCAATTGATCTTCTCCAGGCGGTCATAAGGGAGCGTTACATTTGTTGGTAGATAGACCTTCCTGCAAGCGTTGTCGTGGATAATTGCATTTGCATATTACACAGGCGCTAACTAGTCTATCACAGCTAGAACATTGCAGCACGAGAATGCTTTTCATTGTACATTTTTTACACAGTTCGATAAATATTTTGCTTATGTGGCTAAATTTTTAATGTAGCCTTGTTGTTCTATAAGTGTTTAATATTCGTGTGTGCGTGTTTAGTTTTTATATAATCAGTACTGTTGGTACTGGTAATGGTACTGTTTTATATTTTTAAAGAAAACTTTATTATAAATATCTCTTTACTGCAACAATAATTTCGATATAGACATTACATTTGTATGCAGAACTTTAGCAGCTTGTAATAAGGACAAAACATTATTGTATCGTTGAATGAAATGTTTATATTAAAATGTGTGCGTGTGTATCCTATAAAATGACTACAAAAATCTTTCGTCGTATGTTGAAAACTATTTCTGTACTTTCATAGTTATTGCTGGTTCTCACATTAAAATCACTAGCATTGAATGATACACGGTCTCTCTTATTAAGTTTTTCATCATAAACCTGATTTAGGCTCTAGTTCTTTCTAAACAAGAAAAACTTTGCAGGAGCAATGATTCAGTATGAGCGTTATTGTTTACAAATTAAAAGGAACATATACCGTATTCAAGGACAAACTCGTAAAAGAGCTCTTTCTTTCTTATCTCCAGTAGAACGTGCATTCTAAATCAGTCAGGTACACCAATGACATAGAGTCTGTCATTAATCATGCACAAGGTTAACACACGGGCATAGGACGTAATAATCTTTTTGATTGTAATTTATAAGATAAGATAACTGCGCAATGTATAACGTCCACTAGATGTAACTGTCTAGCGATACATTTTATAAGAGCGTCCATTAAGGTTAGGTCTGCAAACTAAGAAGTGTAAACTGTTGATAACAAATGCTCATCTCACAGCCACGACTAAACTTGTATTTATGTTGTTTGTGCGTACTTTGTGCTTACTTTAGTATAGATTCAAAGAAACAGTTACACCATGCAAGATTCTTGTTTTGAGTCAGAGGGACATAGGGGCCGACTTTTTTTGCACTTAAAAAAAAATCTATTCCTTTTCTTCTTATTATTACAGACGTCACTTCAAAAAAGAAGATAATTACGTCCTACGCATTTCATGTGTCAATCTAGTCATACATGTGAAACAATGACTTAAATTCTGCCAAGTCGATGGTTTTCCTGGCAGATTCAGGCAACCCATTCCATTCTCTAAAAACACTAGTGAAAAAGGAGAACTTATACGAATCTGTTCTAGCGTTTGAAATTGTATTTTTCTTTAATGTACCCTGTTGTTATATCAACCGAAGGGATAGTGACAACTGCCTCGCAAAGTGTCCTAAACATCTAGAAGATTCTTCAATGGTGCAGACCTGCCACATCACCAGAAAATTCCTCTATTAACAATGTTACGGAGACTACAATAAATTTTGTTTCTCTTTACCGAAACTCGACCCTGGCAGTGCCAGACAATGAACATTAGTTCATTTCTACTATAATAAAAATAGTAAATAGCTGCCAAAAAAATTTCAAAGTGTATTTCTGTTAATAGCATTGGTTTCAACAGTAATACCTATTTAAAAAAAAAAGAGTTTTTATAAAGCTACAGAATGTGCCAGCGGACGCAACGAATCATTCTCTTGTAAATATTGTGCCATTAAAAGACATAAAAGTTGAACAAATTGTCAAAAGCCTTGAAAAGTTCCTTGTTTTGTTGGCTAAAAAAATGTGATCAATAGGAAAAGGATTCAGAAAGTATGGCACTGACATGAGATTATTAAGAAGTCATTGTTTGGACATCGGACTGTCGAGTCTGTCACTGACATCTGTAACTAAATATATTGTCATTGTATCATTTCCTTCTTGTCGAGTGCAACAAATTGGTGTGGAGGAAAGATGCACCCACACAATGGCGCACAGTTTGATACACCCACACAGTGATATACAGTACGCTATGTACTTGTTACCTTTGACAATTTAATGGGGAGAACTAGTCCCAAGCACAGGATTCAAAATGTGCTACCGATGAAAAACACACACACACAAAAAAGACCTGCTAACTATAGTAAAAAAAAAAACGCAAACTAAAACTCTAAGGCCATATTATAAGGTCTTCAGGGCACGCAAAGATATTTCTTCAGAGAACATTACCAGGAAAAAAAAGAATAGGCGGACAGAGATTGCGATGCTAAGACAACTTAAAAGAATGGACGTGCCTGCCATTGAAAGAGGTTTTATCCAAGGCAAAAGGAGAGGAATGGAGAAAGAGGGTCCCTAAATACATTTTACTACTTTTAACAAAGCTTACACCAACACACTCTGTCTGGGGGGAATTCTATATACGTTATATAGCATACTTCCCATTTTATCATTATAAGTGAGTCTGGTGTGAATGTATATTTTTGATTTTCTGTAATTATCATGTTTTGTTTGGTGTAATGCACTAATTCTAAGACCAATTTCCATTTGGATAATAAAGATTATTATTATTATAATTGTTGTTCAGTTCTATGTTTATAGCTAATAAAAGCGAGAAATCTAATTAGATAGATCAGTCTCTTGGCCAATCATTGTGTTCATTTTGTGGTTGGGGAGGAGGGGGCGAGGGGTATTTAGCATTACAAAATTATAAAAGGGGTACACATAGGTCAAAAGTTTGGGAAACACTGCCTTAATGTATCACTGATATGAGATAAACAAATATAGTACAAGAAAATAAGGTACAAGAAAATAAGGTACAAGAAAATAAGGTACAAGAAATTAGATACAAGAAATAAGTAAATAATGCCCAAGAAATTCAGTAAAAAGAATTAAAAACAAAAAAAATCGACAACATTAACAGCCATATAGGTTTAAATATTGAAACATGAATCTACATAGTATGCCTGTTTGTACTCACATGTACATGTTGGTATGAAACTACATAAATACACAGGAATTGGTAACAATGATTTGCTCTACATCAAAGCAGCTCTCACGCGAAGGTGATCAATAGTACTCCATTTCCTGAGGTTCAACATTGGTCTATTTTATAGCTACTTCTGAATATCCTTTTTTTTGTTTCGAAACGAATAAAAAAAAACAAATTAGACCTAAATCTATTTCATTGAGTGTACTAATAACTGAGAATAACAGAAAGAGATGGCTGGAGGAGTGGGATACACTCAACTGCGATTGATTCGGGGGACAGCAGTTTGGACGGTCGTCAATGACAGAAAAGCAGAATCGATAGCGGCACGGAGGATGCTAGCTTCCGGGAGTTGACGGCGCATGCGCAGGTGAAGAAGGCAGACGATAGTGTTGCAGACGAGGAGGTGGGGAATATGAGGAGTGGAATGGAAGAAAAATTTGGTGTGGAGGATGGGGCACGAAGAGATGTCAGAGGTCATTAGACGGTTTGTTTGTTGTGGCAGCCAGAAAGTTGACTAGATTTGTGAACATTAAAACAACAACAACAAATATTAAAGGAATTACGACTATAGAGTGGCACAACAATCAATTTCCTTTAGCTATTGCCACCCAGTCGAGACTTTCCAATGATTTTGTTTAATGACAAAATTTTCACTATAATCAATTTTCAAGTGGAGCAAATTATTTCCTTGAGGCGTCGTTTACAGATTAATCCAAAATCCATTCAAAAGTATCTCTCTCTCTCTCTCTCTCTCTAAGGTTACTACTTTATAGTGCAAACTCGGAGAACCACCTTCACCACCATAAAAAAAAAAATCCAGGTATTCACCAATACCTGCCTCAGGAATATTGTTATGTCCGCTGGCCAGACAATGTCACTAATGAGGAACTGTGGCAAAGAACAAAGCAGTAGCCCATTGTAGTAGATATTCTCCGGAGACGCTGGAGATGATTGGCCAAGCCCTTCGCAAACCAGCACTCAACATCACATCACCTGAAACCCCCAAGGCAAGAGGAAGAGGGAACGGCCCAGGAATACATAGCGTCGAGATTTGGAAGCAGATGCCATGCAAGTTGACAAGACTGGGGACAGTTGGAGGCAGTGATAAGATGATAAAAGTGATAAATACATCACCTTAAAGACATTATCAATAAAAATTTATGTATGGCCTAAAAATGACCATTAACAACTATAATCTCAATCTCATAGCATCAAAGTGATTTTTATAAAAAACAAAAAAATAGACTCATCTTCTCGAAGAAATTTGTCTTTTTTACAAAGCTTATATCCATTCATTCAGACTGTCTGTCTGGGTAGAATCTCGTACACGTTATTTCTCCCACTTTCCATTCAGTGGCTAACAAGTCAGCCTTCCATTGTGGAGGCTCAAGTTTGAATTCATACATTTCTTTTTTTAATTTTTTTTTAAAGGCAGCACTGAAACCTTCTCCCAGATAAACCCCTCTCCCCCCTCTCAACTGGTCCATAAAAGGAAAATTGCGTCTTACAAAAAAAAAAAAATATTTCCAATCGCACAAATTTATTATTATTAGTCAAAAGATCTACTATCGGCTAAAAAAAAATTAATTACATCATTGATTCGTAAAATTTATGCTACCTCACTCAATGTAACCTTTTTTTAAAAAAGTATCTTTATATTTGATTTGTTTGGTTTTCATTTGAAATGATAGGAATGTAAAAGTTGAAATGGCTTATCAGAGTGAAATGAAAGAAATCACGTCTGCTAGTGCAGTACAAACGTCTGGTCTAGCATTCAAAAGTTAAACACTAGCAAAGTGAACAATACAAAGATAAAGAATGATTCATTTTTTTAGACTTTTAAAACGTTGTGCTAAAAAAACAAAAAAAAACTAAAGTTCATTTTTGTGTTCAAATGATCGTCTGCCAACCAATGTCCTCGGGCTTTGTAAAGTATCGATCTCGTAATGAAAAGTATTCACGACCTTGACAGTCTGCTGTCCAAGCAGACGTTACAGTAGGAGTGCCAAAACAACTTACGAACAAATGCCAGTGCCACACTATTAGCAGACGTTAAATTATAAAATGGAAGAGATTTAAAAGTACAGCCCAAAGTTTGATTGAATACGTTTACAACTGTATACAGACGTAAGAGCCAGGTGCCATAAATCCTGACAAAGTATTCCTATTTGTAATTAATATAGATTACATTCCGTGGAGAGGCAAGATTACGGGCCAGGATGCTATTAAAGAATAAGAAAAAGGCCACAGTAGGCTGTGTGATGCTGAGAAAAGGATTCAGTGGTGACTCCTATTCATACTATTGCTGACCTGACATCTTTTCTAAGGGGTGATTTCTAGAAGACACTTTTCATGTCTGCAGCACTTTAAGTTTCAACATCTATTCCTGGTTTGGCAATCTCAACATTTCAACTAAAAAACATAATTTATAAAATTTTACATGCTGCTAGTAAGATCGTTGGCAATAAACACACCTCACTTGGAACCTATTTGAGAAAACTATTGCTGAGATATCTATACATATTTAAGCATAAAAAAGCATTTAAAAAAAAACACCTTGTGTTCATGATTTAAAAGACACAAGAATTCTTTTGTTCCTTGGGCAATTAAATATTTACATGTGAAATTTACAACAGCAAGTTAGGCCTACATTTGTGTACATTTTGTTCAATGGCATTAACGTATATTTTGTGTGCTATCGTATCAATTGTTGCTCTTATTATTTTCTAGCAATTACACACATCAGGCCTTTATCTTATACACTCTTAAACTTTTCCCCATTATTTATGGAAATCAAAGAGCCCCACCAACATGAGCTGTACGAAAAGATAATTCCCCCCCCCCCCACACACACTTTTAATAGACCTTCACTTTCACTGTAACACTTCTTTGGATTTTAATTCTAAAGTTAGTATCCTCTCTCTCCTTCTCTATCTCTCTCCACCTCTCCTTCTCTATCTCTCTCCGCCTCTCCTTCTCTATCTCTCTCCGCCTCTCCTTCTCTATCTCTCTCCGCCTCTCCTTCTCTATCTCTCTCCGCCTCTCCTTCTCTATCTCTCTCCGCCTCTCCTTCTCTATCTCTCCGCCTCTCCTTCTCTATCTCTCTCCGCCTCTCCTTCTCTATCTCTCTCCGCCTCTCCTTCTCTATCTCTCTCTGCCTCTCCTTCTCTATCTCTCTCCGCCTCTTCTTCTTCTTCTCTGAGACCCCCTCCTATTACGTTTTTTTTTTTTAAATTCTAGAATTAACTTTCATGTAGATCTAGATCTAGTTCTCATCTAACTCTACAAAATGTACATTTGAAATTGTATTCATTTTCTATACACACACAAACACACACACGCATGTACTCGAGGGGAAAAAAACTCACTACTTTATCAATTTGATCTATTGTTAATTAAGTTTTCAAAGCGCAACAAAAAGATTTATAGATGTCATGTTCTTTTATAAGCGTGTCCGCATGTGACAGATTTACGGGATGCCATTTCAAATCAAGGAAATACTTCATCGTATGTTGCACTTAGCAGTCACACAAAAGTTCTGTCTTATGAAAATAAAATACATCAATAAATTGTGCGCTTGAACTTGGCTTGTTTGGCTACCTAGAAGGGGGCTCGAGGTTCAACACCCGATTCGGGCAGAGTTGTGTTTACTGAGCGCCTAAAGGCAGCACGGAAAAACCTACTCCCAGATATCCCCCCCCCCCCCCCCAACTGGTCCACAAATGAGATTGAACCAAAAGCGCTATGTGCATGCTATAAACATGAAAGTAGCGCTATATAAAAGCTATAATAATAATATTTACGCAGCTATTTTCAATTTCATGGGAAAATAAAGAAAATATGCTTAAAAAGAACAAATAAGTCTATTTTTAAACACTTGTAAATATGATTTATATGTGACATTTTGGGGAAATACCGAAAATAAAATTATACAAATATTTAGGAAATTTCATGCTGAGATCACTTGATACGTAAACGAATCAGTCAGTGGTATTTTGCGTTTATATATAAAATTGTTTTGTGTAATGCAAAATTGTAAAACAAATTTCTACACGAATAATAATAAAGATTATTATGATTATATCTTTCCATTTTTTGTAAAATGAAAGTAAATTACCCGTAATGCTTAATGTGCTTATTTACCTACAGGTCTATTATGAAACAGCTTTCAGAAAAAAAAACACATAAATTTAAAGCGACGAAACAAACAAATGGCATTCAAACTTTTCATGTATTTTTCATCGATGGCGGTACTTGATCGAAGGGCACGTGCGTGTGACAGTCGTCTGCCAACTGGCCTCATGCTAACAGTCTACCTACGACCTAGCAGATGGCGGGAGATTTATGTCGGCGTGTGCGCGTGCCTGGGTTTGTTATCTCGTAAATATATTACTGACTCATTAGTGTCTCAGTAGAGCCATTGGCTCGTGTCAAGGAGTAAAAAAAAAAAGAACACATAAAAACGTTGAACCTTTAACATACACTCTGAACAGAGTAAATTAAATATTATACAAAGGTGACACCAGATCTAGATCTACATGAAGAACGATTATAAAACAAATAGACAACAAAGGCACGTTTGTTTCAGTAACATAAACTCTGTCACCTTCACTTATTGTCAGAATGTTTTCATCAACTGGTAAACTCTTTCTGATGCTCGTTTTCTTAACTCAAATTGAATGTTCAAAACTAGATGAGTCTATTTCTCTACTGACTAGACTACCTACAGAAGATACATAATCTAGTTGTCTTTGTGGACTAGACTACCTACAGATACATAATCTAGTTGTCTTTGTGGACTAGACTACCTACAGATACATAATCTAGTTGTCTTTGTAGACTAGACTACCTAGAGATAGATGAGATATTGTAGTTGTCCTTGTTGACTAGACTACCTGAAAATAAATTGTCTAGTTATCTTTGTTGACTAGACCACCTAGATACAATAATGGATTCAGGATTTCCTAATAGGAAGAGAGCAAACTGTAACAATAAATGGAGTCAAATCAAAACCAATAATAGTAAACTTAGATGTACCTCAAGGAACAGTGTAAGGCCCACTACTTTCTAATTGCATTAGTTCAGGAGCAAAAGTCAGATCATCTGCAGACGATTGCATAATATATAGAACAATAAAAAAACAACAACACAAGATACTGAAATTAAAAAAAAAATTATTAGAAGAATTACAGAAATGGAAATCAAATTGGAGTATGTCTTTCCAACCAGAAAAATGCCAGTTATTAAGAGTAACAAATACAAAAAACAAAAAAAACAAAAACTAACACAAATACTACCTATTTTATATATGATAAACCAGTAACATAGCCTCAACCCTCAGAGTATCTATAGGATGCAATCTCAAATTAAGGAAATTATTAATCATAAATGTTGCACTTAGCAGTAACACAAAAGTTTTGTCTTATTGTGAAAATAAAATACATCAATAAGTTGTGCAATTAGCTAAAATGTTAATTTATCCAAACACTATAGCACTAACCAAACGTATGTGCAGAAAGACTTAAAGAGATTTTCACATTTGGCTTTAGTATGTAAAATTCCTCTCGAGAGATAGAGATCATAGCTGTGAAATAAAAGAGAGTACCTTTTTCAAACATTGCGGTCTATAGGGCGGATGATGTAAAGGTAATCTGTTTCTATGGCCGTCGGTTAACAAGGGTGTCATGTGACGAGCACAAAGAAAAACTGCCTTTAATTTCCAAAATTAATGTCAGGTACTTATCAGTCTTCAGTGAGAATTGAACCAGATACTTTCGATTTCGAATCCAAGCACCACTCGGCTCACTGGCTATACGCGCGTTTATACTTAGAGTTAGGGTTTACTGGGCGTTAGGGTTAGGGTTTGGAAAAAAATCGACCCCCCCCCCCCCCATTCCAAAGTTCTGGATTCGCTAGTGACTGACTCGACCATCACGCCGCGATTAGATTTGATTTTGTTTGTATTTTCAAGTGAAAGGAATCCAGCGTTCCCTAGTGCAAAGAATAAGTACCTTTTTTTAAAACTCATTTTATTGTTTATCATTGTCTATGAATGTCTTTTACAAAAGTTATAGTAGACCACTCAGTCTGTCTCTCAGTCTGTTCACGTTACTTCTCCCAACTCCATTCTCTGATCAAGTTGAAACTTTGCACAAGTATTCATTGGCGTAGATAAGACATGAATTTAAAAAATTAACCAATTAGTCAATTAATTAATGGTCAAAAAGGGAATAAAATCCTTCACATATATGGCTAAATATGTTGGGTTTGTCCCCTTAGATAATTGTACACGTTATTTCTCCCACACCCATTGTAGGATGAAGTTGAAACTTTAAAAAATTATTTGTTGTACCTAACTAAACGTGAATCAATTTAAAAACTAAGCAATTAGTCAATAAATTATTGGTAATTAACTATTTCGCTTGATATTGAAAAGAAGGAATAACTTCTGAATTATTGAGAGACATAGTTGTAAGTAAGGAGCTTTCTCCATTAGATAAGCTCTGTTTGTTTTGTTTTTTTAAGTATTTTTATATTTTGTTCCCCCCCCCCCCCTTTTTCCTCTTGTTATGAGAATGAAACAACAGTAAAGATCGGGGGGTGGGGGTAGGAATGGATGCCAGATGAATTTTAAATGTTTATGTATCGATTAACGAAGGTGATATTTGGCCAGCCACATCTATCAACCGCCTTAACTTTTGACCATCTAAACACATCAGAGCCTCGGCCTCCACAGAGAATAGCAGCTCCCAGTGTTGATTCCACGCGCTACCTCTTAAACCACCCATGCAGCATTTTGGCTTTGCGTCTGCAATCTTTGATCGATACGAGACTTTGGAGTCGCCCCAACATTGCAGGACAGTTTGCTGCCCACGGGCCAAAGGTAGCCCACCCAGGACTTACCTTACACACCACCAATCTCTAGCATCTCACCGTTCTCTCTAAGTCTCTCGACTTGATGGCCAGTGTGGCGTCTTATTGGAAAAACAACGTTACGCATCCATTATTAATGCCCTTAGATCCAAACTCTGCTCCAAGTATCGATCCATGGGTGGCATAGACACGCAATCTATTGTTGGATCACATACACATCTACTAAGACACCAACGCACTGTTTTTATAGACTGAAGGAGCCATTAGGGTGAGTCACTGATCCAAAAATAGAAATGGAAGGAAGTGGTTGGGGGGGGGGGGATGTAATATGACTTTGAAAAGAACTAAATTTGGAAACATATAGTCATGTTTTTGTTGACACATTTACTCTCTATAAGAATAAATGATAGGTAAGGGAGATAATATGCAAAGGACGTATACTTTTAAAAGGGAGAGTAGAGTATGCATGTAATTAGAAATCAATTTAATTATGTACGAAAAATGAAACATTGTGTCCAGGAACAAGTGAGTAACCTTATAAAATGTTTAATCAGCAAACCTTTTCAATTATTGAGTAAACATTATCACTATAATGGAGAACAATTGTTATAGTAGGCCTGATGACCGATTTGTAACGTTGAAACCTATGGTCAGTTTAGACCAATAGCTCGTTGCCACGTTATAAGTCTGACGCCATGTCCTGTGATGTGGCAATGAGCTATTGGTCCAATCTGCCCACATGTTGCGACGTTGCAGATTGGTCGTAAGGCCTACTAGACTCTATATTTTATATAACATCTTGATATGACCCATCTTCAGTAGTTCTAACTATTCAATACAATCAGTCTACAGTTGCAGTCACGTCGGAGGGTCCGTGGTTCGTTCCCTGGTGAGGACTGTCCATTACTTGGCTAAATGTAATTCCTCATTGATTTTCCTCATTAAAATTATTGTACCTAGTGTTATTATTATATATGCTATATAAAACAAAACTTATTTTATAATCTCTATTTCCTTATCTCCAATTACTTTAAGATAGAATATTCAAATGATTGCCAAATCACAAGACCTTATATTTAAAACAAGTATATCCTGGTCACGTGATCTCTAATCTTTCTGCGAGACATTGACTTCCAAAACTATTCTTTGTATTTTGATATTAAGGCAGTTCTTTTTCCTTTTCTTTTTGTCTTCAGTAAAAGTTTCTTAAGGGCGTGTTTCGTTTCACAATCACTTCATTTTGTTTGTTGCTGCAATGACATTTTGCTCAAAGAACATTCAATCGCCAAGGCGAATGACACTTCAACCAGTGTTACATATAGACTAGAGTGTCTGTCTAGAATAGGGCTCTAAAGTTACATAAAAAAGTTTTCTACTAGACTAGCCCTAGCCCTAGTCGTTCTACGACTGAAGGCCAACATACTTTACAGATTATTTCTCATTGGAAGTTAAATTAGCTATGAGTTGTTTCCCTTTTTAAAAAAATCGAAATCTATTTTATCTGTGTATGAAAGGCGTGATATGTGATATGCAAAAGTTGAATTGAGGTCTATTACAACAAAATAAATAATGATAATGAAGTAGCTGTGTGGGGGCGCGGTGGCTGAGTGGTTAAGCGCCTGGCTTCCGAACATGGGGTCGTGGGATCGAATCTTGGTGAAGACTGTGATACTGAAGTTTGGGATTTTTAGGGCGCCCCTGAGTCCACCCAACTCTAATGGGTACCTAACTTTAGTTGGAAAAAGTAAAGGCGGTTGGTCGTTGTGCTGGCCACAAGACACGCTGCTAGTTACCCATGGGCCAGAAAAACAGATGACCTTAACATTATATGCCCCATAGATCGCAAAGTCAGAAAGGGAAACATTTTAGCTATGTCTACGAGTATAAACCTTTACTTCTCATTGTGTACTGCAGATATAGATTCTGGGAGTATGTATATCTAGTCTGTGATACATTTTCCATAATTGTACACTTGACTAAAATTAATGTCTCAAAGGATCGAACCTCTGTGGCGAGTTAAAGATGAGCTTGGATTGTCCTGACACGACCTTGACATCTCAGAGCTCAATGATACTTCTCGTGCGCCACACGCAGACAGAAGAGGTCGGCTACATCACAATGTATTCCGTGTGTGTGTGTGTGTGTAATAGTGAGGGGTGGAGTAAGCCGCTGGAAATATTTAAATCCGATACGGTGGTTAGAGGCGGGGGGGGGGGGGGTTTGACGGGAGAAAAACTTGACTCACATTATTAATAGTGAAGTGACACAGTGCAGTGTGAGTAAGTTGGCATGTGCAGAATAAAGAAAATGGTCGATTCTCTAATATTCTCTATTCAAACTGTATAGGACAGGTGAAGCTGGGGTTTCCTGGGTTTCTGTGAGTCATAGCGAATTCCATCACAATGACATTTCTTTATTGTTTCTAGGGCATATCAGGTGCCCAGTCTTTTCTGTTACTGGAATATTTCAGGTGCCACTCTTTGCTGTTACTGGAACATTTCAGGTGCCAGTCTTTTCTGTTACTAGAATATTTCAGGTGCCCCTCTTTTCTGTTACTAGAACATTTCAGGTGCCAGTCTTTTCTGTTACTAGAATATTTCAGGTGCCCCTCTTTTCTGTTACTAGAACATTTTAGGTGGCACTTTTTCTGTTACTAGAACATTTCAGGTGCCCATGTTTGCTGTTACTAGAACATTTCAGGTACCCCTCTTTTCTGTTGCTAGAACATTTCAGGTGCCACTCTTTTCTGTTACTGGAACATTTCAGGTGCCACTTTTTCTGTTACTAGAACATTTCAGGTGATCCCCTACCTCAGAATGTAAGAAATAGAGAAAGGCGGGCTCAAGAACATTTTTACACTACCTCTATTCAGGTTGCACTTTCCTAATGGGCAAAACCTCTGTGGGTGGACACGGTTCTACAAAACGGCTCTAACGATTTTTCTATAAAGTTGACAGTTGAGGTATATTGTTGGTGAAAAAATTACTATCTCGATGGACTAGAAAATATTTATGTTTAACAGACTCTACCTCATTATAAAGTTTGCCTTCTCTGAGCTTATCTCCCCTGGAGCACGACCAAGAACAATGCAATCTCAAGGTGCTCAGTGACACTGGGAGAAGTAAACTTGGAGCACACAGAAAGCATCATAGCCTCGGGCTGGGTAGAAACCCAAATGAAATATTGAGTTGAAGTTGCCGTTTTTAAGAACAATTGATAGATAAATAGACAGATAGATATAGATAGATAGATATATGGATGGATGATAGATATTAAATGGTTTAATATGAATTTCGAGAAGAAATTAACTTTGTTTCGTCGTAGGAATTATCACTGTCATTATAGAACATATATTATAGTTACCATTAAAAGAAAATAAACTTGAAATAGAAACCACCATAAAAATACAAAATATTACAATAGGGAAACAAGCTACTAAAATCACAGGCTTTTATAACGACTATATATTTATTAACCTTAAAACATTACATATTGCTTGCTTAATATTCTGTATTATTATTAATAGAATCAGTATAAGCCTTTTAACTGTAATCATGCACAGTTAAATATTGTAGTGTTTCGACTTCAAATATATTTATTCAAGGGAGGCTACAAACATGTGTCCCTTTTTTATTTAAAGCCCGTAATTTATACAGTTCTTCCCCTTGTCATTGGTTTTGACAAGAAAAACATCTATGTAAGGCAATTGTCTATAGAGGTGTGTATTTGAAGTTCTCTGATAAATAAGAATTATGTGATAAAAGAGTGTAGAATAGTTTGGTTAATACAAAGATAAATAATAATAATGCGGATACGAAAAATATTGTTTGCTTATTATTATCATTATTTTAAATGCATTTTTCTTTTATATATATATTTATATATAAGTTCAGTAAATCTTTTAGAAACTATTGTATTATTCATTTCAATCTTTTATTTGCTGATGAAATTAGAAAAATGTGGGGTTTTTGTATTTCAAAAAGTGCATTCTCCTTTTTAGTGTACCCAGATAAATGTTTAAAAAATACATTTTCCAAGTAGAGCACTGCGTGTTGATTTAATGATCACACAAATATACAAATACTTCATAGTTTTTATAAGAGAAAAGAAGTCGAGTGAGCAATGTAGATGTGCGTTTCTTTCTAGGCGTACGTTCGAATCCTAAATCGTCGCCAAAATTTTTACACAAAACTTCACCAAACGAAACTAGAGAATGAAGAAACAAAGGGATTGCTATAGAAGTGAATGGGCAGAGCGTGTGTACAAATACTTTACATTCATTGTTACAGGTTTTCGTATACGTCAAGCGTAAATTAATTATAAATTTAGAAATGAATAAATGTTTGAAGTATTGAGATAGTTATGTGAACAATTTCTTAGTAACAGGATCAAAGTCCTGGCTCAAATTGAAAACCAAAAGAATTGTTTTCAGCTAAACGTAGATTAATTGTGAATCTAGTCTCAAATGTTGTTTGTTTTTAATTAGGCTTAACACTCAAAGTCCATCTAGAATATCATGCAACTACAAACACTTTCCATGTCAATGTATCATGTTGAATAGATACACATGGCATGTCAATGTATCATGTTGAATAGATACACATGGCATGTCAATGTATCATGTTGAATAGACACACATGGCATGTCAATGTATCATGTTCACTAGACACACATGGCAAGTCAATGTATCACGCTCACTAGACACACATGGCAAGTCAATCTATCATGCTCACTAGACACACATGGCAAGTCAATGTATCATGTTCACTAGACACACATGGCAAGTCAATATATCATGCTCACTAGACACACATGGCAAGTCAATGTATCATGTTCACTAGACACACATGGCAAGTCAATGTATCATGCTCTCTAGACACACATGGCAAGTCAATGTATCATGCTCACTAGACACACATGGCAAGTCAATGTATCATGTTCACTAGACACACATGGCAAGTCAATGTATCATGTTCACTAGACACAC
Organism: Biomphalaria pfeifferi; assembly: GCA_030265305.1. Taxonomy (NCBI): domain Eukaryota; kingdom Metazoa; phylum Mollusca; class Gastropoda; family Planorbidae; genus Biomphalaria; species Biomphalaria pfeifferi. Next base: position 3,667,695 of record JASAOG010000023.1, on the reverse strand, counting down.
ATGGCAAGTCAATGTATCATGCTCACTAGACACACATGGCAAGTCAATGTATCATATCATGTTCACTAACTAGCCTCTAAATGTCGTGTCGTTTTTCCAGCTGACTCTCTAAAACATTTCACCCAGAGCGAGAAGCTTTAAAAATGAGCCAGAAAACTGTCCGACATGTTTGACTTGTTGTTGTTGTTGAAAACAAAATAAATGTAAGCAAGAAAAACATTTTAAAAATATATTTTTTAAATAGACAATAATTATTCCATTATTAAACTTCAAAGGTAATAGAATAATTTTAAAAAAATAATTAAAAAACAATTTGATTTCATTCGGTATCGGGCCGTGACACGATCAGCTGATTTAGTGCCAAGAAGTTGGACTACAACTTTGCCTGTATCGGCCAGTGGGGAAGACATTCTGATGAGATTATTTATTGGTACGTCTATTATATGAATATCTATGTCTAATACTAGACCTAAAGTTAATTTAGAACTCGTAAGATCTATTCTAGATCTTTTCCTAGATCTAGAATGTAGATGTGATCTATATTAGATTTACCTAAAAATTTAAGAAAAGTTTATAAATTTCAATAAAATTGAAGCAACTTTAAATTAACTGTTATCGCATTATTAAGGTAATACGACTGACTCCGCCATGTTGGCTCTACTCAGTCTACACCTAGTTTTTAAGTCTCAAGCCAAATTTACATTTATTTTCTATTTACTTTGAAAAATTATAAGGGTCAAACTAGAGTTTTCCCCCGTCTGGCCAACGAGCTTGTAATTCTTTTCTCAGCGATATACATCAACTGTATAATTCAGAGGAAAATCGTTAGAGTAGTATTCGAGATCAACGTCCACACTTAACGTGACTTGAATAGAGGTATTGTAAAAAAAAAAAAGTAAGCCCAAAAAAGAGTCAGATATAAAAAAAAAACGAGGTCAAGTACGCTGACAAAAAAAAAAGGGGGGGGGGGGGAAATAGACAAAAGCCTAGATTCCAATGATATCAAAAGCAAAAACTGAGGTATCCTATAAAAAAAATATCTCCGCCTCGCTTTACGTTTTGCCTTCTAACCTTTTGCGTATCAAAATATTTGGTAGATTAGAATTATGACTTAACAAAAGTAAATATCTTAAAAAGATTTGTAACTTTACATAAACTAAGGACTATAGATCAATTACAATTGATATATTTAGTTCTATAAATAGTTATTGGCTGTTTGTGTAGGCTTCTTTCAATTATCTTCCTTTAGACCAGGGTTGGCCAACCTTTTGTTTCCATGTGCCAATTCTTTTCGCTTCTACTGCAGATGTGCCACACAGACTTACACTCCTTTTAATACCTTACAAATATGAAAGTTCGGAGATATGGGCACTTTTATATACCCTGTGTAATTGTTTATATTAGTCATGTACATTTATAATGGTAGGGGCAAATGTAGCAGCTGTAGAGGAAGGGAGTTCATACAAACAAGTATTTTGTTTACACTATGGACATTTCTGAACTAGCATCGATCATTTTAATTGATTCTCTCTAACTATACTTCTAATTAAATTTGAACACTGTTGGCATTTTTTAATTTTAAAAAATTTCTTGTGCAGGCATGTTAATTAGCTTTACTTCTATTTGACTCTGTTTAGTTTTTCTATCAATCTGAAATATTAATAGTTAAATTTGCAGCTGAAATGAATTGAGAGTTCTTCACATTTAAAACGGACAATCACACGTCCGTTTTGTTTTCGATTATTTTATGGATGAAATGTTTGCTTGAATCAGTATGTTGATTTGAATTGACAGGTATAACTTTGGTTACTGTTCAAGTACCACTACCAATCAGCTGACTCGAAACGTATAACAATTTTTCCACATTTCAACTGACACTTGCTATCATTTTCTGCTTTTACCAATTAATGTTGCCACATTTCAACTGACACTTGCTATCACTTTCTGCTTTTCATTTCATTTCTGCATTGTTGATGGGAGAAGGTTAAGAACCTAACGTAGTTCTGTTTTAAATTACAATTGAAAAGGTTGTCAGGTTATCAGGTTTCGTGGACTCGCCCTTTTCCACACATGTTGGGACATACTTGGTCATTTCCGAGTAGAATCCTCCTGTACCTTGTTTCATTGTTTAGTTTGTGTATTGTTCTCAGTTTAATGTTATGTTCACTGGAAAGACTATTTTTAAAAAAAGAGTCCCCGTAGTTCTTTTTTCATTACATGACACTGGATCACAGTATGCAGGATAACTTTTTTTTCTTAGGGATGACATACGCATTCGCATTTAACAATCTTTCTACCAAATACAAATTTATTCAACTGTTGTAGAATTCGGCTGACCAATAGCTTTTTTCTAATTTTATATACCGTTCTCTGGATAATAACTAAAATGTATCATTTGATACACCTAAAACGGTATAAGACTGGATTAATTGAGTAGAGGCGTACATCCATACAAAAGTAGGTCTTTGATTACAGACCTGATTTCTAAAATCCTTCACTTTTGGTGATCTGGGTTTGGGGCCCATTAATATCAAAACATGTGAGTCTCTGACATCATATTAACCCTTAATCTATTCTCTGCATATCGGTTTTATTATTTGTTACAATCAGACATTGTTTTGGGTTATTATCTCAGGGGTGTAGTGCGCCACTTGGTAATCGTGCAATGCGCCACTTTTGGTGCATGCGTCATAGGTTGGCGTCTTGGCCACCCCTGCTTTAGGTAGTATATGTATTTACTAAATACAGCTGAACTTAGAGAAAAGTCCCAATGTATTAGGTTCTTACAAACTGTTCTCGAAGAAAACTTTGTATTATTCTAGATGTTTCAGATTACTTTAAATTGTTTGTCATGGAAACAAATATCAGAATAAAAAATAAAAATAAAACACAGAGAATAAAATCAAAACAAAAAGCAAGCAACTCGTCGAGATCAAATGTCTTCTGAGATCTTCCAACCAAACCGACGTTAAAATATGTATTTGTAATGGTTTCAAATAAAAGAGACAGTAAAGTTATTTCCAGATGAACTATGATAGAAACTAAAGGCAAAAACTGAGTCAAGATTTTTTTTAACGTTACTAGGTCAATATCTCTTGTCTGTATATCTATATATGTATGGCTCCTTCTGTCTCGTAAGACAATGGATGCGCCCAGATGAGTCAATGGCTTTGGTTACGTCTTGAGACGGGGCAGAATCTGGAGTGGCTGATCAAGCCAATTATATTATATATATATACACAGTGCTTTTTTGTTAAAAAAATAGGTGCCTGTACTTAGTGATTAGGTGACGGTACTCAGTGATAGATTGCCTAACTTTTAGCAACTAATAAATTAATAATATACGTTAAAATACAAGAAAAGTAATAATTTTTCAAAAAGGTGCCAGTACGCCGTACTGGGTCCAATCGCTCTTAGAAAACTAAAACAGAGTTAATTATGTTCTTTTTCAATTGTAATTTGAACGCATGAAAATTCCACCTAATAATTGTTTTTATATGTGGATCTACAAGTTTCACCACCAATCAGCAAATAATGATAATTTCTCATTGTTTAATTAAAAAAAAAAAAAAAAAAAAAAAAAAAAAAAAGGTTACAAAGACAGTTTGTGTGGAAACACAAACTCAAAAGCGGCCCCCGAAGTGATCCACCCAGGTAGGTAAAAAGGAAGGTTTCAATATTTTCAGAAAGAACATCAGAATGAAATTCTATCAAAGACAAATGACAAACAAGAATGGAGAAAGAAGGTTGACAGATTTGTGTGGTGCTCCAGCGGTCCAGGATAGGTGAAAATGAATTTGAAGTTAGATGTGAACCTGGATTAACTGATGTCTTATAATGAATATCTAATTGATCTAAATGTTTTTTGTAAAGTGTCAATCTCTTATTCAAATCCTCAAGAAAAAAAAATTTCCGTAAAAAAAATTTTTCTTTTAGTTGGTTGTGTCATTCTGTATGTATTATATTACAGTTCAACGATAATATGAAAAACTACTTATTAATTGTAGTTTTAAATTATGCCCAACTTGTATGCATGCTAAATACATTTTTTTCTCTTTAAAAAAAGTAAAAATTTTGTGTGTAAATGTAGTAGTTAGTAAGACAGAACTTACATAACTTAGCAATACAAATGTAATAAAAAAAAATTTTGACAAAAAATCTAAAACCATTTTAAAAACTATGTTAAAAGTGCACTATGCTTGCCTGTTCCATTAAAAAAAGCTTCCTGTGTTTGATACTATTAATAGTGAATAGTTGTAAAAATGGTGTATTTTTATGAAAAGACTGCTTGCATAAGTGATTTTAAAAATTAGATTTTTCGCTTTCAGAAAAGAAAAAAGTAGCCGTTGCATCAGCACTTTGAATAGTCTAAAATATCATTGTGTCAGATTTTCACTATCTTTTCTAGTTTACGAGATCTAAACGGACGGACAAGACAGACAGACATTTCACACAAAACTAATAGAGTCTTTTCCCCTTTCGAGGGCCACTAAAAAAACATTTTTTTTCTAGAATTCCTTTGCCCACATTTTCATTTGCTAAAAACTTTTCATCAAAGTGCTTCCTTGTTGGGTTGTATTTGTAAAAAAAAAAAGTAGTTTTGAATGCAACTCTAGAAGATTGCTATAAGGATAGAGATATGCGCTGTACTTCATCAGGGGATCGCTCGATAGGTAGGGATTGTTTATCAACTACTCCATGACAGGGATAGTTTTGTTAAAATGATCCAGGGATATGATAGTTTATCAACTGCTCTATGATATGGATAGTTTGTTCAACTGCTCTATGGATAGGGATAGTTTGTTCAACCGCTCTAGGTATATGATAGTTTATCAACTGTTCTATGATAGGGATAGTTTGTCATAATGCTCTAGGGATATGAAGTTTATCAACTGCTCTATGACAGGGATAGTTTTTATAATGCTCTAGGGATATGAAGTTTATCAACTGCTCTATGGATAGGGATAATTTGTTCAACCGTTCTACTTTGTTTCATCCTACGAAACATCATTGAGCCAAACCTGGGATACCAACAAGGACTGATGATCAGTTTCGTGGATTCAAAAAATAGCGTCCATCGTGAATCTGTCTGGGAAATAGCAAAACTACATGGCAGCCTGCGACAATTTGTCCAGACTCTGCGACATCAAGCTCTTAAGAAATAATGAATAATAGATAAAAGATTTTTTAACCCCGCCTCAATATCCTCCCCCCCCCCCCCCCAAACAGAAAGTCCTGGTTACATCTTTGTCCAGATATACTAAGAGTATAGAAAATTCTAGTTTAGTGATATACATTTTCATCATATATGAGGATTCCAAAAATGTCCACTTATTTATTTAACTCATTACTGAATATATGCAAGAATTTCCACTGACATGTATTAAAGATTTCAGATGATTATATTTTGAAAAAAAAAAAAGGTCTAACCAGAGTTTTCCCTGTGTGGACAACGAGTTTGTAATTTTTCTCCAAAACCTTTTTATATAAACTCTCAAATTTCTAGGAAAATCGGTTTCAAGCTCCGAGGCCCAGACAAAGATTTGAATAAGAGGAATTTAGTACAATGAAACGAAAATGTATTATTTTATTTGTCATTGGACAAGTGTAAGTGTTTACATGACTAGCTAGGTATCACTAAAGAAGTATGTGTAAGTGTTTACATGACTAGCTAGGTATCACTAAAGAAGTATGTGTAAGTGTTTACATGACTAGCTAGGTATCACTAAAGAAGTATGTGTAAGTGTTTACATGACTAGCTAGGTATCACTAAAGAAGTATGTGTAAGTGTTTACATGACTAGCTAGGTATCACTAAAGAAGTATGTGTAAGTGTTTACATGACTAACTAGGTATCACTAAAGAAGTATGTGTAAGTGTTTACATGACTAGCTAGGTATCACTAAAGAAGTATGTGTAAGTGTTTACATGACTAGCTAGGTATCACTAAAGAAGTATGTGTAAGTGTTTACATGACTAACTAGGTATCACTAAAGAAGTATGTGTAAGTGTTTACATGACTAGCTAGGTATCACTAAAGAAGTATGTGTAAGTGTTTACATGACTAGCTAGGTATCACTAAAGAAGTATGTGTAAGTGTTTACATGACTAACTAGGTATCACTAAAGAAGTATGTGTAAGTGTTTACATGACTAGCTAGGTATCACTAAAGAAGTATGTGTAAGTGTTTACATGACTAACTAGGTATCACTAAAGAAGTATGTGTAAGTGTTTACATGACTAACTAGGTATCACTAAAGAAGTATGTGTAAGTGTTTACATGACTAACTAGGTATCACTAAAGAAGTATGTGTAAGTGTTTACATGACTAGCTAGGTATCACTAAAGAAGTATGTGTAAGTGTTTACATGACTAACTAGGTATCACTAAAGAAGTATGTGTAAGTGTTTACATGACTAACTAGGTATCCCTAAAGAAGTATGTGTAAGTGTTTACATGACTAACTAGGTATCCCTAAAGAAGTATGTGTAAGTGTTTACATGACTAACTAGGTATCCCTAAAGAAGTATGTGTAAGTGTTTACATGACTATCTAGGTATCCCTAAAGAAGTATGTGTAAGTGTTTACATGACTAACTAGGTATCACTAAAGAAGTATGTGTAAGTGTTTACATGACTAACTAGGTATCACTAAAGAAGTATGTGTAAGTGTTTACATGACTAACTAGGTATCACTAAAGAAGTATGTGTAAGTGTTTACATGACTAGCTAGGTATCACTAAAGAAGTATGTGTAAGTGTTTACATGACTAACTAGGTATCACTAAAGAAGTATGTGTAAGTGTTTACATGACTAACTAGGTATCCCTAAAGAAGTATGTGTAAGTGTTTACATGACTAACTAGGTATCCCTAAAGAAGTATGTGTAAGTGTTTACATGACTAACTAGGTATCCCTAAAGAAGTATGTGTAAGTGTTTACATGACTATCTAGGTATCCCTAAAGAAGTATGTGTAAGTGTTTACATGACTAACTAGGTATCACTAAAGAAGTATGTGTAAGTGTTTACATGACTAACTAGGTATCACTAAAGAAGTATGTGTAAGTGTTTACATGACTAGCTAGGTATCACTAAAGAAGTATGTGTAAGTGTTTACATGACTAGCTAGGTATCACTAAAGAAGTATGTGTAAGTGTTTACATGACTAACTAGGTATCACTAAAGAAGTATGTGTAAGTGTTTACATGACTAACTAGGTATCACTAAAGAAGTATGTGTAAGTGTTTACATGACTAACTAGGTATCCCTAAAGAAGTATGTGTAAGTGTTTACATGACTAACTAGGTATCCCTAAAGAAGTATGTGTAAGTGTTTACATGACTAGCTAGGTATCCCTAAAGAAGTATGTGTAAGTGTTTACATGACTAACTAGGTATCACTAAAGAAGTATGTGTAAGTGTTTACATGACTAACTAGGTATCACTAAAGAAGTATGTGTAAGTGTTTACATGACTAGCTAGGTATCACTAAAGAAGTATGTGTAAGTGTTTACATGACTAACTAGGTATCACTAAAGAAGTATGTGTAAGTGTTTACATGACTAACTAGGTATCACTAAAGAAGTATGTGTAAGTGTTTACATGACTAACTAGGTATCACTAAAGAAGTATGTGTAAGTGTTTACATGACTAACTAGGTATCACTAAAGAAGTATGTGTAAGTGTTTACATGACTAGCTAGGTATCACTAAAGAAGTATGTGTAAGTGTTTACATGACTAACTAGGTATCACTAAAGAAGTATGTGTAAGTGTTTACATGACTAACTAGGTATCACTAAAGAAGTATGTGTAAGTGTTTACATGACTAACTAGGTATCACTAAAGAAGTATGTGTAAGTGTTTACATGACTAACTAGGTATCACTAAAGAAGTATGTGTAAGTGTTTACATGACTAACTAGGTATCACTAAAGAAGTATGTGTAAGTGTTTACATGACTAGCTAGGTATCACTAAAGAAGTATGTGTAAGTGTTTACATGACTAGCTAGGTATCCCTAAAGAAGTATGTGTAAGTGTTTACATGACTAACTAGGTATCACTAAAGAAGTATGTGTAAGTGTTTACATGACTAACTAGGTATCACTAAGGAAGTATGTGTAAGTGTTTACATGACTAACTAGGTATCACTAAAGAAGTATGTGTAAGTGTTTACATGACTAGCTAGGTATCACTAAAGAAGTATGTGTAAGTGTTTACATGACTAACTAGGTATCACTAAAGAAGTATGTGTAAGTGTTTACATAACTAACTAGGTATCACTAAAGAAGTATGTGTAAGTGTTTACATAACTAACTAGGTATCACTAAAGAAGTATGTGTAAGTGTTTACATGACTAACTAGGTATCACTAAAGAAGTATGTGTAAGTGTTTACATGACTAACTAGGTATCACTAAAGAAGTATGTGTAAGTGTTTACATGACTAACTAGGTATCACTAAAGAAGTATGTGTAAGTGTTTACATGACTAGCTAGGTATCACTAAAGAAGTATGTGTAAGTGTTTACATGACTAGCTAGGTATCACTAAAGAAGTATGTGTAAGTGTTTACATGACTAGCTAGGTATCCCTAAAGAAGTATGTGTAAGTGTTTACATGACTAGCTAGGTATCCCTAAAGAAGTATGTGTAAGTGTTTACATGACTAGCTAGGTATCCCTAAAGAAGTATGTGTAAGTGTTTACATGACTAGCTAGGTATCCCTAAAGAAGTATGTGTAAGTGTTTACATGACTAACTAGGTATCCCTAAAGAAGTATGTGTAAGTGTTTACATGACTAACTAGGTATCCCTAAAGAAGTATGTGTAAGTGTTTACATGACTAGCTAGGTATCACTAAAGAAGTATGTGTAAGTGTTTACATGACTAACTAGGTATCACTAAAGAAGTATGTGTAAGTGTTTACATGACTAGCTAGGTATCCCTAAAGAAGTATGTGTAAGTGTTTACATGACTAACTAGGTATCACTAAAGAAGTATGTGTAAGTGTTTACATGACTAACTAGGTATCACTAAAGAAGTATGTGTAAGTGTTTACATGACTAGCTAGGTATCACTAAAGAAGTATGTGTAAGTGTTTACATGACTAACTAGGTATCACTAAAGAAGTATGTGTAAGTGTTTACATGACTAACTAGGTATCACTAAAGAAGTATGTGTAAGTGTTTACATGACTAACTAGGTATCACTAAAGAAGTATGTGTAAGTGTTTACATGACTAGCTAGGTATCACTAAAGAAGTATGTGTAAGTGTTTACATGACTAGCTAGGTATCACTAAAGAAGTATGTGTAAGTGTTTACATGACTAACTAGGTATCCCTAAAGAAGTATGTGTAAGTGTTTACATGACTAACTAGGTATCCCTAAAGAAGTATGTGTAAGTGTTTACATGACTAACTAGGTATCACTAAAGAAGTATGTGTAAGTGTTTACATGACTAACTAGGTATCACTAAAGAAGTATGTGTAAGTGTTTACATGACTAGCTAGGTATCCCTAAAGAAGTATGTGTAAGTGTTTACATGACTAACTAGGTATCCCTAAAGAAGTATGTGTAAGTGTTTACATGACTAACTAGGTATCACTAAGGAAGTATGTGTAAGTGTTTACATGACTAACTAGGTATCACTAAAGAAGTATGTGTAAGTGTTTACATGACTAGCTAGGTATCACTAAAGAAGTATGTGTAAGTGTTTACATGACTAACTAGGTATCACTAAAGAAGTATGTGTAAGTGTTTACATGACTAACTAGGTATCACTAAAGAAGTATGTGTAAGTGTTTACATGACTAACTAGGTATCACTAAAGAAGTATGTGTAAGTGTTTACATGACTAACTAGGTATCACTAAAGAAGTATGTGTAAGTGTTTACATGACTAACTAGGTATCACTAAAGAAGTATGTGTAAGTGTTTACATGACTAACTAGGTATCACTAAAGAAGTATGTGTAAGTGTTTACATGACTAGCTAGGTATCACTAAAGAAGTATGTGTAAGTGTTTACATGACTAGCTAGGTATCCCTAAAGAAGTATGTGTAAGTGTTTACATGACTAGCTAGGTATCCCTAAAGAAGTATGTGTAAGTGTTTACATGACTAGCTAGGTATCCCTAAAGAAGTATGTGTAAGTGTTTACATGACTAGCTAGGTATCCCTAAAGAAGTATGTGTAAGTGTTTACATGACTAGCTAGGTATCCCTAAAGAAGTATGTGTAAGTGTTTACATGACTAGCTAGGTATCCCTAAAGAAGTATGTGTAAGTGTTTACATGACTAGCTAGGTATCACTAAAGAAGTATGTGTAAGTGTTTACATGACTAGCTAGGTATCACTAAAGAAGTATGTGTAAGTGTTTACATGACTAGCTAGGTATCACTAAAGAAGTATGTGTAAGTGTTTACATGACTAGCTAGGTATCCCTAAAGAAGTATGTGTAAGTGTTTACATGACTAGCTAGGTATCCCTAAAAAAGTATGTGTAAGTGTTTACATGACTAGCTAGGTATCACTAAAGAAGTATGTGTAAGTGTTTACATGACTAGCTAGGTATCACTAAAGAAGTATGTGTAAGTGTTTACATGACTAGCTAGGTATCCCTAAAGAAGTATGTGTAAGTGTTTACATGACTAGCTAGGTATCACTAAAGAAGTATGTGTAAGTGTTTACATGACTAGCTAGGTATCCCTAAAGAAGTATGTGTAAGTGTTTACATGACTAGCTAGGTATCCCTAAAGAAGTATGTGTAAGTGTTTACATGACTAGCTAGGTATCCCTAAAGAAGTATGTGTAAGTGTTTACATGACTAACTAGGTATCCCTAAAGAAGTATGTGTAAGTGTTTACATGACTAACTAGGTATCACTAAAGAAGTATGTGTAAGTGTTTACATGACTAACTAGGTATCACTAAATGAGTATGTGTAAGTGTTTACATGACTAGCTAGGTATCACTAAAGAAGTATGTGTAAGTGTTTACATGACTAACTAGGTATCACTAAAGAAGTATGTGTAAGTGTTTACATGACTAACTAGGTATCCCTAAAGAAGTATGTGTAAGTGTTTACATGACTAACTAGGTATCACTAAAGAAGTATGTGTAAGTGATTACATGACTAACTAGGTATCACTAAAGAAGTATGTGTAAGTGTTTACATGACTAGCTAGGTATCCCTAAAGAAGTATGTGTAAGTGTTTACATGACTAACTAGGTATCACTAAAGAAGTATGTGTAAGTGTTTACATGACTAGCTAGGTATCCCTAAAGAAGTATGTGTAAGTGTTTACATGACTAACTAGGTATCACTAAAGAAGTATGTGTAAGTGTTTACATGACTAACTAGGTATCACTAAAGAAGTATGTGTAAGTGTTTACATGACTAACTAGGTATCCCTAAAGAAGTATGTGTAAGTGTTTACATGACTAGCTAGGTATCCCTAAAGAAGTATGTGTAAGTGTTTACATGACTAGCTAGGTATCACTAAAGAAGTATGTGTAAGTGTTTACATGACTAGCTAGGTATCACTAAAGAAGTATGTGTAAGTGTTTACATGACTAGCTAGGTATGACTAAAGAAGTATGTGTAAGTGTTTACATGACTAGCTAGGTATCACTAAAGAAGTATGTGTAAGTGTTTACATGACTAGCTAGGTATCACTAAAGAAGTATGTGTAAGTGTTTACATGACTAACTAGGTATCCCTAAAGAAGTATGTGTAAGTGTTTACATGACTAACTAGGTATCCCTAAAGAAGTATGTGTAAGTGTTTACATGACTAGCTAGGTATCACTAAAGAAGTATGTGTAAGTGTTTACATGACTAACTAGGTATCACTAAAGAAGTATGTGTAAGTGTTTACATGACTAGCTAGGTATCCCTAAAGAAGTATGTGTAAGTGTTTACATGACTAACTAGGTATCCCTAAAGAAGTATGTGTAAGTGTTTACATGACTAGCTAGGTATCCCTAAAGAAGTATGTGTAAGTGTTTACATGACTAACTAGGTATCCCTAAAGAAGTATGTGTAAGTGTTTACATGACTAGCTAGGTATCCCTAAAGAAGTATGTGTAAGTGTTTACATGACTAACTAGGTATCCCTAAAGAAGTATGTGTAAGTGTTTACATGACTAACTAGGTATCCCTAAAGAAGTATGTGTAAGTGTTTACATGACTAGCTAGGTATCCCTAAAGAAGTATGTGTAAGTGTTTACATGACTAGCTAGGTATCCCTAAAGAAGTATGTGTAAGTGTTTACATGACTAGCTAGGTATCCCTAAAGAAGTATGTGTAAGTGTTTACATGACTAGCTAGGTATCACTAAAGAAGTATGTGTAAGTGTTTACATGACTAGCTAGGTATCACTAAAGAAGTATGTGTAAGTGTTTACATGACTAGCTAGGTATCACTAAAGAAGTATGTGTAAGTGTTTACATGACTAGCTAGGTATCACTAAAGAAGTATGTGTAAGTGTTTACATGACTAACTAGGTATCCCTAAAGAAGTATGTGTAAGTGTTTACATGACTAACTAGGTATCCCTAAAGAAGTATGTGTAAGTGTTTACATGACTAGCTAGGTATCCCTAAAGAAGTATGTGTAAGTGTTTACATGACTAGCTAGGTATCCCTAAAGAAGTATGTGTAAGTGTTTACATGACTAGCTAGGTATCACTAAAGAAGTATGTGTAAGTGTTTACATGACTAGCTAGGTATCACTAAAGAAGTATGTGTAAGTGTTTACATGACTAGCTAGGTATCACTAAAGAAGTATGTGTAAGTGTTTACATGACTAGCTAGGTATCACTAAAGAAGTATGTGTAAGTGTTTACATGACTAGCTAGGTATCACTAAAGAAGTATGTGTAAGTGTTTACATGACTAGCTAGGTATCACTAAAGAAGTATGTGTAAGTGTTTACATGACTAGCTAGGTATCCCTAAAGAAGTATGTGTAAGTGTTTACATGACTAGCTAGGTATCACTAAAGAAGTATGTGTAAGTGTTTACATGACTAGCTAGGTATCACTAAAGAAGTATGTGTAAGTGTTTACATGACTAGCTAGGTATCACTAAAGAAGTATGTGTAAGTGTTTACATGACTAGCTAGGTATCACTAAAGAAGTATGTGTAAGTGTTTACATGACTAGCTAGGTATCACTAAAGAAGTATGTGTAAGTGTTTACATGACTAGCTAGGTATCACTAAAGAAGTATGTGTAAGTGTTTACATGACTAACTAGGTATCCCTAAAGAAGTATGTGTAAGTGTTTACATGACTAGCTAGGTATCCCTAAAGAAGTATGTGTAAGTGTTTACATGACTAACTAGGTATCACTAAAGAAGTATGTGTAAGTGTTTACATGACTAACTAGGTATCCCTAAAGAAGTATGTGTAAGTGTTTACATGACTAGCTAGGTATCACTAAAGAAGTATGTGTAAGTGTTTACATGACTAACTAGGTATCACTAAAGAAGTATGTGTAAGTGTTTACATGACTAACTAGGTATCACTAAAGAAGTATGTGTAAGTGTTTACATGACTAACTAGGTATCACTAAAGAAGTATGTGTAAGTGTTTACATGACTAACTAGGTATCCCTAAAGAAGTATGTATAAGTGTTTACATGACTAACTAGGTATCACTAAAGAAGTATGTGTAAGTGTTTACATGACTAGCTAGGTATCACTAAAGAAGTATGTGTAAGTGTTTACATGACTAACTAGGTATCCCTAAAGAAGTATGTGTAAGTGTTTACATGACTAACTAGGTATCACTAAAGAAGTATGTGTAAGTGTTTACATGACTAACTAGGTATCACTAAAGAAGTATGTGTAAGTGTTTACATGACTAACTAGGTATCCCTAAAGAAGTATGTATAAGTGTTTACATGACTAACTAGGTATCACTAAAGAAGTATGTGTAAGTGTTTACATGACTAGCTAGGTATCACTAAAGAAGTATGTGTAAGTGTTTACATGACTAACTAGGTATCACTAAAGAAGTATGTGTAAGTGTTTACATGACTAACTAGGTATCACTAAAGAAGTATGTGTAAGTGTTTACATGACTAACTAGGTATCACTAAAGAAGTATGTGTAAGTGTTTACATGACTAACTAGGTATCACTAAAGAAGTATGTGTAAGTGTTTACATGACTAGCTAGGTATCCCTAAAGAAGTATGTGTAAGTGTTTACATGACTAACTAGGTATCACTAAAGAAGTATGTGTAAGTGTTTACATGACTAACTAGGTATCACTAAAGAAGTATGTGTAAGTGTTTACATGACTAACTAGGTATCACTAAAGAAGTATGTGTAAGTGTTTACATGACTAACTAGGTATCACTAAAGAAGTATGTGTAAGTGTTTACATGACTAGCTAGGTATCCCTAAAGAAGTATGTGTAAGTGTTTACATGACTAACTAGGTATCACTAAAGAAGTATGTGTAAGTGTTTACATGACTAACTAGGTATCCCTAAAGAAGTATGTGTAAGTGTTTACATGACTAACTAGGTATCCCTAAAGAAGTATGTGTAAGTGTTTACATGACTAGCTAGGTATCCCTAAAGAAGTATGTGTAAGTGTTTACATGACTAACTAGGTATCCCTAAAGAAGTATGTGTAAGTGTTTACATGACTAGCTAGGTATCCCTAAAGAAGTATGTTTAAGTGTTTACATGACTAGCTAGGTATCACTAAAGAAAAATGTGTAAGTGTTTACATGACTAGCTAGGTATCACTAAAGAAGTATGTGTAAGTGTTTACATGACTAGCTAGGTATCACTAAAGAAGTATGTGTAAGTGTTTACATGACTAGCTAGGTATCACTAAAGAAGTATGTGTAAGTGTTTACATGACTAACTAGGTATCACTAAAGAAGTATGTGTAAGTGTTTACATGACTAGCTAGGTATCACTAAAGAAGTATGTGTAAGTGTTTACATGACTAGCTAGGTATCACTAAAGAAGTATGTGTAAGTGTTTACATGACTAACTAGGTATCCCTAAAGAAGTATGTGTAAGTGTTTACATGACTAGCTAGGTATCACTAAAGAAGTATGTGTAAGTGTTTACATGACTAACTAGGTATCACTAAAGAAGTATGTGTAAGTGTTTACATGACTAGCTAGGTATCACTAAAGAAGTATGTGTAAGTGTTTACATGACTAACTAGGTATCACTAAAGAAGTATGTGTAAGTGTTTACATGACTAACTAGGTATCACTAAAGAAGTATGTGTAAGTGTTTACATGACTAACTAGGTATCACTAAAGAAGTATGTGTAAGCGTTTACATGACTAACTAGGTATCACTAAAGAAGTATGTGTAAGCGTTTACATGACTAGCTAGGTATCCCTAAAGAAGTATGTGTAAGTGTTTACATGACTAACTAGGTATCCCTAAAGAAGTATGTGTAAGTGTTTACATGACTAACTAGGTATCACTAAAGAAGTATGTGTAAGTGTTTACATGACTAACTAGGTATCACTAAAGAAGTATGTGTAAGTGTTTACATGACTAGCTAGGTATCCCTAAAGAAGTATGTGTAAGTGTTTACATGACTAACTAGGTATCCCTAAAGAAGTATGTGTAAGTGTTTACATGACTAGCTAGGTATCCCTAAAGAAGTATGTGTAAGTGTTTACATGACTAGCTAGGTATCACTAAAGAAGTATGTGTAAGTGTTTACATGACTAGCTAGGTATCACTAAAGAAGTATGTGTAAGTGTTTACATGACTAGCTAGGTATCACTAAAGAAGTATGTGTAAGTGTTTACATGACTAGCTAGGTATCACTAAAGAAGTATGTGTAAGTGTTTACATGACTAGCTAGGTATCACTAAAGAAGTATGTGTAAGTGTTTACATGACTAACTAGGTATCACTAAAGAAGTATGTGTAAGTGTTTACATGACTAACTAGGTATCCCTAAAGAAGTATGTGTAAGTGTTTACATGACTAGCTAGGTATCCCTAAAGAAGTATGTGTAAGTGTTTACATGACTAGCTAGGTATCCCTAAAGAAGTATGTGTAAGTGTTTACATGACTAGCTAGGTATCACTAAAGAAGTATGTGTAAGTGTTTACATGACTAACTAGGTATCACTAAAGAAGTATGTGTAAGTGTTTACATGACTAGCTAGGTATCCCTAAAGAAGTATGTATAAGTGTTTACATGACTAACTAGGTATCCCTAAAGAAGTATGTATAAGTGTTTACATGACTAACTAGGTATCACTAAAGAAGTATGTGTAAGTGTTTACATGACTAGCTAGGTATCACTAAAGAAGTATGTGTAAGTGTTTACATGACTAGCTAGGTATCACTAAAGAAGTATGTGTAAGTGTTTACATGACTAACTAGGTATCACTAAAGAAGTATGTGTAAGTGTTTACATGACTAGCTAGGTATCACTAAAGAAGTATGTGTAAGTGTTTACATGACTAGCTAGGTATCACTAAAGAAGTATGTGTAAGTGTTTACATGACTAGCTAGGTATCCCTAAAGAAGTATGTGTAAGTGTTTACATGACTAACTAGGTATCCCTAAAGAAGTATGTGTAAGTGTTTACATGACTAACTAGGTATCCCTAAAGAAGTATGTGTAAGTGTTTACATGACTAACTAGGTATCACTAAAGAAGTATGTGTAAGTGTTTACATGACTAACTAGGTATCACTAAAGAAGTATGTGTAAGTGTTTACATGACTAGCTAGGTATCACTAAAGAAGTATGTGTAAGTGTTTACATGACTAGCTAGGTATCACTAAAGAAGTATGTGTAAGTGTTTACATGACTAACTAGGTATCCCTAAAGAAGTATGTGTAAGTGTTTACATGACTAACTAGGTATCCCTAAAGAAGTATGTGTAAGTGTTTACATGACTAACTAGGTATCACTAAAGAAGTATGTGTAAGTGTTTACATGACTAGCTAGGTATCACTAAAGAAGTATGTGTAAGTGTTTACATGACTAACTAGGTATCACTAAAGAAGTATGTGTAAGTGTTTACATGACTAGCTAGGTATCACTAAAGAAGTATGTGTAAGTGTTTACATGACTAGCTAGGTATCACTAAAGAAGTATGTGTAAGTGTTTACATGACTAGCTAGGTATCACTAAAGAAGTATGTGTAAGTGTTTACATGACTAACTAGGTATCCCTAAAGAAGTATGTGTAAGTGTTTACATGACTAACTAGGTATCCCTAAAGAAGTATGTGTAAGTGTTTACATGACTAACTAGGTATCACTAAAGAAGTATGTGTAAGTGTTTACATGACTAGCTAGGTATCACTAAAGAAGTATGTGTAAGTGTTTACATGACTAGCTAGGTATCACTAAAGAAGTATGTGTAAGTGTTTACATGACTAGCTAGGTATCACTAAAGAAGTATGTGTAAGTGTTTACATGACTAGCTAGGTATCCCTAAAGAAGTATGTGTAAGTGTTTACATGACTAGCTAGGTATCACTAAAGAAGTATGTGTAAGTGTTTACATGACTAGCTAGGTATCACTAAAGAAGTATGTGTAAGTGTTTACATGACTAACTAGGTATCACTAAAGAAGTATGTGTAAGTGTTTACATGACTAACTAGGTATCACTAAAGAAGTATGTGTAAGTGTTTACATGACTAGCTAGGTATCCCTAAAGAAGTATGTGTAAGTGTTTACATGACTAGCTAGGTATCACTAAAGAAGTATGTGTAAGTGTTTACATGACTAGCTAGGTATCACTAAAGAAGTATGTGTAAGTGTTTACATGACTAACTAGGTATCACTAAAGAAGTATGTGTAAGTGTTTACATGACTAACTAGGTATCCCTAAAGAAGTATGTGTAAGTGTTTACATGACTAACTAGGTATCACTAAAGAAGTATGTGTAAGTGTTTACATGACTAGCTAGGTATCACTAAAGAAGTATGTGTAAGTGTTTACATGACTAACTAGGTATCCCTAAAGAAGTATGTGTAAGTGTTTACATGACTAACTAGGTATCCCTAAAGAAGTATGTGTAAGTGTTTACATGACTAACTAGGTATCCCTAAAGAAGTATGTGTAAGTGTTTACATGACTAACTAGGTAACACTAAAGAAGTATGTGTAAGTGTTTACATGACTAACTAGGTATCCCTAAAGAAGTATGTGTAAGTGTTTACATGACTAACTAGGTATCCCTAAAGAAGTATGTGTAAGTGTTTACATGACTAACTAGGTATCCCTAAAGAAGTATGTGTAAGTGTTTACATGACTAACTAGGTATCACTAAAGAAGTATGTGTAAGTGTTTACATGACTAACTAGGTATCACTAAAGAAGTATGTGTAAGTGTTTACATGACTAACTAGGTATCACTAAAGAAGTATGTGTAAGTGTTTACATGACTAACTAGGTATCCCTAAAGAAGTATGTGTAAGTGTTTACATGACTAACTAGGTATCCCTAAAGAAGTATGTGTAAGTGTTTACATGACTAACTAGGTATCCCTAAAGAAGTATGTGTAAGTGTTTACATGACTAACTAGGTATCCCTAAAGAAGTATGTGTAAGTGTTTACATGACTAACTAGGTATCCCTAAAGAAGTATGTGTAAGTGTTTACATGACTAACTAGGTATCACTAAAGAAGTATGTGTAAGTGTTTACATGACTAACTAGGTATCCCTAAAGAAGTATGTGTAAGTGTTTACATGACTAGCTAGGTATCACTAAAGAAGTATGTGTAAGTGTTTACATGACTAACTAGGTATCACTAAAGAAGTATGTGTAAGTGTTTACATGACTAACTAGGTATCCCTAAAGAAGTATGTGTAAGTGTTTACATGACTAGCTAGGTATCACTAAAGAAGTATGTGTAAGTGTTTACATGACTAGCTAGGTATCACTAAAGAAGTATGTGTAAGTGTTTACATGACTAACTAGGTATCCCTAAAGAAGTATGTGTAAGTGTTTACATGACTAGCTAGGTATCACTAAAGAAGTATGTGTAAGTGTTTACATGACTAACTAGGTATCACTAAAGAAGTATGTGTAAGTGTTTACATGACTAACTAGGTATCCCTAAAGAAGTATGTGTAAGTGTTTACATGACTAGCTAGGTATCACTAAAGAAGTATGTGTAAGTGTTTACATGACTAACTAGGTATCCCTAAAGAAGTATGTGTAAGTGTTTACATGACTAACTAGGTATCCCTAAAGAAGTATGTGTAAGTGTTTACATGACTAACTAGGTATCACTAAAGAAGTATGTGTAAGTGTTTCAATGACTAACTAGGTATCCCTAAAGAAGTATGTGTAAGTGTTTACATGACTAACTAGGTATCCCTAAAGAAGTATGTGTAAGTGTTTACATGACTAACTAGGTATCCCTAAAGAAGTATGTGTAAGTGTTTACATGACTAACTAGGTATCACTAAAGAAGTATGTGTAAGTGTTTACATGACTAACTAGGTATCACTAAAGAAGTATGTGTAAGTGTTTACATGACTAGCTAGGTATCACTAAAGAAGTATGTGTAAGTGTTTACATGACTAACTAGGTATCCCTAAAGAAGTATGTGTAAGTGTTTACATGACTAACTAGGTATCCCTAAAGAAGTATGTGTAAGTGTTTACATGACTAACTAGGTATCACTAAAGAAGTATGTGTAAGTGTTTACATGACTAACTAGGTATCCCTAAAGAAGTATGTGTAAGTGTTTACATGACTAACTAGGTATCCCTAAAGAAGTATGTGTAAGTGTTTACATGACTAACTAGGTATCCCTAAAGAAGTATGTGTAAGTGTTTACATGACTAACTAGGTATCACTAAAGAAGTATGTGTAAGTGTTTACATGACTAACTAGGTATCACTAAAGAAGTATGTGTAAGTGTTTACATGACTAACTAGGTATCACTAAAGAAGTATGTGTAAGTGTTTACATGACTAACTAGGTATCCCTAAAGAAGTATGTGTAAGTGTTTACATGACTAACTAGGTATCCCTAAAGAAGTATGTGTAAGTGTTTACATGACTAACTAGGTATCACTAAAGAAGTATGTGTAAGTGTTTACATGACTAACTAGGTATCCCTAAAGAAGTATGTGTAAGTGTTTACATGACTAACTAGGTATCACTAAAGAAGTATGTGTAAGTGTTTACATGACTAGCTAGGTATCACTAAAGAAGTATGTGTAAGTGTTTACATGACTAACTAGGTATCACTAAAGAAGTATGTGTAAGTGTTTACATGACTAGCTAGGTATCACTAAAGAAGTATGTGTAAGTGTTTACATGACTAACTAGGTATCACTAAAGAAGTATGTGTAAGTGTTTACATGACTAACTAGGTATCACTAAAGAAGTATGTGTAAGTGTTTACATGACTAACTAGGTATCCCTAAAGAAGTATGTGTAAGTGTTTACATGACTAACTAGGTATCACTAAAGAAGTATGTGTAAGTGTTTACATGACTAACTAGGTATCAATAAAGAAGTATGTGTAAGTGTTTACATGACTAACTAGGTATCACTAAAGAAGTATGTGTAAGTGTTTACATGACTAACTAGGTATCACTAAAGAAGTATGTGTAAGTGTTTACATGACTAGCTAGGTATCCCTAAAGAAGTATGTGTAAGTGTTTACATGACTAACTAGGTATCCCTAAAGAAGTATGTGTAAGTGTTTACATGACTAACTAGGTATCCCTAAAGAAGTATGTGTAAGTGTTTACATGACTGACTAGGTATCACTAAAGAAGTATGTGTAAGTGTTTACATGACTGACTAGGTATCACTAAAGAAGTATGTGTAATTATGTACATGACTAACTAGGTATCACTAAAGAAGTATGTGTAATTATGTACATGACTAACTAGGTATCACTAAAGAAGTATGTGTAAGTGTTTACATGACTAACTAGGTATCACTAAAGAAGTATGTGTAAGTGTTTACATGACTAACTAGGTATCACTAAAGAAGTATGTGTAAGTGTTTACATGACTAACTAGGTATCACTAAAGAAGTATGTGTAAGTGTTTACATGACTAACTAGGTATCACTAAAGAAGTATGTGTAAGTGTTTACATGACTAACTAGGTATCACTAAAGAAGTATGTGTAAGTGTTTACATGACTAACTAGGTATCACTAAAGAAGTATGTGTAATTATGTACATGACTAACTAGGTATCACTAAAGAGAAACACAAATTTGAACAACTTTGGTCACACGCTCACTTACCTTGGATCTTCCACAACAGAACATTCCGGACTGAACTGGTACTCTTGGTCTAATCCACCAGTGCATGGAGACAGCCCAAAGAGAAGACTGCTAGCTAATCCACCACTTCTGCAGCTGGTGACATGAGTAACAACAAGTTCTGTAGCTCCCCATTCGTCCTTCACCTTAGTTACATGGTGGTCAATGAGTGGTTTGAAAACTGGGTAATCCCATGTGAAATAAACTGACCTAGGCTCCTTGCGTATCCAAGAGCCGAAAGGAAAAACCAAACAACATATGCGCATGTATATCTGGAAATTTGTTCCATGAATACTTCGGAAGTAGTCCTCCAATCTTTTGAGCAGGAAACTGTTGCACTGTGTCATGGACTACATGTTATTCTGATGATATTATAGAATAAAGTGTTTAGTGCTTTTATAACTTTGGTAAGTGTCTGCCTTAAAAGCTGTTGAAGAAAAAGAAAAGAACAGAATGAGTTGTTTTATAGAAACAGTTTGGTAAAATGGGACAGTTTTGGAATTTTCGAACATACGTCACAATGTAGTAGTTTTAAATGATGTGAACTTAGTTCAACAAATAATAGTTGTTTTTTTTAATTGGAGATCAAGTTTAGCTTCCTTTCTCTTTGTCACAGATTCCTTATTAAAGAAAGAAAGGCGGTGGAAAGAGCTAAAGAAAGAGAGGCGGTGGAGAGAGCTAAAGAGAAAAAAAGCTGATGTAGAAATACACAGATTGAGAGTCAGAGAGTTGGAGCTTAGAGAGACGAAAGGAGAAATCAAAGAGCATATAAAACCTGTATGGAAGCCAAAGTTGCCACCTTTTAATGAGAACGTGGATCAAATGGATGCATATTTGGCGAGATTTGAAGTGCATGCTCAAGCTACAGAAATACCTAAAACTCAGTGGGGAAGTCATCTATACACATTATTACAGGGAAAGGCACTGCAAGCTTGTATCAACTTTTCTAAGGTAGATTCTATCGAGTTATAAGGAGATAGAGTTATAAAATAAGGAATCTGTGACATATTTTGGAGGCTTGTTTATCTAGTTACTTGACTTAGTCTTGGAAGACATTAAGCAGAACTGCGGTTCGCCATTGTGAAAAGGTCAAGGACCAAGAAAGCCGTGAAGTGTGTGCGCTCACGTGCAACGGCGGGAAAAAAAACTAAGTCAATCAGCAGAGACGAAACCAGGTCAAACACATTGATAAAACTATTAGTGTTGTTTATATTGTATGCTAGAGATATAAACAAGGATGTCAGACAAATTATCCAGATAACAGCCGCTGGAAGAAGAGATTCAATTGATACTGAAGTTAGATATTATATCACCAACAGAGTCACCATACACGGCACCTATGGTGGTGGTTAGAAAAAAATCAGGCGCAGTAAGAATATGTGTTGACTACAGGAAGCTTAACTAAGTTACTGTGCTTGATTCGGAACCATTACCCAATCCTGAAGATTTGTTACATCAAATGGCAGACGCAACATTTTTTACAAAGCTAGACATGACCCGTGGGTATTGGCAGATACCTTTGGTAGATAAAGCTAAACCACTTACAGCGTTTAGTAGTCCTTTTGGTTTATTTCAATTTAATGTCAAGAGTTTCGGGCTTGTCAACGCACCAGCAACGTTCAGCAGAATGATGAGAAAGGTGCTGTCTAATCTACCTCATGTACTGTGCTACCTAGATGACATCTGCATTCATGACATTACTTGGTCAGATCACCTACAACATCTAGAAATGGTTCTAGATACATTGAGGAGAAATGGTTTAACCGTGAGACCATCTAAAGTGGAGATTGGTTGCAAGAACATTTCCTTTCTGGGATATGTAATTGGAGGACACTCACTGAAACCACAACCTGAACTGCGACAACGGATTATGAATCTTCGTCAGCCAACAACCAAGAGACAGGTCCGTAGTTTATTGGGACTCTGCAACTTCTATCGAAGGTTTATAGCGGATTTTGCAGAGATGACTGAGCCACTCACAAACCTGACCAGAAAAGGAGCACCCAACGCTATCAGATGGTCACATGACTGAAGTATCGCTGCAGAAGATAAAGAAGGCATTTGCAGAGGAGCCGATCCTGCGTCTACCTGACTGTCAGAAGGAATTCATACCAACTACTGATGCATCTGCTGTTGCTATCGGGGGATGCCTAGCACAGGAATCACAGGGCATTCTGCATCCCGTTATGTACGTCAGTAGAAAGTTGTCTTCAGCAGAACAACCATACAGCACCGTAGAAAGAGAGTGCTTGGCAGTTGTTTGGGCAGTAACCAAGTTGGCCAGGTACCTGTTAGGCAGAACATTCGTACTCCGCACTGATCATGCACCCTTACGCTGTTTAAACACACGTAAGTCGGTGAATTCCAGGGTAACTCGCTGGGCCCTGTTGCTTCAGGACTTTCAGTTCGAAGTGCAGCATATTCCAGGTAAAGAAAACGTGGAAGTGGACATTTTGTCACGCTTATCATAGATATAAGCCTACGTGGCTTCTCACAAGCATGTGTTGCTTCATCAAAGACCTTGTGTCTTCAACAGTTTAGACTTTGTTGCTTGATGGTAGACTTTCTGTCTACAACTAAGACTTTGTGTCTTCATCTTTTAAGACTGTGTGTCTTCATCTTTTAAGACTGTGTGTCTTCACCTTCTAAGACTGTGTGTCTTAACTATAGACTGTGTGCCTATTACATTGCAGTCTGCGCGAATGACCGGAAGTGTGTTTTGTTGTCAGACAGAGACCAGTGTGTGTGAGATGCAGTAAAGCTGATTAAAGTGTATGTGTTTGATCTAGTGGTTTCATTGTTTTATTTCGTTAACTAGAACTGAACCAGGGACACCTAGAGACGTAGCGAGACATATGGTAGATTCTATCGAGTTAAAAGTAGATAGAGATATATGATAAGGAATCTGTGACACTCTTATAGCAAACAAAATTAATTAATTAATACTAAATTATTATTAACTGTTTAATTTTTGGATTAATTCGTGAATTGTTATTGACTATGAATAATTCTGCAAAATTTCAACTTGATCCGAGACTGGGAAGTGGGAGAAAAAAACGTTCTTACTATAATTCATGTCGATGTATCCACATCTCTCAGTCAACAGCAATTATTCCCCTTATTTTGATATTAAACAAAATAATTAATCACCAACAATAAATTAACTAAATTTTTAAAATTGATTCATGTCTTGTCAGGTTCCATGAATAACTAACTGTGACAAGTTTAAACTTCATCTGAGAATGGGAAATGCGAGAAAAAACATGTTCAACATGTTTACCATACGGACAGACAAAATGAGTTGATATAAGCTTTGTAAAAAGAACAGATATAGATGTTGTGAAGCTGTGAGAATATAACTGTGTACTTTGATCTTCCACTCCTTCCAAAAAAAAAAATGGGGTTACGGGAAAGAAAATAAAAATACATTTAAGAAAAGTCTGACTAGGTAGCTTCAAACTAATCAATAACTTTAAAATATTAAATCACTTCGGAGACACACTCAAACACAAAGATCTGTAGGTTACTAAACAAAAATCTTTTAAAATGTTCCAACATCATTGAAAAAAAAGTTATAGCCATACAAGTTTATATCCACCAATCTCCGCATCCCTTCGTCTAGCCAATCTGACCAGTGTATGTCAAAATGATTAAAACTCAATTCAAAATTTTCCCCTAAAGCTGACTGCTCCACATTTTTAGTAGCGCCGCCCATGAAGAGACGTTCTTACACGAGACTTTCTTTTAAACTTTTTTTTGTTTGCAGGTAGGCCTACAACAGAAAGAACAAAACTATCTGTCTCTTCTCTTGAATTGATCGTCACACGAAATAGAATGTGACCCAGAAATTTAGCTCATAAGGCACATCGACCACTTGAAATTGCTACTGTGAGCAGGAACAGACTGGGGAAGCTAACTTGGCTTGATGGCAATGCTAGTTTCACACGCGCTGCTTTTAAAGCCATCAAGCGAATGAAAGGACAAAAAAAAGTATTAGTTCCTATAAAATGGAATTTTTAGATTTGCCATAAACTGTTCACTCGTGTAGTGTTTTATCAACTATCTAGAGTTCAGTATATCCGGATGTTGATATACATACTTATACTTATAAACTATGCAAACATTTTAGGTTGGAAATAACGCGTTGTACTAAACCAATACTAGTTTAGTAATGCTAATTATCTTATCCTAAAAGGGATAACACATCGTCATCACGTCACGACTGTATTTTAGACGCAATAATAATGAACTAGAAAACGAGCCCTACAGAAGTGAACGCTTTACTCCTTTTGGGATCGTAAACAAAATACAAATATTGAAAGCGGGGAATTCATCAATTTGTTGCTTTGAATCCTTGAATTTCAAAAAACGTATGTTGAACAATGGCCTGCGCAGTCTGGAAGATGACCTAATTCCTTCTTTGTGTTGGAGATGGGCTAATCTCTGCTTTGAAAATCAAAGTTGAGTCTAAGTTGGGTTAAAAATAAAATAAACATACATATAGGTAACCCGGCAGGGTTGTGTATATACACATTACACCAAACAAAACATTGTAACTAGAAAAAAAAAAATACATTCACACCAGAATCACTCATAATTTACTTGTGAAAAGTTTATATCAAATTGTTTCTATTTAGTTGTTCACCCCTGCATCAGTAAATCTTTGTTAAAACTTGGGTTAGACATGATTTTCTTTGACATCCCTGATAGTTGACTTCTCTCACGTGGGGCTGGGAAGGGACATTATAGCCATTTTGAAGGTTTTCTGAAGTGTACTTACTAGTTTTTCAGCAATACACAGCTGCACGTACGAAAGTCTATTGTGAAGTTTTTGTTGAGCTAATTAAGAACATCCAGAGAATGTTCAATCAACACAAAACTGTTAGTCTATATAACACACAAGGAACAAGAGGATGGATTAAATTATAATAGCATAGTCTAGACAAGATCAGACTGATGAATTGTAACCTTTTATTTCGTTCCAAAATATTTAGGGTAACAAATAGGCACCTAGCGACCACGTGTCCAAGGTTTGGTGTTCAGCATTATGCCAGTGTACTTAGCTTATGTGTGGTAGGCTAATATTTTATATTTAGTTGCAGTCCTACTTATTACTGAATAATTTGGGAACCCTATTTCAATGTGGAGAAAGAAAATGTATTTATGATATATCTGCAGTTTCTTTTTATAAAGCTTATATCAACCCTGTCTGTCTGTCTGTCTGGTAAAAAAGTTTCTACACGTTATTTCTCCCACACCCTATCTCGGATCAAGTTGAAATTTTGCACCATTATTTCTTGTATCTGACTAAACAACAATCAATTTTAAAAAATAACCAGTTAGTTAAATAACTATTAAATATAATTATTTTGTTCATTTTAAACAAGGGAGAGGAATTGTACTTAAATAACAGATGTGGTGTTATAAGTTGAATTAGTCCCCTTTACACTAAGTGTAACGAAAAAGGTTGAAACAAACAATAGATAACTATAAAACCTTTCAGTTTCATTAGCACTTCCCTTGGGGGAGCTACCACCTTCTACCAAGCGCGTCCCCATGTGGCGGATAGGGGAAAGACGCTTAGATATAAGGGTTAGCTGTGAATAGCAAATAAACAGCCGCGGACCAACTGGTTTGCAGTCATGGAGGATGAGGTGAAGTATTCCAGTGGTTAGAATATTTACTAAAAACATCTCAGAAATCCAGGGAAATGATTGCAAAAAGCGAGTATAGGGCGCTCTAACTCTAAACCCGGGTAGATGAAACTCGTTACCTAGGGATAGCAGTTCATCTAGGAGAGAAAACTCCGAAAATAAACACCTGCTGCCTTGCAGATGATCTTGGATGATCAAAGGCTATGGGAACACACCCAGAAAGAAAAGCAGGCTGAAGTCGGAGTCAATGGGCCTCCTGGCGCAAAACACATTGACACGCAACCTCATCTATGTTGGAATTCAGTAACGATTCTAATAGATGTGGCGTCCTGCCTGTGGAATCCCGCCGCGCAGGTAGGGGGCCGGGCTCTCCGCCTCGAAGGAGCCCACACAAGCTGGTGGTTCTTCTATCTCTGCCTATGGAGCCAGGAGCAGGGACAAGAAAGTAAATACTACTGGCCAACACTCCAAGACCAAAAGTTTAAAAATCCTACAATGGAACGCAGAGGGCATCCAAAAGAAAAAAGAAGCTCTAAAAATATTTCTGCATGAGAAAGAAATAGATGTAGCTTGCATCCAAGAAACTCATTTGAACAGTAATCTTCGTTTCTCCATTAGAGGCTACACCTGCATCAGACAAAAGATAGAGAAATCAGACCCAAAGGAGGAATCCTCACCCTCATTAAAAATGACATCCCTACCACAGACATAACTATGCCCAACTCCTCAGAATCAGAAATAATGGGAACTAAGCTAATTCTTCCAGATGGAAATATTAATCTATTTAACTACTACTTCCCACCAGACAAGGAAATAGAGATTGATCACATACAAATACCTGACCAAGAAGACTGTCTTATCTTAGGAGATATGAATAGTCACTCTCAGAGCTGGGGATACCCAGACCTAAATGCCAGGGGAGAAGAAATTGAAGAATGGCAAGCAGAGAACAGACTTATCCTACTTAACAAACCTGAGGATAAACCAACTTTTTCTCAAGAGCCTGGCTAACATCAACCACTCCAGATTTAGCCTTTGCAACTGACAACTTATCCAAAAAGTGCACCAGAGAAGTTGCAGACCAGCTAGCCACCAGTGACCACAGACCCATATTGATCAGTATGGATAGCTCCTTCAAAATATCAGATAACTCCACCGTCCCCAGATGGAACTACAAAAAAGCCAACTGGCACCTATTCTCAAAGCTCACAGATCTGTACACAACTTCAATAAACTGCAAATCAAATCAGGTTAATAAGTCATACTCAGCTTTCTCCAAAGCAATCCTCCTAGCAGCTAAGGAATCAATTCCTAGAGGAGCAAGAAAAGATTATATTCTAAACTGGTCTGATCACCTTCAACAACTCCACAATGCCACCATTGAAGCCAGAAACACAGTACAAAATAACCCTTGTACAGAAAATAACATAAATATAAAAGCAGCTAACGCAGTTTTCAGGAAAAATTACCTTTCCGCCATGAGAAAAAGTTGGCAAGAAAAAACAGAACGGCTAAACGTAGATAGAGACGGCCACAAACTCTGGCGTATAGCCAAATGTCTCAACCAGGAAGAAAACAGAAGAACTCCTATAGTAATAGAAAAGGACAACAAACCCCTGAAAGGCCAAGAAGCAGCAAATGAATTCATTAAGTTTTTCCAAAGCGTAGGAAAAATACAAATCAGTGAAAGTAGAAATAAAGATGTAAACTCAGAAATCCAGGATAGAATCAAAGAAAACTATCCAGCTTACTCCTTGGGAATGACCACTAATTTTAAAATGAAGGAACTTGATGAATCCCTAAAAGTCCTCAAACCAAAACAAGCCCCGGGCCCAGACAAAATATCTAATGACATGCTTCTTCATTTGGTCCTCAAGCCAAAAGAAAACTGCTACAAATATTCAATGCTAGCTGGAAATCTGGCAGAATTCCAAACATCTAAAAAAAGCTGTTATGATCCCTATACTAAAGCACGGCAAACCAGGAAACAAGCTGGATAGCTACCGCCCCATCAGCCTCACTAGCTGTTCCTGCAAACTGATGGAAAGAATGATAAATAGAAGGCTGACATGGATCCTTGAGTCAAATAACCTACTCACTGAAGCCCAGGCTGGCTTTAGAAAAGGCAGATCAACAGAAGATCAAATCGCCTTTATCACACAAGAAATAGAAGATGGCTTTCAAGAAAAGAAACCAACAACAATTGTGTGGGTTGACTTAGAAAAAGCATTTGACAAAGTCTGGGAACAAGGTCTCTTGCTCAAACTAATCCAGCATCACATATCCCACAGAATGTACAACTGGATAAAGGAATATCTAAATAATAGAAAAGCCTTAGTTAGCATGCAAGGACAAAGAAGCCACACAGTGGGTATAAAAAATGGTGTCCCCCAAGGAGGAGTCCTATCCCCAACACTTTTTCTAACATTCATAAACGATCTAAATCAAAACCTACCAAGAAAAGCTAAAAGCAGCATGTATGCAGATGACCTTGCCTTAATTAGCACAGAAGAATATGTAGGAACATCGAAATTTCGATTACAAGATGCTCTCGATATACTCAATAATTGGTCCAAAGACTGGGGCATGTCCATCAACACAAAAAAGACCACATATACCATATTCTCACTGTCAACAAAACAGCAAACAATAGAATTAACATTAGATAAGGAAGCTTTAGAAAAAAATGACAGCCCTACATACCTTGGAGTCACCTATGACCCGAGACTAACCTGGAAAAGCCAAATAGATAAAACACAGAGTAAAGGCATCCAGAGACTATCCTTCTTGAAAAAATTAGCTGGCACAGATTGGGGAGCAAATCACAACATCCTGAAAAAGACCTATACCAGTTACGTGAGACCTGTATTAGAATATGGTGCCACAGCATGGGGCTCAGCAGCACAAACCAACCTAAGAAAAATGGACAAGGTTCAAAATATTGGTCTAAGGATAATGACAGGAGCAATCAAAACAACACCCATAAGAGCTATGGAGGAAACCGCTGCCCTGATCTCTCTGGATGAAAGAAGAGAAATAAAAATCCTTTCCCAATTCACTAAATTGGAAACCATGGAGAGGCACCCACTCAGAACAAAAATCCATAAAACTGGCACCAAAAAACGCCTCAAAAGGACCAATTTCATACAGGAATCTCTAAACCTAAAAAAGAAACACCAGCTTGAAAAAATTACACTGGAAGCCTCGATACACTATAATGAATCTCCACCCTGGGACGAAAGCCCTCTTCCTACTATAAGGGACCATATTGAAAGCATTAAAAGAAAATCTGATTACAGACCAACAGAGCTCAAGAAAATAGTGAACTGTTTTCTACATACCAATTATCCTACCAATCAGTGGATCAGAGTTTTCACAGATGGCTCAACCCATAAAGCCACCACAAATGGAGGAGCTGGAATACTTATCGAATGGCCAGATGGAGGAAAACTAGAAAAATCTATTGCAACTGGAGAGCTCTCTGACAGTCACAGAGCAGAAAGGGAAGCACTAGCACTAGCTGCTACCATCTTAGCAAATCATCCAAATTCCCCACACAGTCAGATTGTCTTACTAACCGATGCAAAAACAACCCTCCAAAGCCTGCAAAACTCTTATTCCTCATATATTAATAACCTCAAAACAGCACTAACAAAGCTCAACAACAACTGCAAAAAAACTGTAATTCAATGGATCCCAGCTCATATAGAACTAGAAGGAAATGAGAAGGCTGACACACTCGTCAAGAGTGGGAGAACTAACACACTAATAAACTCTGCACTCTATCCAGAAGAATTGAAGAAATTAATAGTAAATAAAATAAATGAGAAATGGACGAGCTCTCATCCAAATCACAAGAAAGATGACGCTTACTATAAGCTATCCCGACAAGACCAACGTCTAATCTTTCGACTCAGGACCGGACACAACAGAATGCGACAACACATGTACCGGAAGCTCAAAATTGGAACCAGTGAAATCTGCCCATGTGGAGAATCACCAGAGAATACAGACCACGTCCTCCAAAACTGCTCTCTATACCAAGAGGCCCGTATAACACATTGGCCCCAAATCACCCCACTAGAAAGGAAACTATATGGAGAGCTCCCTGATCTGGAAACCACTGCGCATTTCATCTCATGTATTGGTCTACTCATCTGAACTCTCCAACATAACAACGAGAACGAAGAAGATTAGCACTTCCATGGAACAGTGGTTTGATGTATTACCTTGAGGAGGTCTTGAGCTAACGAGTTTGAATTCAAGTCATAAAACTTTTTTATATAAAATGCACTTAAAAAGCGATCAAGGTAACATTCACAATATACCTCCTTCTTTCCCTCCCACCCACCCCCTTTTTCCAAACTGGTCCAGACCAGTGATTTGACAAGAGTGTGTATTAAGCAAGCTAAATGCATGAAATCGTGCTAAACAACAACAACAATAACAACAAAATAATTGGTAAAACATATTTCTAGTGGGGCAGATTTAGTATTATTACTCTCGATCAGTATTTCCCAAACGGAACACTGCTTATTTTTAGGAAGGCTAATTCACGTGTTGGCCTACTTGTTAATTATCCCAGTAGTTCCTGGAACACCTATTCAGCCTCCGCATAACACAGTTAGGGAATCACTGGTCGAGATCTATTTAAAATGTAATTACATGAATGATACAAAGTAATCGATAGAATTACACTTAATATAAGCTTTGTTTTTGTCATTGTAGTGAAATAGCTCCTCAAGGAAAGGTAAATAAGCGGTGCAATTTATTATGGTGGTCTATGTATCTCACCAGACCAACCACTGGACTTGAAACTCTTTTGATTCTAAAGTCACCTTCTGTTTTCTAGTTTACGTTCTTTTACCAAACAAAGAAAAAAAAAGTCAGTCTCCTAAAATGAAAATGTCACAACATTCTGAATTAAGAAATGTTATCAGCTTCCGGCTACATGCTGGTATTTAAATTACGGACGAGGAAACAGAGATAAAAACTTTTTTTTTCGTATATAAGCATTGAATTAAATCACAAAGCCTTATTATGAATAAGAAAATACTATTTGTAATTGATAACTAGCTTCAGATATCAGAATGTACTCTGCAGTTAGAAAATATATATTTCCCAATAATGATAATAATAATAATAATAATCTTTATTATCCGCGAGAAAATTTGTTTTACAATTGTGCATTACACAAAAACAATACATAATTAGAGCCAATACAGTGTAGGATAGCATACACAATCTACGTTCTCTTCAACATTACATGAGACATGGACATCAGTTAGAACAGTAAGTTAAAGTTTGTACATCAGTTAGAACAGTAAGTTAAAGTTTGTACATCAGTTAGAACAGTAAGTTAAAGTTTGTACCTCAGTTAGAACAGTAAGTTAAAGTTTGTACATCAGTTAGAACAGTAAGTTAAAGTTTGTACATCAGTTAGAACAGTAAGTTAAAGTTTGTACATCAGTTAGAACAGTAAGTTAAAGTTTGTACCTCAGTTAGAACAGTAAGTTAAAGTTTGTACATCAGTTAGAACAGTAAGTTAAAGTTTGTACCTCAGAACAGTAAGTTAAAGTTTGTTCAGCCATTTAATTTTCAAGGGAACAAAAGAGTTCTTGCTGCTATTTTTTTTTTGATCGGGGTCTTATAATTTCCTTGTGATGATAAAGTCATGAAGAAAAGGGTGATTTTTTTATTCTTAAAATTTTTAGAGCTTTCTTAGCAATGTTTTATTCAAATAAGTGTCAAAGTGCGGTTTGTTTGTTGCATTTTGTACAAATTTGTCTTATCATATGGAACACGGAATGTGCCGGCCTCGTGTTATGTTTTTTAAATTGTTCCAAGCACATATTAACCCACCCCCACAGTCATAGTAAATGGGCTTTGTTGCTGCACATAAAAATTATATATGTGTCAGACGCGAATAGCCCAAATTTTCAGTAAAAGAAATTACAAAAGTCATTTCTCTATAGAAGAAGTTACGAAAGTTATATAATATAAAACCACAGACCTATATATACTACAATAAATATAGGTATTTGCTCTCTATTTACGATTTATTTAGGTAGGTGCTGTGTTACTATCTCACACCAAGTATCACAGTTTAGAAAAACCCAGGTCCGTTTTGTGTAACGCTATTGCTAACACCGTATAGATATAAATTA
Source organism: Biomphalaria pfeifferi (assembly GCA_030265305.1). Lineage (NCBI taxonomy): Eukaryota > Metazoa > Mollusca > Gastropoda > Planorbidae > Biomphalaria > Biomphalaria pfeifferi. The sequence continues at coordinate 3,634,639 of JASAOG010000023.1, read as the reverse complement.
CATATCTTTATTGGTAGCCTATAATTAAATGTATATATGTTAAAATCTGAATGAAAATGCGTTAGTAACATAGTAGATCTAGAGCTACATATTATAAATTAGATTAATCGATTTCTGTTAATAAATTAAGTGGAATAGATCTATTGTTCTAGAATTTTTAAATCTACATATTTTTTTGGCATCTCGTACAGTACAACAGACAAACTTGCAAAAGCCGTCAAGTCGCAATTGGTTCTGCGTATACCGTTCACGCCATTAACGGTTCTGCGTATTCCTTAGGCGTCGTCATATCACCACATGAGCACATGTGATTCGTGAAACATTCAAATAAATAGTAAACATTGCACTCATCATTAAACTTCGGAATCAATGATATTGTTACGACGTGGGATTGAACTAAAGTTAATAACTCACAGTGCTCTCAGGATCGCTGGTATCTCTCCGATTGCAGAAGCATAACCCAACTATGATCAATTAATATCCCCGATAAAACGAAATAATTTCACAATCTCCAAATCGAATTTACATTTCCCGATTCACTAACACAATAGAAAAAAACAATCCTCAATCCAGAAATCCAAACACATAACTCCTCTGTTAACACATCAACACAGCCCTCAGGTCAGTTTCCCTTCAAGCACAAACACAACTCAAAAACTTTTTCACGTGGGAAAACAAAAAGTCAGTCGATGGTGGGGGGAACAAGTTGACAACAATATTGTCATTAAGTAGACTCTATATCTAGATCTACATTTCAGATCGAGACTTGAGACTAGATTGTCAATAGTCTAGATCTAGCTCTACCTGACTAAAGTTTATTAATTAGGATAGGCCTACATCTACAATCTAGAATATTCTAGATCTAGAAGAGATTCTATAGCTATTCCAGATCTAACCTACTATCTATACAATATTGAATATACTTCCAGTTAGAGATCTACTTTTCAACACCAAGTCCTAATATACTAATATAATAATAATAAGGCTTGTCATCGAGTCCGACGATTAATGCGGAATGCAATATTTCCCGTGGCTACGCAACCCCAGCTGTGACCTACATATTTTTCCTCAACCAGGGCAAGCATAACCATTTGTCCGCTGGTAGTCCATTAAGATTTTCATTTCGCCGTCTGCGTCTGTCCTCGGCAGCGGATTTCCTTTTGGTCTAATATGTGCATCCCGCGGCCTTTGTAAGTGACCTCCAGCTGTCTCGTTCTGAGGCTGCATGTCTGCTAAGGCAAGTTGGCTCCTAAGCTGGTGTTTAAAGCGTTTCGTGGGGCACCTCTGTTACATCGACCACCTTTAAGTTTACGAAAAAAAAAAAAAAAAAAGACTGCTTTTGGCTTAAATTCGTCTCCCATACGGGATTCGTGCCCTGCCCAGCGTAACTGTCGGACTATAAGAAGTCTCTCTATACTGTCCATACCAGCGTTCGCAAGGATATCGCTGCTTGTAGTGCTATCTTTCCACCGTATGTCCATGATGGAGCGCAAGCATCTTTGGTGAAAGATTCTATTTCTACTATATTTATAACCTATATATATATATATATTCCAGAAGTAGATCTATACTGATTCTATAGTTACAATTCAAATTCAACTTGAATATTTATGATCATGTAGATTACAGGTTATAACTAGATTTTATAGACCTATGACTATTATGACAATGCCCATGGCATATGTGAGATCAATTTTCAAAGCAACTCTAATTAATGGACTTCATCTTAAAGCATTATTTTGGAACAATGTCTCACAACTGCTGATGAGAGAAATCATGTGTAAAGATAAGGAGATAACACAAACTCCAAAAAACATTAAGAAACTAGAACAGACACAAAATAGACAATGAGACTCATAACAAACGAATATTCACAATTGATTACAGTAACACCTTTTTTAGAAACACCTTTTTAAAAATCATTAAAAGTTTTTAAATCATTACATTTTTTATTTCTACAATTATTTTTGGGTGTGACATTGTGTATCGGAAAATGCCGGGTACTTGAAATAAGCTAGTCCTAAAAAAAAATACACAGATCTTGGGTAAAAGACTCATAAAATAAAGAACTATAAATGTGTAGATTCACACGCTTGCTTCAGGTCTTTTCTTTTTATAGCCTCTATCGGGTATGATCCCAACTACCCGTATTTTGTGCAGAATTTTTTTTTCTATCATGTACACTTAAAATTGTAGCATAATAATGTCAGTTCAATTTAAAATGAGAACTAAAATGGTACTTCCGGCCCAATTGACTAATTCTAGTATTAACCCAAAGAAACGAGACGCATAAGCCCAACATAGCCCATTAAGAATGAATGCTTCTAGAAAGGTGAACATTAAATTACATTTTTCTCGGAATGATGAAGTCTAAATTCATGGGACCTAATCTCGTGGATGACTTTAAATCCTTATTCGACCATCACGCTGAGAAGCTCCCGTAGGTGCGCATCTCCTTGGTGCGAATGCTTAAGTTAAATATCAAATAGTGTCTATTTATTTAAACGTAATAACTATACCAAAGAACATGGCGACGCATGTATGTGAACCATTGACGAAGTTATCCAAGTTAGTGGCAATGCTTGAGACTAGAGACCGCTAGTTCTAATGATTGATAATAAAGATCGCTATTTCTTAAGTGTAGGACTAGAGATCACTAGTTCTAATGATTGAGAATATAAATCGCTATTCCTTAAGTGTAGGGCTAGAGATCTCTATCATTTCTAGTCCTCTATCATTAATCAATACTCCTCTTCAAGTATCTTATTAACTGCTGCCATGGGTCGTGGTCATCAATTCGGAAATTGAATCAATATCTTAAAAGTTGAACATGGTTAGTAGACAACATGTGCCGGGGCGTAGCTGATCGAAGATGGGTTTAGGAAATCGGACCCTATTCTTCTGAACGTAAGTGAAGCCCAATAAATAACATGCTAGCTCGTAAGGGTATAATCTGTCGAAAACATTTAATTGTTAAGTCAATGTGACTGATAACATTAGGCTAAAAAATGGAAGATTAAAATCTTGCCTCACTGTTATTGTATACATGGTATTGTTAAACATTTCCAAGAAGGGAAATACATCTGAAGTTGAAGATGAGTGAGAAGTAGACAAGAGTTATTTCTGAACCAATAACTTCATGTACGGTTCATCTAATAAAAGACATGCCAATAGTCAAACGTCTATATATAGTCATCTGTACGTGTCCGTAACACTTTAGGATGACTTTAAGACGTCACCTGTACGTAACACTTTAGGGTGACTTTAAGATGTCACCTGTACGTAACACTTTAGGGGGACTTTAAGACGTCCCCTGTACGTAACACTTTAGGGGGACTTTAAGACGTCACCTGTACGTTACACTTTAGGGTGACTTTAAGACGTCACCTGGACATAACACCTTATGATGACTTTAAGACGTCACTTGTACGTAACACCTTATGATGACTTTAAGACGTCACTTGTACGTAACACCTTATGTTGACTTTAAGACGTCATTTGTACGTAACATCTTATGTTTACTTTAAGACGTCACCTGTACGTAACACTTTAGGGTGACTTTAAGACGTTACCTGTACTTAGCACCTTTTGATTACTTTAAGACGTAACTGTACCTTAAGTTTCATGATTTAAAACGTCACATATACTAGACAATTCAAGACGTTTTTATGACGACACATGTACTTAGCACTTCATGACTATCCCTCTGGGTACACTGGTAAGTTCACATTTTAAATTTAATTCAGAGCTATTCCTTGTACTTTAACAGAGTTGTTGATGATTCCCTGTAGCCAACAACACACTCACGAAATGAATGCATTTACAACGAGTATTCAGTAATTATTACACTCATTTACCTGCCACTAACCAGAGGAGGCCTTTGAAGAGCGTGGGGCCCTGTGCGAGTGTCATATGCGGGGCCCTGAGTCTTTATATATCGTACCACATCACGTTAATGGGCTCGACGGCTCTAACGCCTATTTTTTGCTACTAAACATAGTACCTATCAATTACGGAGAACCAGAATACATGCAATAACAAAAAAGTTGATTAGAGCGGTGACAGACGGATTCAGTCACGGAACTTTCCTGGCTTGTTGCTTTGCACTAAAATGTATCTTCTCTCCCGATGCGCGGTCCGAATGCCGAAGCCATATTGATGTTCTATAAGAACAAGGTGTGCGATAGGAGCTACAGGTGTCCCTTGACGTTCGTAAATAGGACGTGCACTGAAGGGCTATACCACGGGATTTCAAAATAATGGAAAAAAAAAATACTTCCGAGTTTTTTTGTTTTTTTTAACACAGGTTTTCCCCACGGCTACCCGATGTATATGCTCAGTAGCCTAATATAAAAAAAAATGAATACGTCATTGCCAAACTTTCTGGATGCTGATTGGCCGAAATAAACCTATAACACATTAACTAGTTCAATTGAGACCAACCGTTATAGCAGGCCTCAACACTGACCTGCAACGTCTCAACCTGTGTGGTTCGTTGCTACATCACATGTCGTGGCATCGGAAACAGCATGTAAAGGTTATTAAGTGAATGGGCAATTGTTATTTAGGAGATTAAAGTGTTAGGTGATGTTATGTTACAACAATATAAATGATTTATAACTCTTTCATATAGAAATAACTATAAGCCTGGTTCTAACTGGATCACTACGCATTTTCCTATCCAAATCCGATGGGATGTCGATTAATTACGAAATAAACGATGTTAATTGGTCATTTCCCGCTACTTGTTTTTATTGATGCCAAGGTGAACTGTTAAACAATAATAACCTCGTAGAATCGACAGGTTATATGATGCTATGTTTACCGAAACTGAACGGTTTTGAAAAAAAAAATGTCATGTTAATTGGTATCATACAGATGCCGGGAAGGCTTTTAAAATATTGAGTAAGAAGACCTAGTTAATGAAAACTGATCAGGATTGCGAAGCTGAGGGTGACAAGGAAATCTACGATCGCTGGGCCCTTTTCAGGCGCGGTGCCTGGAGCGGTTGCCCCACTTGCCACCCAATAGGACTGCTACTGCACTAGCGCTTTTAGAAATTCGTTACTTTTGACTCTACTAATCTGTTCTTTACTCTTCTATACTATTTTTTGTTAACGATCAGTTCCTACACTGTTTCATTCTCGATTAGTTTTCCGTCGTCTCGAATTTTTGTTCCTTTTAAAGTATTCTACCGTGTACTCATTACTTCGCTATTTTAGAGTGCATGGGACGTATCTGTACTTGTTGTTACAGTGCTTCTTTCATGTTTGAAGATACGCTGGAGTAAAATATAATGTGCACATTTTTTTGCTCTATATTTCATAATATCATCTCTATTTTTAATGTTTTAAATTGTAAATATAATTGTAAAGTAATTATATCTTTTATCCTCAATGATTATTAAACTAGTGCTAATCATAATGAAAGAGTTCAGCGTCTTTGTTAACCGGATGTTGATTTGTCAGCTCCGATATTTTCAGTTCTAAGACACAAAAACTTGAGCGCAGACGGCCCAGGAAGTCGCGTCCCCTGGAGATAAATGAGTTCCTACGATGTCTTGCATGCCGGGATTCAGGCCTAGAGAGACCACATTGCCCCCGCATCCATTATTTCCGGCTCTCTCTGGATAATTTACAAAGAACATTTTCTTCTTTTCGAGAGAGTAATTTGAACATTTTCCTAGCATGTCAGAGAAAAAAAAAATAAATAAAAAAGAAGATTCTTTGGAGAACAAATGAAACGTGATTGAATTATAATCTATCTTGAGTTAACTTACGCATTTAGTTTATCATTTGTGTTTACATCTGAGCATAAAGCAAGAAGGACAAATTCAAGATGGCAGACACACACAACAATACACATCTAAAAAAAAAGTCAAAGACTGTCGACTGTCTATGTGACAGGTAAAATAGAGTTAACATTTTGTTGGATTTAAGTTTTACGAGTATGTTGATAGTACAACGACAAATTAGCTGAAGGTATCTGTTCCACTTAAAAAAAGGAAAGCGTTTATCTTTTAGGGCTCTCAAGGAAATTAAAGGTTCGTACCATTCTCAATAACTTTCCTTCAAAATGACACACGAACAACCTTTATAAGCGTGGTCGAGAGGCTAAGTACGCTTGAACTTGGCTACCACAAAGGGGGCTCGAGGTTCGACACCCTACTCGAGCAGAGTTGTGTTTACTGAGCGCCTAAAGGCAGCACGGAAAACCTTTTCCCAGATACCCCTCCAACCACTGGTCAACAAATGAGATTGGACCAAAAGCGCTCTAAGCATACTATGAAAGTAGAGCTATATAAAAACTTCAACTCTTACCTTCTACATGATGTTGTATAACTTTTTATTTACTTTCTTAGAAGTAACATGCTGGTGTTCTCTCCAAATGAAAACACACACACAACTAAATTACATACAGGGCGTGTGCCTTGTTTCATTGACTCATTCCACATTGATGGTGGATGCTATTCTGACATTGTCCTCTTCACCATGACAAAATTGTATTAACTTCTATCTGTATCAGCGTCTCTTTGTTTCGTTCAAATTGAGGGCTGGGAGAGATCAGGTTTACTTTATTCAAATTTTGGGGCAGATTTTTGTCTTTACTTGCCCTTATCGGATTTATTTCCTTTTAATGAAGTTTCACTTCCGAATTGTAAATATGAACCTTTCAGATTGTTTCCGTTTCGAAATGATTGTCCTTTAATCATCTCCTTAAACCTTCCAAAAATGTGACATTTACTTCTTACTTTAATATTCCAAACAAGTGACATTTACTTCTTACTTTAACCTTCCAAACAAGTGAGATTTACTTCTTACTTTAACCTTTCAAACAAGTGACATTTACTTCTTACTTTGATCTTCCAAACAAGTGACCTGTACTTCTCTTCTGAAACTTTCAAAACAAGGATCTCTTGTTTCATCTGATATTTAAAGATATTATAAAACTGAACCATACATTTGTTGACATTGACATACAGTTATAGGCTTCATTCATTTTTTTTTCTTTGGCTTTTAACTCTACCAATGACAATAACGTTTTTCATCTTGCCTTTCCAGTTTTTGTCTAATGGGTTTCAAATCCTTTCCTCTAACAGATTGACTCAGTAGGTCCCATCGTTCCTTAATTAGAGGAGACCAAAACTCAAGTCACCTTTGTCTGTATGTTTGTATTGAGTCTCAAGTTATCCAGGCGCAAGAACAAGGTTCTCAAAACACCGACTGTGAGATTGGCAAATTAACTTCGAGTTTAAAAGTTTCAAAATGGCGAAAATTGTCTGTGTTTGAACTACCGAAAGAGAAAGAAAAAAAAAAGGGGAGAAAGATAAAGAGAATAAAGAAAAGACATTTCTAGTGTACTGTAACTATTGGACTGAAAGAGGAAGACAGTGTGGAGGAGTATGAAAAGGAGAGATGATAAGAGAGACAGAGAGAGAAAGAGAGAGAGAAAGGGAGAAAGAAAAAGAAAGAAGGAGAAAAAGAGAGAGAAAGAAGGCGAAAGAGAAAGATAGAAAGAGAAAGAGATAGAAAGAGAGAAAAAGAAAAAAAGAGGGATGTGTGATAGACAAATCAATAGAAAAGTAAAGGTTCTCCGAAGTTCGCTTCTTTAATCTGCAGTTCACTTACATCCATCGTAAATAGAGATAGTTAGATATGTTTAGATCAAGATCCAGTTGTACTGGTTTGTGAAAACAAAACTTAGATACAAGAAACTCTCATCTGTCTAAACTCGAGTGCATTTCTCTATTGACGTCTAAACTATTTACAAGTGAGTGTGTACAGCAAGGGAGAACACTTTGGTGGGTAAAATAGTTTTCCACACTTAAAAGTCAACATCTGGCATTTTTTGTACTCAACTGTGAAGAGTTTCGAAAGTGAACCTTACCATCAGAGAAGAGAACCGATTACAGACCATCTCTAACCTTTTAATTAGTCTACTTATGGGTCAATTACTGAAATAGCCTGTAATTTCCGTTCTAATGATCATCTCCCCGACATCAGATAGTGTCAAAGATTTAGTGAAAGCAGAGTATTATAGACCACAGCAACTTCGTAGTGTGAGCATAACACACACAAATAAATTATTAATATAGCTTTTATAAAGCGCTACTTTCATGCTTATAGCATGCTCAAGCGCTTTTGGTTTAATCTCATTTGTGGACCAATTGGGGGGAGGGGGTATCTAGGAGTTGGTTTTCCGTGCTACCTTTAAGCGCTCAGTAAACACCACTCTGCCCGATTCGGGTGTCGAACCTCGATCCCCCTTCTAGGTAGCCAAGCAAAGTTCAAGCGCACTTGGCCTCTCGACCATGTTTAAAATTTAAATTAAAAAAAAAAAACACTAGCTAAAACTTTATAGCCAAGGTAATTAGAAAGAATTTCCTTCAGAGAACAGTACCAGAAAAAGAAGAAGAGGCAGACAGAGAAAAGCGATGGGAAGACAACACCAAAGAATAGAAGGGATTGTCATTAAAAAGAGATTCTGTTCAAGACGAAAAGATTGAGAAGAATGGAGAAAGACGGTCGACATATTATGGGTGGCTCCCCGACAGTTCAACAAAACTAAGCACAATCATTAGCCTTTAGTTTTCCCAACTAATGTCAGGTAGCCAGTTGAGTGGACTCAGGGGGTCTCTTGAAAATTTCAAAGTGAAACAATTTATTCTTCCCCGGGAATCGATCTAGAAATCCTCCAGCTTGAAAGCCAAGCGCTTTATTCCTCGGCCTTTATTATTATGTTATGCATGCACACCATTTTTCTTGTTTTTTTATATCGGAATCGTGATATTTTTATATTTATAATTACTGTTTTTTTTTTTACTGCAATGGCGAGAAAACTTTTTACAATATATTTGATCAACAGTTGGCTTTAATTTGACAAGCTATCAACTTGGAAGTGACGTTTGAGAACCACTGCTATAGAACTTAGCTTTAGTGGATGCCGCACACAGATTAGATCTACGCTGCTACAATTAGCCAAGTGTGCGTGTGTGTGTGAGGGTGTGTGTCAGGGGATAAGCGCAGTCTGCTCATTGATCCGCTCAAAAAGATTCAGCCGCAGACCTCGGGTAATGTTGGAACAATGACAACCTGGTCTCCACGACCAAATCAATAGAAAACAGCCGCTTTTGTTGCAATGACATGCCGCTTGCTCGGTGGGCAGAGAACAACAATAACAACAGCATCCCCGTATTGACAAAGGGCCCAATCGCCCTAGCTTTACGCCCTTGGAGCAATGGCTCGTCCACTGCAGCTTCCAACAAAAGCAATGTAACGGCCTCCTACCTCGCCCCGATTTTTTTTCTCTCTTTCTCAATGTACCACACCAGGGATATTACAACTCTGTGTTTACCTTGTTTCTCAAGGGGGGCAACTTGCAAGCACTTTCAGAGATCGAGATACATTTAGCTCTGCTTCTTGATTCTCTCTCTTGGTTTTATAATTTCCAGTTGTAGAGATCAACACAGAAAGTGTTGCATGGCGTTTCTCTCCCCCCAGTTTCCTCCCATTCAAAATATAAATCAATGAAACTTCAAGAAAAAAATAATAAACTTCTGCAACCCCCCTCTCTCCCAAAGGTCTACCCCTCTTAGAAAAAAACCCAGTTTGCTTAGTTCAATGGAATTCGTATTAAGGAGACTGTTTGTAGGGCCAGTAGACAGTACAAGTGTTATTTATGCATACACTGACTTGAAGCTTATGCTAGATATACCCATCTAGCAAAAGGATGGTGCACACATATAGCATATATTGAAGGCAGACTTTAGGCAGCACTAGGGACCATCTTGCAGCTGATTCGAGAGAAAAAACTTTAAGCGGAAACTTGAATGTCTGACTCAAAAAATGAAATCCTTTAAATCTACAATGTTATATCCAATTATCTCCCGTGAATTTTTATTTTTAGCTATATCACATATAAGGGTAGGACGGTGGAGTTTATTGCCCATAAAGTAGGTCTCTAGTGCTCTAGTGCTGTCTTTATATATTTAGCAACTCATTTACTAAACTAAAATCTATAGAAATAAATTCCCTGAAATAATTCAGACGGTACATCGCATTTAATTTTCTAAAAGCGACACCTTTAGCGTTTATAGATGATGTTATATCAAACACTTCATACATCTTGATTATTTAGATTTTTGTGGAAAACTTTGCTTGTTTTTTAGAGAGATTAATTCATTTGGTGGCCTACTAGTTAATTATGCCAGTAGCTCGTGGAACACATATTCAGGCCTCGCAGAACACTAGGGTTCCGCGGAACTCAGTTTGAAGAACACTTTTATATCGTATGGTGTAATTTTCGTGTCTCTAAGTTAACAGTCCACAAGATAATCATAGTCTATGGTTGAGTAAATGAAATTATTTTAGTGATACACTAGTCAGAAGTTTTTACAGCAATTGTCTGTTTCACATCTATAGTTATGACGGTAGATTAGTAATACTGAAGTAGATAGTTACTAAATATAGACTATATAGTTAGACTCAATAGACCTTCAAGTGAAGCGCCTTATAAGACAAAGCCATAATACAAAAAGCACTTTTGGCAAGCAATCCCTAACATCACGTCAGAACAGAGTGTAGTTTCATTCTAAGATGTCTGTTTTTCGAAAGAGATCTCTTAGCAGTGCAACAAAATATGCTTTGAGTTCTAGGACATATGGTGGGATGTTCTAGGACATATGGTGTGATGTTCTAGGACATATGATGTGATGTTCTAGGACATATGGTGTGATGTTACCAAGTGTTTTACGTATCGAACTTTGTAAACAATTTATGCTATAAAAGAAAAAACCCAACAATTTCACAAGTCTATGAGGCAGGGTTAGGTCATGAAATTCTGAAAGTAACAAACACCTGTCAATCTTCTGAGACATAGTAAGCGATGAATACTATTTGCCAAAAAAAAACAACAAAGTAATTTAATTTGCCTCGTTCTGACAACTGGGAATGTAGATCATTCTAAAATGACATTCATTACTATTACTTTGTATACACATTGAAACTCATTATAGGTTAATATTAAAATGAACATATAATTACATTTTTAATTTGTTAGTACATTTACATCACATAAAACCAAGTTGATTTGTATTTACTAAAATCTCTCATTACCTGCCCTTGCATGAGGAGAGCATCCTCCATGACAGTACATCACAGTACATTACAGTACATCACAGTACATTACATCTTAAACTTAAATTTCCTATTTCTTATGACAAATGACTTAGTCAAAGTGGAAGCAACTCTGTATTGCAGTGCATGCATTGCTCAAGCCTGATCACTCTCGGTTCTTAAGTTTCCACGAATGAATTGGAAACTCGGGTTCGTGTTTCGCCAGACATAAAATTCCTTTAATAATTCCACGAGTTTCTTTGTTTTTGTTTTGTGTTGCACTCATGGACAAACAGATCGGTGGAGACATTACTAAGAAACCTGACAGCAGATCATTGTTTGTTTAACTCTTACTAATCTGAGTCCGTCTTATTTCCCCTACATTTAAGCTGGGAATGGAGTTATAAATAGGTCTACAGTTTCAAGCGTAAAACATATTTAGCACATCTGTGCAACAGGAGCTCTTGCGCTTGGTAAACCACGAAAGAAATATTTAGTTCTGCTATTCACTGCAGTAAAATAATACGAATTAAAATTTTTTATTGCCAATTTGAGCCTAAATAAATTGCATGAAATAAAAAGTTTAATCGTTATTGTTAAGTACAATATGTTATTCGACTATAGCATTGAAACAGAGGAAATCAATTATACTGGCTAAAATTTGTTTTTTAGTTCAGCAAACATCTTGTTAGAAATCTGGGGATTTATGAGCATGGAAAAAAAAATAATTTTATGTTATCCCAATAAGATACGTAACAAGTAAAAGACAGAAATTGAATCACAACTCTATTTCAAAGAAGCGAATCATTCTACTTTAGAAATTGAATCACAACTCTACTTCAAAGAAGCGAATCATTCTACTTGAGAAATTGAATCACAACTCTACTTCAAAGAAGCGAATCATTCTACTTTAGAAATTGAATCACAACTCTACTTCAAAGAAGCAAATCATTCTACTTTAGAAATTGAATCACAACTCTACTTCAAAGAAGCAAATCATTCTACTTTAGAAATTGAATCACAACTCTACTTCAAAGAAGCAAATCATTCTACTTTAGAAATTGAATCACAACTCTACTTCAAAGAAGCGAATAATTCTACTTTAGAAATTGAATCACAACTCTACTTCAAAGAAGCGAATCATTCTACTTTAGAAATTGAATCACAACTCTACTTCAAAGAAGCGAATCATTCTACTTGAGAAATTGAATCACAACTCTACTTCGAAGAAGCGAATCATTCTACTTGAGAAATTGAATCACAACTCTACTTCGAAGAAGCGAATCATTCTATTTTAGAAATTGAATCACAACTCTACTTCAAAGAAGCGAATCATTCTACTTTAGAAATTGAATCACAACTCTACTTCAAAGAAGCGAATAATTCTACTTTAGAAATTGAATCACAACTCTACTTCAAAGAAGCGAATCATTCTACTTTAGAAATTGAATCACAACTCTACTTCAAAGAAGCGAATCATTCTACTTTAGAAATTGAATCACAACTCTACTTCAAAGAAGCAAATCATTCTACTTTAGAAATTGAATCACAACTCTACTTCAAAGAAGCGAATCATTCTACTTTAGAAATTGAATCACAACTCTACTTCAAAGAAGCAAATCATTCTACTTTAGAAATTGAATCACAACTCTACTTCAAAGAAGCGAATAATTCTACTTTAGAAATTGAATCACAACTCTACTTCAAAGAAGCGAATCATTCTACTTGAGAAATTGAATCACAACTCTACTTCAAAGAAGCGAATCATTCTACTTTAGAAATTGAATCACAACTCTACTTCAAAGAAGCAAATCATTCTACTTTAGAAATTGAATCACAACTCTACTTCAAAGAAGCAAATCATTCTACTTTAGAAATTGAATCACAACTCTACTTCAAAGAAGCAAATCATTCTACTTTAGAAATTGAATCACAACTCTACTTCAAAGAAGCGAATCATTCTACTTTAGAAATTGAATCACAACTCTACTTCAAAGAAGCAAATCATTCTACTTTAGAAATTGAATCACAACTCTACTTCAAAGAAGCGAATCATTCTATTTGTTTACACTAACTCATCATTTCACTGTAGTGTTCAAGCGTGCCGTATAGACGTTTTGTTATTCTTAGATCTTGTTGAATAGGGCATTGTCACACTCAAAGTTATCTTCTTATCTTATACATTATAGAGGCACATTTCGATATGCTAGGGCCAAGTCGTCCCTTTATCTTTGTGTCTTTATGAGCAGGCTACTTAATTAGGGTTTTTTTTTCTTTGTAAATTATGGCTCAGTGATATATGTATTATAGCTACTTTACTTTCTTTTTTCTTCTGTCCTGAAGTGTCTCTAAATTTAGTGATTTTACTAATGGTGTTACTCTGATCAAAGTTTGTGTCTGCTCTAGGTTCTTTATGTTTTCAGGAGTTGCGGGGTCCCAAATAGAGGATGCATAGTGACGAAATAAACAAAGTCAAGGAACGCCATATTACAAGCTCACTGTTCCCAAATAAATAATACAAATTTACTTTGTGCTACGAGAGAGAGAAATGAACATTTTATTCTAGAGTGCCGAAAAGTGCACAAAAATTATTATATGGTTTATCTAAATACTTTCCTATTCTGTTCACCGGATACACCAAAAGCTTGCTACTTATCAATTTGTCTTCATTGTTCAATGTAAAATCAGGGAAGAGAGAGTTGGAGAAAACATTTGGACCATTCCCACAAGTCAAAGAAAGAGCTGGGTTAAAGACCTTATGACCTGCCACAAGTTAAATGTATACACTTTTTTGTTTCCTAACTAGAGTAAGTTGACTAAGTGTTAAAAAGTGTAATCAAAACTATGGAAACAAAACACAGTTGTTCACTTCTTCCAAAGGTAAGCACTGTAAGCTGTACCATTCTAGGACACAAATAAAATCTATATTTCTCCCTTCACCTTGAGCGCCTTTATTTTATGCGCTCACAAATTGCTTCCGTTTTAGACTTCATGGCTATTGTGGGATAATTATGGGGGGCACATGTGCTGGCCGAGAACGCGAGAACCACTTCTTAGTTTAGTAACAGACATTAACAGTATGAAATCTTTGTGCGAAGTACGTGAGCAGCCATAATCTTCTCTGGATACCCGGTCAGTACAAAGTACTCGAACGATATTACTATTATTATTTTTACTGTGAAAGCGACTCGTGGGGGGGGGGGGGGGGGAACGAACTGAATGGAAAAAGGGTGGGAAGAAAAGTGAGTGGTGGGGGCGTGCCGGAGGTCCGGACTACAATAAAGTTATCGATCACTCACCCCCTGCTTTCTATGAGGCACGGGCCTGGAGAGTCAATAATAAATAAGTGGAGTGGAGATGGCCAGGTTATCAATGGTCCTCTGACCTTAGGACTCCAGAGGCTGAAAAGTTACTCGTGGCTTTAATAGACGTTTTGTAGCCCCCATTTTGTTGGTATTAGATGGAAACAAACGCACAGGGCGAACACTGGCTTCTAGGAATCGCAAGTAGATGGAATAGTATATATATATATATATATATATATATATATATATATATATATATATATATATATATAGAGAGAGAGAGAGAGAGAGAGAGAGAGAGAGAGAGAGCGAGAGAGAGAGAGAGTGAAAGGAAGAGAGGACCAATCGTTAACAAGCAAAAATAACAATGCTGGCTCTTTGGAGTAGATTTAAAACTACAACAACTCTATTAAAAGCAAAGCTTATCTAAGGGGGAAAACTCCACATTTACAACTGTATATATATATAATAGAAATTTAGAAGTTATTTTTCTTTTTCGATAACAATAAAAAAAATTAATAATTACCAACAAGGGAAATTAATCCTTCTGTATTAACAGATATAGCTAAATATGTGGGGTGTCATAGATAATTGTAGATGTTATTTCTCCCACATCCAATATCGGATGAAGTTGAAAATGTCCACAATTATATTGTCTACAAAAAAAATGAATCAATTAAAAATTAACTAACTAATAAGTTTGTTTGATATTGAAAAGGGAAATAAATTTTACATTTTTTAAATATAAGTGTAAATGTGGAGTTTTTTCCCTTAGAAAGGCTTTGTTTTTTTAGAAATATTTTTTTAAAATCTACTTTAAACTAGTTGAAGAGCCAGCAATAATTAGACTTACTTTAATGTCTTCTCAATTGGTAGGCATTTTCATTTCAGAAGAATGACGTCATCAAATTATCAACGAAAACATTTTATGCATATATCTAGTAAAACTAAGATCTTAATACATTAATTAATCCAGCTCGGATAAGAGAAATTACTAGTTGAGCACAGTGTCTTTTTTAAAAATTATAAGTTGATGACCTAAGATCTAAGTGCATTAGTGGTTAGATTTATTTTGTGTAGTTTATGTGTAGATGTCTCTGGTGAAGTGAATTATCGAGTAGAGGCGGTGAGCAAATGGAAAACTCAGTTTACAGTACTTCATCTGAGCATACATGCAGTGGCTTAAAAGAATTGTTTTCCTCTACCTGTATGCTACGCAAACCTGCTCCTGTCTCAATTACAACCGAATCATTCCCTTAAACTTTACAATAAGAAAACCAACACCAAGTTATACACAAATACACTTTGAACAGGGCCAGACAAGAAGAAGGTAAGTTATTTCAATCAGCCATTCATAGAGCTTGGATTTTGTTTTGTCCGGTGAAACTTATTCACTGGATCGATGACAGAAAGAGCTTTGAGAAAGAGACCACAAAAATACGTGTTTCTTTCACTTGAAGCAACAAATGAGTTCAAGCAACCACACGAAATGATCACATTAGGCCTAGGTTGATATCCGGTCGTCGGTTTGTAGATCTTATCAGCTAGTACAACTAACCGATGTAGGCGTATTTAAGTTCTTGAAATTAAATTGATCAGACTTCTTTTGAAACACACTTTATATAATTTTTATTTACAAATATACACAACTTCAACTTGAAAGTAGATTGACGTAGAGTTACAAATGAAATGATAATTTTAACAACATCTAACTGCAAATACGCGTCTTATCTTTGCCACGTCTTATCTGTATCACGTCGTATCGGTGTGTCGCATCGTATATGTGCCACTGTCACGTCGTATCTGTGTCACGTCGTATCTATGTCACGTCTCTTGTTACTTCTGTTCAACTTTCAGTTCTTTTTATTCCCTTGAATTACCCCAGACCCCTTCGCGATTATATCAAAAGCTCTTCAGCCTACACAACCAAAAACATCCGCCCCCTTTCGTAATGGTTACATCAGCAGCTCACAAATACCCCTCCATAGCAGCCATGTACCAGGGCTGCCGCAAGATGTATTTGGCCCAAGACAACTAGGCTCGACTGGGCATAATATTTCAAGTAGGTATAAATGATAAACTCATATTCATGCAATAGATCTTTCTTCAAATACTATGCTAGTAGTGTAGCTAAAAAAAATTATTAAAATCATCATAGCCGCAGCGCGCCATTGCAACCGGAACACAAGAAAAACATACAAATTCATTTTAAAAAAGACAATACCAATACATCTTATACTATTTGTAAAGTATTATTTTGCTAGTAATTTTTAATAATTTTTAAAAGGCACATTTTTACCACGCCCATTCCACAACCCCCGTGAAAAAAATATGTGAATGTATAAAACTACTACACCTTTAGATCTAGACTTAGATGACGGTGCGAAAATATTCCTGGGTATATATTGTTTTCTTTTTACCGGTTTCCCCCCCCCCCCCTCTCCAATTTTTGTTTTCAAAGCTTATATCAACTCACTGTCTGTCTGGTAAAAAGATTGTACACGCTTTTTCTCCCGCCGACACTCTCATATCAAGTTGAAGTTTGCACAATTATTTCTTGTACCTGACAAAACAAGAATCAATTTAAAAAAATTAACTAATTGGTTAATTAACTATTGGTAATTAATTATTTTGTTTGGTATCGAACAAGGGAAAGAAATCGTACTTGACATAGGTGGTGGAATATAAATAATTTGTTTTTCTTGCATTCTTGCATGCGCCTAGAGGCGCACGCACACACATACAGATCCAAACACGCACAGACACCAGAACAAGCTCCATTGAATGTTTATGCCTTCTCGGTTTCTAAGATCTTACTTTTGGTAGAGTGTACGTACTGCAGTCCAAGCATTTGTTTGTTTGTTTCTAATTACATTACATCGACTTTTGAGTTGAACTCGGTACTCAAGCGTTAATTTTTGAAACGCTCTGGACACGATTTTACGAAGTTATAATGTACCAGGTAACTAGCCGTCATTCTGTCTACCCCTAGAGACATCAATTAACCAATGTATTAAATAGAGACGAAAGCATAATGGGAGTTTCAATAAGCTTGTTAAAATAAAGGCAGGGGTGAACAACCTCTTTCGGCCCGAGGGCTATGTAAATTCTGACACGGTGTCGTGGGCCGCATTAAAGCAAAAAAATACAAATAAATAAAAATAAAATAATAAAATCGTCAAATTGTGAGGTGCGGTGGCTGAGCGGTAAAGCGCTTGGTTTCCGAAAGGAAGTGTCCCGGGTTCAAATCCTGGTAGAGACGCTGGACGTGCATCACTGTTACCTGGGGGAATCTCTAGCAGTCCACAAAAAGATAAGTTACTTTTGTAGAACATTAAACGCACATAAGCTAGCTTTATTATATTTAAAAACAGTAGCATAACAAGGTACCCGTGGACCGGGTTGAAGAATATGATTGTGGACCCCCTCCCGTAGGTTGAATTTTATAAAACTAATGCGAGCCACCCTGAATGTATTAGTAAGTCTACAAAAAGGTACCTTAGTGCTGTGTTTCTTAAACTGAGGTCTGCAGAACCCCAGAGATCGACCGAAAGGGGTCAGCGGAAAAATGAATCTTGTATACAATGAAAAATAAAAGACATTGAATGCGATCAGATAACTTGAATAATAATTAACTCGTCCATCACTACTGTATAATATGTCTATTACGTACTATTCTATCACGATCCAAAATCGAAGATTTGACGACATTGAATATACCCGACTGGGTGTTGAACCCTTTTGCGCGTGAACATATTCACTTGAAATGTCCACATACGAGCAACTTAAACTAATGATTAATCAAGGGTACAATAAATTCTGCATTACGGGTCATTGTAAAGAAGTTCTAGTATTCTTGTTTGGATTCATTGCCGTAATGAACTTAATTACAAGTAAAAGAAACTGACTCGAAATGTGTGCTCTTTGAGTCGGCATGAATACATTGATAAAATCTCAAGTCATTATTTTTTTAAATTTTAATTTAAACAGATGTTATAATCTCAATAAACCTTCCTTTAATTTTTTTTTTAAAATTATATAATATGCATTTATGTAGCTTTTTCATTTAGGGGTCCGTGGGCAAGTTTTGGCTGTATAAAGGTGGCCGGGTCAAAAACGTTTAAGAACCTCTACCCTAGTGCATGTTTTACCATGCTCAGGTTTTATTGCCAATACACTCGATTCAGTTAGGACTTCCAACAAGTCATACATGACTTACTTCCAACAAGTCATACATGACTTACAACAAGTCATACATGACTTACAACAAGTCATACATGACTTACAACAAGTCATACATGACTTATAACAAGTCATACATGACTTACAACAAGTCATACATGACTTACAACAAGTCATACATGACTTACAACAAGTCATACATGACTTACAACAAGTCATACATGACTTACAACAAGTCATACATGACTTACATTCGATACATTTAGATTCTTAAATTCAATTTTTTTTTTCAAGATCTTTTGTGGTCCCTAAAGGTCATGGGCCCAGACAAAATGAGCCCTTTGCGCCACGGTTGTTACGCCACTGTTTATAAATGTTACCCATGTACGATATAATAATTGAAACATATAATTGGACAGATACAGAAATGTATGACTATTGTAATTGTACGGTGCGCCAATGGAACTATCTTTGGCTATCTTCGACTCAAGACAGAAAGGTATACTTAATATTAGGTTGCTAATCAAATGTATTTCCTTCCTCTAAGCAAATGTTTCCCAAAGTGAGGTACGCGTACCTCAAGGGGTACGGAAAGACTATGGAGGGGTTCGCGTTGCATCTCATTTACTATGCTGATTTTTGTTTAAATACCCATTTATAATGTTCCTTCTTCTCAATGATACAAGCGAGGGGTACTCAGCGTAACAAAAAGTATAAAAGGGTACACTTTAGTCAACAGTTTGGGAAACACTGCTCTAAGCCAATGATATTAATCAATTTTAAAGTATGAAATAAAATCACAGCTCTACTTAATGTATTTTTTGTTGTTCATGTCGCTGCTTTTGTGTTGAATTAGCAACTTTCAGATGTTTGTTCCGAAATTAAGATTGTTGCGTCATAGCATAAGACTCCAGTAGGACGGCAAGACATGGCCGCGCTGGGGCGGGCAGATTTCAAACCGGGGACCTGCTAATAAACTCACTGATCACTCTTTGAAAGTCTCTGGCTAATTTATGCCAGAAAATTAAATATAATAAAATGGCATATGAAATGTAATAAAAAGCATGTAAAATTAACAAGAAAACTGAAAGAAAAAGTACTTTTAAATGTCGTGTCAGATAAATGTAAATATAAAATAATGTTAAATGTATTAAATATCACATGAAAATGTTACAATACAAAATTTAATTACATTTAATATTATTGTTCATAGTATTTTGTTACAAATGTGAAAATAAAAAAAAAATAGGAGGATTTATTTTTCATTTTCATTTTAAAAAATTGCAAACGATTACTTATACTTGAAAACAACGTATTTTCTGTAGAAGTTTATTAAGTATAAAGAGTGATATTTTAGGTCTCTGCATTAACTTACTTCTATAATACGGTTCCACACATTTTTTCATTCCATGAGCCTGTACTTGAGGTTGGTAAACAATTATTGACGACCTATTTTACATTGAATTAACAATTAATTTAAATGCCAGTGTTATAATATTCCCATGCATATTGTCGCTACGAAAATTCTAATAATAAAGACACTAAAGCTGGCTAGAAGAAGAAGAATGGAAGTAATTGATATGGTCTTATAAATCCCCCTTTTTTTACACCCAAACACACTTACGTTTGGTCCATGAATTCTAGTATCCCCTTCCTCACAATGCAACAGAAGTGACCCACGGAAACCCATTGAGCAGAAGAGCATGCTGAGATTGCTCCCTTAGAGCACGTAAAAGAAATCGGGCAGTGTGTCCTAAGGTCGCCTTGTCCACATGCACGGACTAGGTCTCTCTCTCTTTCTCTCCCCCCCTCTCTCTCTCATCTCCTTGTCCTGATCTCTCTTCATCCAAAACACGACATCCATAAAGTATGTGGCTTTTTGTCTCATCGTCCTCGATGCAGTGGCGACACCGTGTGTTGTAGTATTCTTGATGCAGTGGCGACACCGTGTGTTGTAGTATTCTCGATGCAGTGGCGACACCATGTGTTGTAGTATTCTCGATGCAGTGGCGACACCGTTTGTTGTAGTATTCTCGATGCAGTGGCGACACCGTGTGTTGTAGTATTCTCGATGCAGTGGCTACACAGTATGTTGTAGTATTCTTGATGCATTGGCTACACCGTGTGTTGTAGTATTCTCGATGCAGTGGCGACACCGTGTGTTGTAGTATTCTCGATGCAGTGGCGACACCGTGTGTTGTAGTACTCTCGATGCAGTGGCGACACCATGTGTTGTAGTATTCTCGAAACCGTCCGAAGTAAACACCCATTGGGCAGTGGCAGACCCGGAACTGGGCTTGGAAGGCCTGCTCAGCACGATTAAGTTGCCAGCACGCATCCCTTCGGTCTGGTCTACTAATCTGCCTCAATAGCTAATGACCCTTGTTTGAAGCGTCCAAAGACGAGCCTAGGCGCAAACTCGCTTTAACTGACATCGAAGAGAGCACCTGGTTGCAGGCGGCCTTGGAACGAGACAGGTTGAGATCACTTACAAAAGTCGCGGGATACACGTTTGAGACCAAATGAGCATTCACTGCAGAGAACAGATGTAGTCGGCATAAAGAGAATCCGGCGGACAATGGTTATATCTGCTCTGGATGTGACAAAATATGTAGGTCTCAGCTGGGGCTGCGTAGCCACGTGAAATACAGCACTTCTCCTTAATCTTCAGGCTTAAAGGCAAGTCTTATTGCCTCAAACGCTACAAACAAAAACGCTAAGTCTAATACAATCTAACTATTCCATATCACTGATTAGACCTAGTTTTTAAAACATTCCCATTCACCTTTTAATAAATTGTACACACACAGCTTATACAGGTATTTCTTTTTTGGCCAAGCAAAAAGGAAATATAATTTTTTATTATAAGTGTCTATAATTGTGAGTTATACTTCAAAAACAAATGTTACTTTGTGTGCTTAAGAAAGGAATCAAGTTTCCTTTTTGTGATTTTAAACATTTGTAGAAAACATTTTAGGGCGAAGTAGCTGGAAAATACACCAATATTGTAATGAGGATATTAGCTGCTGCCGTTTAGAACATAAAAAGTAATCAATTGTTGCACGTACATGGCAAGTAAAAATAAGCTAAATTTTCGTATCTATTTAGTCCATGTGAAACAATTATTGAGAAGTAAAACGGTCAATCAGCCAGGGCTTTAGCTTATATAGAAACATTAGGGAAATACGTAAATATATACAAGTTATTATTTTGTATTAATGCTGATTTTAGATATTTTATGTGTGCCTTGTATCGATAGAAATGACAACTACAAATCAATTGGCTTTCTGATCTACTCTAGAACCAGAAGGACGAAATGAAAGCGAGAACAAAGCAAAAAAAAACAACAAAAACAGTTTTGGCTCCGAGAGTATATTTTACTACAACAGAACTCGCCTCCGTGTCATTGCCCGAGTTATTGATTTAGAGAGTAACAAATTACAAAGGTCAGTGCGAAGTTTTTCTTTCTATCTTTGTCTCTGTCTCTATGGCCCGTTATCTCCATGTTTTCTTATTCTTTCTCACCCTTCCATTCGCCCTCCCTCTCTCTTTCGGTCTGTTTCTCCAAGCTTCGCTCTCTCCATAATGACATCTTTTTCTTTTTTTTTTTTTTTGAAACTGCTGACGGATCTGAACATGAGTGCTAAAGGGGATGAGAGCGGACGAAAGAGCAAGTCACACAATAACGCAGGCTGGGGAGGTGGAAAGGGAAGGTCAAGAAATGGGAGAGAGAGGGGGGGGGGGAGACATAAACGCACATTGCTTAAGAAGAGAAACTTTTACAAAAGGCCATATAAAAAAAAAGTTCATCTTATTGCTGCTTCGCTCAATTAACAAAGATCCATGAAATAAAAAGGTCAACAAATGTATTTTACTTCCACCTTTTTTCTTATACAATAAACTCATCAAATGGATGAGCTAGATCCAAAATGAGTAGAGAATTGAAATGTTATGAAATAGTTATAACTCAAAATAAGATACGTACACACACTCACACATACACGCACAAACGAAACTCTACAAAGAGACATTAAAAAGTTTTTGTGGTAGTGTATTTTTATCTCCGAAATTCGACCTGTTGAATTGGCTACCACGCCTCCTGGGACTTCAGACATCGTTGACAATGCGATCCACCAGAATTGAATGTTTGTGGACGCGGCATATAGACCTTACAGAGGACGGTCCCCTGAGAATTGTCGTAGGCGAGAGTGTGTGTGTAGGTGGGAGGGAGGAAGTGGGGTCACAAGGGCGCTGTGTGTCTGCTGTAGTATCGGTGACACCCCGATGACGCCCTATTTCATCAGCATATTCCTAACGGCAAGAAGTCTGGAAAGCGAAACTGGCTTGGGAAATGTTTAGAACAGTGTTTCTCAAACTTTTTTGTCTGCCGGCACAGTTAAAAAACTACAAAAATTTCGCGGCACACCACGAAGAGCAACAGTTATTTTATAATAAAAAGAAAAAAAAGATTTTAGCTGTTTTTAAGTAGGCCTATTATATTTAATGTGAAGGGTGTGCCTGTTTTTTGAGAGCAAATGCGATGTAATCAAGTCTCCAAAGTCAACAAACAAACTCGCATTTCATCGTCTATTGTAAGAAGTCTCTCTTTTTTCTTAGACTTGATTTCAGTCAGTGCTGAAAATCTAACCTCACAAAACCATGAAATGCAAATGGAAGAATTATTTTGATTACTTTTAAACTTGATTGCAGGATATAACTTGTTGATTGAAATCCAAAACACATCCAGGCTTTTCTCGGCAAAACTTGACTTTAGAACTGCATCGTTTTTTAAATCAATGAGCTGCTCTTCTTCTTCAGTTGTAAGATTTGTAGCTTCATTGTTTCCAAATGGAGAGCTGACCCATCCATACTCATTACTTCCAACTGTTAGAAAGCAATGCTGTAATGCTGACTGTAGGTGTGTCAAAGTGTCCATAATTTCGGGGTGATTTCTTTATTTGAAGCACATTCAATGTCACTAGGAAAGCAGTCATTTCGAGATCTTACTTTGCCACAAAGACAATTTTTCACCAAATGACTTCAGTTTTGAGGATGCAGTAATGATGGTTTCCAATGGTCCTTGAAGACTTAAATTCAATGAATTTAATTTGTCAAATAAATCAGAGAGAAATGTCACCTTAACCCACCAGACCTCGTCATGAATAGGAATCCAAAGTCTTTTTTTTTCAGCCTCCAAGAATGAAATCAGCTCAGCCTTGAGTTGGACGACACGCTTTAACACTTTTCCCCTGGAGCGCTAACGAGCTTTGGTGTGATACAGGAGACATTTGTAGTCTGAATCCATTGCTTCACAATGCTCTGAGAAAAGTCAGGATGCAAGCGGTCGAGATTTGATGAAGTTTACAACTTCAATCACTTGATTCAGAACAGACATCAAATCTTTCGTCAAAGATTTGAAGGCAAGAGTATCTCTGTGGATCATGCAGTGAACAACTAATACATTTGGATTTTCTTGACGGACAAGAGTGACGAATCCCTTTCTATTTCCCTGCATGGAAGGACAGCCATCGGTGCAAACGCTGACACAGTTTTTCTACTTTGTAGTTTGAAGAGCAAAATGTTTTCGTTCACCACTTTGAAAATATCTTCGCCTTTCGTCGTAGTTGGTAAGTCCTTATAACTTGCAATCAATCCCTTTTCTGGCAGCTTTAGGTAGTTCGTAAGTTTCTTAGCTTGTTTATTTTGTGGAGTCCTGATGTTTTCAAAAAATTCCTGCGGTTGCGCTTTTACAGCTGGATGTTTTGTTTCCAAGTGTCTCTTCAATTTGCTTGGAACAAGCGCCTCATTCGACAGAGTTGCATTGCAGATCAGACAGAATGGCAATGGAGCATCTACAGGTCCAGATAATATGAAACCATATCCGCCTACATTTGAGTCATTTTAATAATATATATATAGTGGAAAATTCCATAACCTGAAGAGCTAACACCCCTTTCCGTCACTATGGAGTGCTCCACTATATTACTTGTCGTTGTCATCGCAATGTAAAATAAACATTTAATAGTACACAGATCTGTGTAACGCTGCACTTATGGCATTCTGAAAACTCCCGCGGCACATCTGCAAATCTTCGGCGGCACACTAGTGTGCCATGGCACACAGTTTGAGAAACACTGGTTTAGAAGCATTAGATGTCAGCACGTATTGTTAGTCGAATTAGATGACAGTATGTATGTTTGTTTAGGAAAGTTAGATGACACCATCTCTATTCTTATCTTTTATTTAACAGATGTTCCTTCAAAATAGAAGATAATTACGTCCTACGGTACGCGTATCCATGTTAAATCTACTCGTGAAATTCATTGGTTTTCATGGCTGACTCAGGCCATCCACTCCATGCTTTATGATACTATGGAAGAATAAGCAATTGTAGGAGTTTTCCTAGCATATGGGGCAAGAAATATTCCCTTATTCAATGGAGCTTAGGAGCAAGGACTCTGATTGTGATACTCTATGCATGATTGTGTACAGGTTATTTAGTATACATTGTGTCAAGACAGAATAAAGCTAGGTCAATCAGTGATCAATGAAAAGTATTTCTAATGGTATTATAAAACCAGTTCAGGTTTAAATCATTTAACTGAACACAATGAAAGGAAAGCTGGGGTTGAGTCTAAATTGTCTAATCAAGTTTTTAATGAGGATGTTTTGTTTACGTAGCATGTGACATGCAGTTTATATGGCTTCAAGCACTGGAAAATAAGATTTAACATGAAGCAAACAAGAGTCAAAAGCTTCTAACACCATTGTGCTAGCTTCCCAAAGCCACTTTTTGTATCGCATTTGAATGTTTCACTTTTGTTCTCTTTTATAATCTATGGCCATATTACAAGGTCTTCGGGGCTCACTAAAACCTTCCTTCAGGGAACAGTACCAGGAAAAAGAAGAAGAGGCAGACAGAAAAAGCGATGGGAAAACAACATAAAAGAATGGACGGGCCTGCCATTGAAAGCGGTTCTAACTAAGGTAAAAGACAGAGAAGAATGGAGAAAGACGGTCGACAAATCTTGCATGGTGGCCCAACGGTCCAACAGACTAAGTGATAGATCAAGTTAAAAGGTATAATTCCTTGTTACTTGCCCCACACTTGCCAAGAGAGCGTCTCCTTCATCGCAATGTGATTTCTCCTATATTACGAAAGAAGGTTTAAAATTACAAATCTTTTACTTGCGTTTCTCTAAGGCAGCTTGTGTTCCACAAATCGTTTTGTGGTATCCAAAGAATGTCATGCTAATTCCAAGTTATTTCATAGCTATTTTGAAAGTGTCTCTAAACAGTTGTTATGGATTGATACCATTCATAGCTGAATTCTCAAATTATATTTTGATGGGACCTCCATAGAAAAGAAATCACCCGAAGCCTCATCGACTCTTTTAAAACTATGTGGCGGTGCATGTTCAATGCAGCATGAGAGCCTGAAGAGTGCATGTGGGGGGGGGGAGTGAGCCTGGAATAGGAAATGCTCGATATCTAAAAATAGTTCACCTAGATTCGTACGAAGATTGTCGAGATCAATTGACACATGGCAAGCTGTTTCTACACTTGACCGAGCCACAATGAAATGTTCATATTTTCCATGTCCATCTCAAACAATAACACGTGCTAGGGTTCGTTTTAACCGAGGGACAAAGCGCTCGGATTACGAACCGAAGGCCTCGAGGTACGATTCTAAAGAATGGGATTTAGATACATGATTTTATGCGTCCTCGTGTCCACCCAGTGTGTTACTTGACGTTTGAAGTGAAAATATTAGAAATTAGCTGCTGTGAATGCATTACACAAAGACCAGAAAAACATGTAAACTTGCTAAATAGAACGCAATGTTTGGAAAGCAAATATATCTTATCTTATAAATTACGGACGTTACTTCAAAAGAGATGATAACTACGCCATAAATATTTCATGTGCCAATCTAGTCATGCGTATTCATCAGTGTCTTAAACTCTGCTAAGTCGTTAATTTTCCTGGTTGATTTAGGTAACCCATTACAAAAACTTAAAATTCAAATTAGCTTTAAATCACTGAATAAAAAAACCAGTCATATTTAAATATGTTAACTGTTTTTGTTGAGTCGGGGAGGGGGGATACGTTAGTACACAAAATAAATAAAACGACCAGATAACAGGTTTCCACGCGTGAGGCATGTTTAGCATGCATATCTTGAATAAATCTGCAGGTCAGTGAGTTGTTTTTAGACTAAGACTAAAACTGCTTTATTGATCCTTACGGAAATTTGTTGTGATTACAAGGACTCTTTTCTCATATAAACACAACACAACAGAAAAATACACATAAATAAAACAGACACAACATAAAGAGTTAGCACGACACATCTTGTAGCTTATGACTGTACTTTTCAATAAAAATAATTAAACTTCGTAAGTCCTCGAAGAATAGAACATGAAAGCATTCTAAAACAAAAACATCATGAAAACACCAACTAGGAGTTTTAAAAACTTTCCCCCAGGGCTTACAGTAACATCATCTTTTTATCGATATCAACCAATAGTTCTGAATTCGAATCCAATTATTGCAGTGTGTGCAGAAAAATATTTCTAATTGGCAACATTGAGTAATCGTTACTCAGACGAGCACAAGACGAGTGAGTACAAGAGGACTTAGTACCCAATACATCGGGAATGAAACAGACATGGAAAACATTACAGTAATTAGTATACCGGTATGCAAGGTCGCCTTACTCGGTCCATTGCCGTTAATGCTTGGGGCCCTCAGACAGGACTCAGAAGAGCTCCTGGTCCAAGCTGTTCGTTGGATAAAGCCTTACAGGACTTTATCGAAGGTACCTGGCGGAGGAAAGATTGTTGGCTTTTTACATGCATAATCCCTTCACAGCTAGATGTCCCCTTCCCTTCAGCATAGATCGAGCAAGCTTTACCGCAAACTTCTTTGAAATGTGGCAGCCTACAATTTAATAAGGAGAAATAAATAAAAAATAAAAAAAACTCAGGTATCGCCTTGAAAAGGTCAAAGGTCTCCGTTTAGAAGTTTCCTTCGAAAGTGCCTGTAAAAAAATTCAACTACAGGTAGTAAAAAAAAAAAATAGCAAATTTTTTTAAAATCCTTAAAAAACAAAAAAAACAAAGCTTGTCTAAAGGGAAGAACTCTGCACTTACAGTTATATGTCTCAATAACGTAGACGTTATTTT
This sequence comes from Biomphalaria pfeifferi, assembly GCA_030265305.1. NCBI lineage: Eukaryota > Metazoa > Mollusca > Gastropoda > Planorbidae > Biomphalaria > Biomphalaria pfeifferi. The sequence goes on along the minus strand of JASAOG010000023.1, from coordinate 3,606,850 downwards.
CCTTTTTCGATATCAAACTATATAATTAATAAAAACAATTATTGACAAAGTGTTTAATTTTTTAATTGATTCATGTTTTGTTAGGTACAATAAATAATTGTTTAAAGTTTCAGCTTGATCCGAGAATGGGTGTGGGAGAAATAATGTGTACAAAACCTTACATATTTCGCCATATCTGTGAATACTGAAGGAATAATTACCCTTGTTGGTATCAAAGAAAATAATTAATACCAGTAATTAATTGAGTAATTGTTTTTTTAATTGATTCATATATTGTTTACTCCAATGAATAATTGTGCAAAATTTCATCTTGATCCGAGAATGGGTGTAGGAGAAATAACTTTTGTCCCGGACAGACAGAGTGAGTTGCTATAAGCTTTGTAAAAACAGACAAACAACAGGCACCTTAACATATTACAACTCAACATCCCAGACTTACAGAACGATGTGCTTATACTTTTAAATGTTGACAGAAATACACAGAAGTAAACATTGCAAGAACAAACAAAAGGAATATATTCTTGAAGCTTTTAGCTAATAATAATTGATTTTTCTACAAAAATGCAACACTGTCGTACGGAATGCACTTTGAAATGTGTAAACATACATAGGCGTACAGTTGATGATATAGGCGCTCGGAACACGACATTTTGTTATTACCTTTCTTTCTTAAAGATCACAATTTTATGTAGGAAATTTAAACTTCATAATAGAGAGCACCAACCATGGCATCAAGTCGTTGTCTTTGACATTTCGATGTAATCATTTTTAAATCACCACTGGTTCATGGTCGAACATCACTATTGCCTTCATGTGGATCGCGTGTGAGCAGGTCTTAATAGTTTACAATAAAAACGTGAATTTCAAGTTGCAGTTTTCATGGAGGTTTGGTTTGGGTAATAATTTGTTTGCAGTTAGCCTTCAACATGTGCCTTATAAGATCGAGATGAACGTAGGGTCCATAGAAATACATAGATCTATAGTTCATATTTAGTCATGGCATACAAATACATATATTTCATATTTAGTCTTATCTTATCTTATAAGACTAGTCATTGCATATAAATACATATATTTCCTATTTAGTCATTGCATACAAATACATATACTTCATGTTTGGTTTAGCCCTGGTCTTAGCATATTCTTTGTCTATACGAAAATTTTTTTATATTTGTCATTCAATTTCAACATGTCTTTTATATAAATAGTTATAAATGACTTCTTTGCAATCAATAGGCTACAGTTTATCTTTTTATGGTAATTGACAGTCTATCCAATCAAACTAAAAACAACAATAACTGAATTCTCAGTAGGTCATGGGTCAGGGTACAATAGTCTTGCAAAAGTGATTCTACAAGGCACATCTCCGGTTGGAAGCAGGAGAAGAAAATATGTGGATTTCATCGAGTCCTATCTCCACTGAGAACAACTGTCAGCTGAGATACATGGTGTCTAAATTGGATCGAAAATGCACAATTAAAATTAATTTGGTTTGATATCGAAAAAGGGAAACAAATATTACAATATTGAGAGAATATGCCTGTAAATATAGAGTTCTTTTCGATTGATAAGCTTTGTATTTTTTTTTAAAAGCAGTTTAAATATTTTGCTTGTTTTATGCTGTATTCTGAACTACGCCCATCTTCATATTTTAATTACGTGTTCTCCAATCCACCCAAAAAAAAAATATATATATATAGCAATCATAGCAATATGATATTTGTGGTGAGCAAAACAAACAAAAAATCTCCAAATAAATTTCTCACTCAGTAACGCCTGCTTCGGTACACGATTATTTTACAATAACTAGCAAATGTCGGACTACTATTACATTCCCAATAATTACGACGCCTCTGTGTACAACGAACTCCCATAATATACGGGTTAGACATCCAAGAGAAGATAAGCTTACCACTTTCACGGGTAGTTTGCCCCTTGACAAATCACCAATCAATATTCACTGAACTAGATATTTGGTTCTTTCCACCATCTCTTATTCTCTCTCCCGCCCCCATCAACAGAAGGTTTGGGGGAAAAGGCTTGGGCCCTGACAATGCCCATTGCAACATAACCGTGGAATTAAAGAAGTGTGAGTGTGTGTGTGTGGGGGGGGGGAGTTTTCGCTACCCCTCTCTCTTCTTTTGCATGGTAGCATTGCCTTATAGTTGATGTCGATGATGTCTTGGAGCTTTGCATTTATGACAGGGATTTTTGGTGTGTTTATACTCCCTGGATGACCTTATTATATGCTCAAAATGTTTGATCATACACGTCATTTATTTATCAGGCAGACCCAGTGGTTCTAAACAAGGAGTGCTCCCTTGTTTTGCAGAAATCGTCTGGCCTGCCTTAGGTAAAAGATAAACTTGCAATTTGTAAAAACATTGAATGAACAAAACGAATATTACAGGTTGTCATGATTGTTTAGGGGAGCTTTGTGCATTGTCTCCCCAACCATACGTCACTCGCGAAGGTGTTTTAAACTCTTTTCAACACACTACTAGGATACAATGAAGTAACTCAGCGCTGAATCTTAAACTTTTTAAGTTTTCAAACTCAGTTCAATAAATTGAGTAATTCTATGTATCATAATTCACTTGAACAATGATATATGTAATAAATACCAATTAAGTGCGTCAGACATAAAGTAAAGAACATATTGTCAGTCTGTCTGTTGGATGTTATGTCATTCGTCTTCAAGCTTCGTCCCATTGTTACCCAAAATTTGTTTGATTCTTTTCAAAATGTATTCTTTCTTTCGGATGCGAAACTCAAAAATACTTATAGCAGCAGTTCAAAGATGTTTCTCTTTCAACATCAGTTCAAAGATGTTTCTCCTCCAACAGCAGTTCAAAGATGTTTCTCCTCCAACAGCAGTTCAAAGATGTTTCTCCTTTAACAGCAGTTTAGAGATGTTTCTCCTCCAATAGCAGTTCAAAGATGTTTCTCCAACATCAGTTCAAAGATGTTTCTCCTCCAACAGCAGTTCAAAGATGTTTCTCTTCCAACATGAGTTCAAAGATGTTTCTCCTCCAACAGCAGTTCAAAGATGTTTCTCCTCCAACAGCAGTTCAAAGATGTTTCTCCTTCAACAGCAGTTCAAAGATGTTTCTCCTCTAACAGCAGTTTGGAGATGTTTCTCTTCCAACAACAGATCAAAGATGTTTCTCCTCCAACAGCAGTTTAGAGATTTGCTCTTCCAACAGCAGTTCAAAGATGTTTCTCCTCCAACAGCAGTTTAGAGATGTTTCTCCTCCAACATCAATTCAAAGATGTTTCTCCTCTAACAGCAGTTCAAAGATGTTTCTTTTCCAACAGCAGTTTACAGCAGTTTAGAGATGTTTCTCTTCCAACAGCAGATCAAAGATTTTTCTCTTCCAACAGCAGTTCAAAGATGTTTCTCCTCCAACAGCAGTTTAAAGATGTTTCTCTTCCAACAGCAGTTCAAAGATGTTTCTCCTCCAACAGCAATTCAAAGATGTTTCTCCTGCAACATCAATTCAAAGATGATTCTCCTCTAACAGCAATTCAAAGATGTTTCTCCTCCAACAGCAATTCAAAGATGTTTCTCCTCCAACAGCAGTTCAAAGATGTTTCTCTTCCAACAGCAGATCAAAGATTTTTCTCTTCCAACACCGGTTCAAAGATGTTTCTCCTCCAACAGCAGTTTAGAGATGTTTCTCTCCCATCAGCAGTTCAAAGATGTTTCTCCTCCAACAGCAGTTTAGAGATGTTTCTCTTCCAACATCAATTCAAAGACGTTTCTCCTCTAACAGCAGTTCAAAGATGTTTCTTTTCCAACAGCAGTTTACAGCAGTTTAGAGATGTTTCTCTTCCAACAGCAGATCAAAGATTTTTCTCTTCCAACAGCAGTTCAAAGATGTTTCTCCTCCAACAGCAGTTTAAAGATGTTTCTCTTCCAACAGCAGTTCAAAGATGTTTCTCCTCCAACATCAGTTTAGAGATGTTTCTCCTGCAACATCAATTCAAAGATATTTCTCCTCTAACAGCAATTCAAAGATGTTTCTCCTCCAACAGCAATTCAAAGATGTTTCTCCTCCAACAGCAGTTCAAAGATGTTTCTCTTCCAACAGCAGATCAAAGATTTTTCTCTTCCAACACCGGTTCAAAGATGTTTCTCCTCCAACAACAGATCAAAGATGTTTCTCCTCCAACAGCTGTTTAGAGATTTGCTCTTTCAACAGCAGATCAAATATTTTTCTCTTCAAACACCAGTTTAAAGATGTTTCTCCTCCAACAGCAGTTTAGAGATGTTTCACTTCCAACAGCAGTTAAAATATGTTTCTCCAACATCAGTTTAGAGATGTTTCTCCTCCAACATCAATTCAAAGATGTTTCTCCTCCAACAGCAGATCAAAGATTTTTCTCTTCCAACACCAGTTCAAAGATGTTTCTCCTCCAACAGCAGTTTAGAGATGTTTCTCCTCCAACAACAATTCAAAGATGTATCTCCTCTAACAGCAGTTCAAAGATGTTTCTCCTCCAACAGCAGTTCAAAGATGTTTCTCATCCAACAGCAGTTCAAAGATGTTTCTCTTCCAACAGCAGATCAAAGATTTTTTTCTTCCAACACCAGTTCAAAGATGTTTCTCCTCCAACAGCAGTTTAAAGATGTTTCTCTCCCAACTGCAGTTCAAAGATGTTTCTCCTCCAACATCAGTTAAGAGATGTTTCTCCTCCAACATCAATTCAAAGATGTTTCTCCTCTAACAGCAGTTCAAAGATGTTTCTTTTCCAACAGCAGTTTACAGCAGTTGAGAGATGTTTCTCTTCCAACAGCAGATCAAAGATGTTTCTCCTCCAACATCAGTTTAGAGATGTTTCTCCTGCAACATCAATTCAAAGATGATTCTCCTCTAACAGCAATTCAAAGATGTTTCTCCTCCAACAGCAATTCAAAGATGTTTCTCCTCCAACAGCAGTTCAAAGATGTTTCTCTTCCAACAGCAGATCAAAGATTTTTCTCTTCCAACACCGGTTCAAAGATGTTTCTCCTCCAACAGCAGTTTAGAGATGATTCTCTCCCATCAGCAGTTCAAAGATGTTTCTTTTCCAACAGCAGTTTAGAGATGTTTCTCTTCCAACATCAATTCAAAGACGTTTCTCCTCTAACAGCAGTTCAAAGATGTTTCTTTTCCAACAGCAGTTTACAGCAGTTTAGAGATGTTTCTCTTCCAACAGCAGATCAAAGATTTTTCTCTTCCAACACTAGTTCAAAGATGTTTCTCCTCCAACAGCAGTTCAAAGATGTTTCTCATCCAACAGCAGTTCAAAGATGTTTCTCTTCCAACAGCAGATCAAAGATTTTTTTCTTCCAACATCAATTCAAAGATGTTTCTCCTCTAACAGCAGTTCAAAGATGTTTCTCCTCCAACAGCAGTTCAAAGATGTTTCTCATCCAACAGCAGTTCAAAGATGTTTCTCTTCCAACAGCAGATCAAAGATTTTTTTCTTCCAACACCAGTTCAAAGATGTTTCTCCTCCAACAGCAGTTTAAAGATGTTTCTCTCCCAACTGCAGTTCAAAGATGTTTCTCCTCCAAATCCAGTTTAGAGATGTTTCTCCTCCAACATCAATTCAAAGATGTTTCTCCTCTAACAGCAGTTCAAAGATGTTTCTTTTCCAACAGCAGTTTACAGCAGTTTAGAGATGTTTCTCTTCCAACAGCAGATCAAAGATTTTTCTCTTCCAACACAAGTTCAAAGATGTTTCTCCTCCACAGCAAACAGCAGTTCAAAGATGTTTCTCCTCCAACATCAGTTTAGAGATGTTTCTCCTCCAACATCAATTCAAAGATGTTTCTCCTCCAACAGCAGATCAAAGATTTTTCTCTTCCAACACCAGTTCAAAGATGTTTCTCCTCCAACAGCAGTTTAGAGATGTTTCTCCTCCAACAACAATTCAAAGATGTATCTCCTCTAACAGCAGTTCAAAGATGTTTCTCCTCCAACAGCAGTTCAAAGATGTTTCTCATCCAACAGCAGTTCAAAGATGTTTCTCTTCCAACAGCAGATCAAAGATTTTTTTCTTCCAACACCAGTTCAAAGATGTTTCTCCTCCAACAGCAGTTTAAAGATGTTTCTCTCCCAACTGCAGTTCAAAGATGTTTCTCCTCCAACATCAGTTAAGAGATGTTTCTCCTCCAACATCAATTCAAAGATGTTTCTTCTCTAACAGCAGTTCAAAGATGTTTCTTTTCCAACAGCAGTTTACAGCAGTTTAGAGATGTTTCTCTTCCAACAGCAGATCAAAGATGTTTCTCCTCCAACATCAGTTTAGAGATGTTTCTCCTGCAACATCAATTCAAAGATGATTCTCCTCTAACAGCAATTCAAAGATGTTTCTCCTCCAACAGCAATTCAAAGATGTTTCTCCTCCAACAGCAGTTCAAAGATGTTTCTTTTCCAACAGCAGTTTACAGCAGTTTAGAGATGTTTCTCTTCCAACAGCAGATCAAAGATTTTTCTCTTCCAACAGCAGTTCAAAGATGTTTCTCCTCCAACAGCAGTTTAAAGATGTTTCTCTTCCAACAGCAGTTCAAAGATGTTTCTCCTCCAACATCAGTTTAGAGATGTTTCTCCTGCAACATCAATTCAAAGATGATTCTCCTCTAACAGCAATTCAAAGATGTTTCTACTCCAACAGCAATTCAAAGATGTTTCTCCTCCAACAGCAGTTCAAAGATGTTTCTCTTCCAACAGCAGATCAAAGATTTTTCTCTTCCAACACCGGTTCAAAGATGTTTCTCCTCCAACAGCAGTTTAGAGATGATTCTCTCCCATCAGCAGTTCAAAGATGTTTCTCCCCCAACAGCAGTTTAGAGATGTTTCTCTTCCAACATCAATTCAAAGACGTTTCTCCTCTAACAGCAGTTCAAAGATGTTTCTTTTCCAACAGCAGTTTACAGCAGTTTAGAGATGTTTCTCTTCCAACAGCAGATCAAAGATTTTTCTCTTCCAACACTAGTTCAAAGATGTTTCTCCTCCAACAGCAGTTCAAAGATGTTTCTCATCCAACAGCAGTTCAAAGATGTTTCTCTTCCAACAGCAGATCAAAGATTTTTTTCTTCCAACATCAATTCAAAGATGTTTCTCCTCTAACAGCAGTTCAAAGATGTTTCTCCTCCAACAGCAGTTCAAAGATGTTTCTCATCCAACAGCAGTTCAAAGATGTTTCTCTTCCAACAGCAGATCAAAGATTTTTTTCTTCCAACACCAGTTCAAAGATGTTTCTCCTCCAACAGCAGTTTAAAGATGTTTCTCTCCCAACTGCAGTTCAAAGATGTTTCTCCTCCAACATCAGTTTAGAGATGTTTCTCCTCCAACATCAATTCAAAGATGTTTCTCCTCTAACAGCAGTTCAAAGATGTTTCTTTTCCAACAGCAGTTTACAGCAGTTTAGAGATGTTTCTCTTCCAACAGCAGATCAAAGATTTTTCTCTTCCAACACAAGTTCAAAGATGTTTCTCCTCCACAGCAAACAGCAGTTCAAAGATGTTTCTCCTCCAACATCAGTTTAGAGATGTTTCTCCTCCAACATCAATTCAAAGATGTTTCTCCTCCAACAGCAGATCAAAGATTTTTCTCTTCCAACACCAGTTCAAAGATGTTTCTCCTCTAACAGCAGTTCAAAGATGTTTCTTTTCCAACAGCAGTTTACAGCAGTTTAGAGATGTTTCTCTTCCAACAGCAGATCAAAGATTTTTCTCTTCCAACACAAGTTCAAAGATGTTTCTCCTCCACAGCAAACAGCAGTTCAAAGATGTTTCTCCTCCAACATCAGTTTAGAGATGTTTCTCCTCCAACATCAATTCAAAGATGTTTCTCCTCCAACAGCAGATCAAAGATTTTTCTCTTCCAACACCAGTTCAAAGATGTTTCTCCTCCAACAGCAGTTTAGAGATGTTTCTCCTCCAACAACAATTCAAAGATGTATCTCCTCTAACAGCAGTTCAAAGATGTTTCTCCTCCAACAGCAGTTCAAAGATGTTTCTCATCCAACAGCAGTTCAAAGATGTTTCTCTTCCAACAGCAGATCAAAGATTTTTTTTCTTCCAACACCAGTTCAAAGATGTTTCTCCTCCAACAGCAGTTTAAAGATGTTTCTCTCCCAACTGCAGTTCAAAGATGTTTCTCCTCCAACATCAGTTTAGAGATGTTTCTCCTCCAACATCAACTCAAAGATGTTTCTCCTCTAACAGCAGTTCAAAGATGTTTCTTTTCCAACAGCAGTTTACAGCAGTTTAGAGATGTTTCTCTTCCAACAGCAGATCAAAGATTTTTCTCTTCCAACACAAGTTCAAAGATGTTTCTCCTCCAACAGCAGTTCAAAGATGTTTCTCCTCCAACATCAGTTTAGAGATGTTTCTCCTCCAACATCAATTCAAAGATGTTTCTCCTCTAACAGCAGTTCAAAGATGTTTCTTTTCCAACAGCAGTTTACAGCAGTTTAGAGATGTTTCTCTTCCAACAGCAGATCAAAGATTTTTCTCTTCCAACAGCAGTTCAAAGATGTTTCTCCTCCAACAGCAGTTTAAAGATGTTTCTCTTCCAACAGCAGTTCAAAGATGTTTCTCCTCCAACATCAGTTTAGAGATATTTCTCCTGCAACATCAATTCAAAGATGATTCTCCTCTAACAGCAATTCAAAGATGTTTCTCCTCCAACAGCAATTCAAAGATGTTTCTCCTCCAACAGCAGTTCAAAGATGTTTCTCTTCCAACAGCAGATCAAAGATTTTTCTCTTCTAACACCGGTTCAAAGATGTTTCTCCTCCAACAGCAGTTTAGAGATGATTCTCTCCCATCAGCAGTTCAAAGATGTTTCTCCCCCAACAGCAGTTTAGAGATGTTTCTCTTCCAACATCAATTCAAAGACGTTTCTCCTCTAACAGCAGTTCAAAGATGTTTCTTTTCCAACAGCAGTTTACAGCAGTTTAGAGATGTTTCTCTTCCAACAGCAGATCAAAGATTTTTCTCTTCCAACACTAGTTCAAAGATGTTTCTCCTCCAACAGCAGTTCAAAGATGTTTCTCATCCAACAGCAGTTCAAAGATGTTTCTCTTCCAACAGCAGATCAAAGATTTTTTTCTTCCAACATCAATTCAAAGATGTTTCTCCTCTAACAGCAGTTCAAAGATGTTTCTCCTCCAACAGCAGTTCAAAGATGTTTCTCATCCAACAGCAGTTCAAAGATGTTTCTCTTCCAACAGCAGATCAAAGATTTTTTTCTTCCAAAACCAGTTCAAAGATGTTTCTCCTCCAACAGCAGTTCAAAGATGTTTCTCATCCAACAGCAGTTCAAAGATGTTTCTCTTCCAACAGCAGATCAAAGATTTTTTTCTTCCAACATCAATTCAAAGATGTTTCTCCTCTAACAGCAGTTCAAAGATGTTTCTCCTCCAACAGCAGTTCAAAGATGTTTCTCATCCAACAGCAGTTCAAAGATGTTTCTCTTCCAACAGCAGATCAAAGATTTTTTTCTTCCAACACCAGTTCAAAGATGTTTCTCCTCCAACAGCAGTTTAAAGATGTTTCTCTCCCAACTGCAGTTCAAAGATGTTTCTCCTCCAACATCAGTTTAGAGATGTTTCTCCTCCAACATCAATTCAAAGATGTTTCTCCTCTAACAGCAGTTCAAAGATGTTTCTTTTCCAACAGCAGTTTACAGCAGTTTAGAGATGTTTCTCTTCCAACAGCAGATCAAAGATTTTTCTCTTCCAACACAAGTTCAAAGATGTTTCTCCTCCACAGCAAACAGCAGTTCAAAGATGTTTCTCCTCCAACATCAGTTTAGAGATGTTTCTCCTCCAACATCAATTCAAAGATGTTTCTCCTCCAACAGCAGATCAAAGATTTTTCTCTTCCAACACCAGTTCAAAGATGTTTCTCCTCCAACAGCAGTTTAAAGATGTTTCTCTCCCAACTGCAGTTCAAAGATGTTTCTCCTCCAACATCAGTTTAGAGATGTTTCTCCTCCAACATCAATTCAAAGATGTTTCTCCTCTAACAGCAGTTCAAAGATGTTTCTTTTCCAACAGCAGTTTACAGCAGTTTAGAGATGTTTCTCTTCCAACAGCAGATCAAAGATTTTTCTCTTCCAACACAAGTTCAAAGATGTTTCTCCTCCACAGCAAACAGCAGTTCAAAGATGTTTCTCCTCCAACATCAGTTTAGAGATGTTTCTCCTCCAACATCAATTCAAAGATGTTTCTCCTCCAACAGCAGATCAAAGATTTTTCTCTTCCAACACCAGTTCAAAGATGTTTCTCCTCCAACAGCAGTTTAGAGATGTTTCTCCTCCAACAACAATTCAAAGATGTATCTCCTCTAACAGCAGTTCAAAGATGTTTCTCCTCCAACAGCAGTTTAAAGATGTTTCTCATCCAACAGCAGTTCAAAGATGTTTCTCATCCAACAGCAGTTCAAAGATGTTTCTCTTCCAACAGCAGATCAAAGATTTTTCTCCTCCAACAGCAGTTTAGAGATGTTTCTCTTCCAACAGCAGTTCAAAGATGTTTCTCTTCCAACAGCAGTTCAAAGATGTTTTGTTTAGAACCTTTGTTCTCATGTACCGTTTCATAGGATTGTTGTGCTTCTTATGAAATATGTGAATAAAGTTTTTTGCCTTGTTTCATGTAGTTCTTGTTCAGAAGAAGTAATCAATTGGTTTGGACATCGTCAAGTCTTATCAGTGAAATTCTCTCATGACATTCTTATCATAAGTTAGACTTCCCATCGGGTCCAAAAGTTCTGTCTATTCATTTTTCATTTAGAACTGATAGTCTAGTAGTGACAACAAAACTTAGCAACAATAGTAGACGTGAAGCAGCAGTCTGTAACTTTACGTGATTCGTAGTCATTTATAAACCGAACACTCAGTTGGTGATGGACAACTTATAATTAATCTATTGATCAATGTAATCATCATAATGATGTGAACTCAATTTATTGTCAGCAGAGTACTCAACGTAAGCGCTGACCACCTGGTCACGCCACGAGTTCACACTAATTTCATATTCCTGGTACAGATATATATAGTATATAGCACCATGTCGCCTTCTTCCTCTGAGTCTTAAAAGCCAATTTGTTGTATTTTATTAGGTAAAGAGGTGTTCTTTTATAGAGTGTAATATGATAGTTGACAGTCCAAAAAAACACATCAAATCGCAAAGTAAAAGTATTTATTGGAATCAAACTCGAGCGCCTCTGTTACTCAGAAAAATGTTTATGCTACATAGGCCGACGACCTTTGATAATTGGAGGCCGTAGGGGAAGTAAATTTGGTGACCCCAAAAATTAATAAATAAACAGCGACAAGCTAAAATCACACAATTGATTTAAAAACCTCGTGTATTCCAACAATAATGTTGGGCTCAAGTTTTGCTATTTCTTCTAAAACGTCCTGTGCGAGGCCCCCACCAATCGGAGGCCTTACGCGGCTGCCTAGTTTGCCTATGCCTAAAGCCGGCCCTGATGATAAGATTGCTCGCTGTATGACAAAAATAGCAACTCATGGACCGAAAACAAATAGGAGTTTAATATCCCTTTGACTTGTATTGGCTGGCTCTTAGAGTGACATTCGGACAGTTGGGATTGTTTGGCAGGTGCTAAGACCCCAGGATCTGGGCGAGATAAGAATCAAAGCTGCTCTCCAGACGACCCCCCTGTTGTTTCCTTTTTGTTTCTCCCTGTCACTGTCTTGGCTTTGATGGCAGTCAGCCGGTCCTTTTATTACAGGTGAGTGATGGCTAATAAAAATAATGGATTGCCAATAAGGAATGAAATGCTTTCGACTTGAGTTGACCTAGTTGTTGTTTTCCTTAACGTTGTCTCAGTAAAGAGAATTCTATGGGACGATGTCTTTGTTCTAGACAAAATAAAGGACTACTCACACAGTAGTTGCTTTAATTTCGTGAACGGAATGTGTGATGTTATAGATAAAGCTGAATGCATACATGTTGGTATACTTCGTAGTTATTGATTTTGTTTTAGATCATAATTTTGTAACATCACTAGATCTAGTCGTATTCTTATTTATGGTTTTAGTTGCAGTTATAATTTAAACACCACATCCTAATAATTCGATCAGTCATCACAGTCTCCGATCTACTTGATAAGAATATAGACACAGAATACATTTAGAATGATATGGTCTGAAAAAAACAAAAAAAAAAAAACGTTGTCCTCAATTCTGAAGTCAAGGAAGATTCCAATATTACGCAGACCCAGCTGTGATTTTCATATTTTGTCACAATACCTTATCTTATATAATACAGACGTTACTTCAAAAAAGAAGATGATTACGTCTTAAGCGTCATGCATTTAGTCATGCATATTAACCAATGACCTAAATTCTGCCAAGTCACTGGTTTTCCTGGCTAGCTCAGGCAATCCATTCTAAGCTATAATAGCGCTAGGAAGAAGGAGCATTTGTACAAATTTGTCCTAGCATATGGAACGAGGAATACGCCTTTATCTTTGTGTCTTTCTAAGTATTTTATTAAATTTTGTATTTAAAGATTATGGTTCAGTGTTTTATGTATAATTGCTACTTTACTTTTAAGTGTTCTATCCTGAAGGTTTCAAAAGTTTTATGATTTTACTAAAGGTGTTATGTGAATATTCGTTTGTTATGAATCTCACTGCTCTATTTTGTGTCTGTTCCAGTTTCTTAATGAGTTGAGGGGTCCCAAACAGAGGATGCATATTCTATTATTGGCCTAACCAAGGTTAAATAACATTTTAGTTTTATGTTCTTAGTTGATTTATACCAAAGCCGATGTCTGCGGGATATGTTCCGAGGTATTTATAAAAGTTTTCCAGTCATCTCTTTCGGAGTATGATACTCCTAATGAGTTGAGGGGTCCCAAACAGAGGATGCATATTCTATTATTGGCCTAACCAAGGTTAAATAACATTTTAGTTTTATGTTCTTAGTTGATTTATACCAAAGCCGATGTCTGCGGGATATGTTCCGAGGTATTTATAAAAGTTTTCCAGTCATCTCTTTCGGAGTATGATACTCCTATCTAGGTACTCAGTCTTCATATCATGTCTAGATGTTGTTGTTTTTTTTTGAGATTATTTATATCTTAAATATGTCCAACAGAATAGGGAGTATGGAAGACCCCGGATGGACTAATAGAGCATAAATAGATACATTTATCACTTGAGATGCCTGCGTGGAGGAGTGAGGTTGGGGCCTAGGGTTCGTACAAAAATGTAGACTCATTCTAGCTTACCGTGACGCTATTCTATTTATAGGCCAGTTGCGGTTTACTGTCGTCCCATTTAAAATAAGTTTATTTTATTTCTGTTATTAACTTCTCGTAAACCTAAGTGTCACGCTCGGTTAAATATTCCGTCCGGTAAGCAGACTACGTGTGTCCGGAAAGAAAAAAAAAATCTAGATGTCAAGCGGAGATTAGGGTAGAAACCTTGTCAAGTTATTGTGTAAATAAATGCACTGGTTAGCTATGGAAATATTCCAAAGAATTTTAAAGAAAGGATCAAGAATAATTCTATTTTCAAGAAGGGTTTATAAAAAACAATCAATGAAGGTCATCTCGAGATATCAGAATTCATTGTAGTTTACTCTGGTCACCACTAATCACGTCATTTTGTCCTTCTAACTAGTGTATTGTATTAATACTTTAACATTTTACGGTATGCGTTTGTCAATTTATTTCATTGTTGTATTTCTAGTCATTTTCCATGATCGAGTTTGAAGGTATCAAAGTTCAACCAATGTAAACTTCGACATCTAGTCACTTCATTGTAGTATTAGAAGAATCAGCAAGTGTGTCAGTTACTTTAGGAGACTAATATTATCAAATGCTAGGCCACTCTTGAAGAAACAACCACATTATGTAAGATTTGTTAACAAACTGACGCAATCGTAATTAGTGACTTCTACTTGAAACAATTCAAGCTTAGAATACTAGCCATGCATCATCAACACATGATTGATATGATCGTATAACCATCACAGCAACCATACGAAGCTTAAGAAACTCAACAAACACTATACGACAGACTCACTCCAAAGTGCGTGTTGGGTAGCTCGCAGACATTTATCCACTTGTGTTGATCTTCGAGTCTCTCCAAGGAACGACTGTGAGCATTGGGAGTGCCTCCCCTTGATTTCAAAACAGAAGTCTAGCCCCAGGGCGAGATATTCAACTAACGGCTCGGACGAGGAATGGAAGTTGAATTAAGTAAATGGTAGGTAAATAAAGAAGATGAGTTTGCTTTTTCCTTCCATCCCCAGTCACTTTAAACTCATTTTCTTAGCAGACTAAATGAAAAGAGAAATATCAATTTCTCCCATATATTCAACGCTATTCTTATCTATTTCTGGACTTCTTGCATGTTTTATTGCTGGCTGCTTTACAATGACTTGGATATTTCCATAATGTTCCAACTTTAAGCTTAAGAAATATGTGTCGTCTCTAAGATGTTTATTAGTAACACATGCTCAATACAAAGTAATGAGTATCTACAAGTATCTACAATTGCATATCTACTTCGACTGAGAACAAAAATCTAGTCCAAAACAATGACGAAGCTCTAGACAAATGTTTCGGTCCAATTAATGATCAAACTACTGCTAGTAGACGCCGTTGTTTTTACAAAGCTTATATCAGTTCTATTTGTCTTTCTGGTGAAAAGTTTGAGCATGTAAATTATCCCATTCATATTCCCGGATCAAGTTAAAGCTTTGCACAATTATTCATTGGCGTAGACAATACATGAAACAATAAAACCAATTACCAATAAATCAATTAACTACTAGTAATTAATTATTTTGTTTCATACCGACACGGAGATTAAGTCTTCAGTATTCAAATATATTTGGGGGTTTGTTCCCTTTAGACAGTTGTACACGTTCTTCCACACACAATCTCAAATCAAATTAAAACTTTGAATAATTAGTTATTGTACCTTAAAAAGCATGAATCGATTAAAAAAATAGTCAATTAATTATTGGTAATTAATTATTTTGTTGATATCGAAAAAGGGGCAATAAGCTATACATTATTGAGAATTGTTTGTGTGTGTAAATGTGGAGTTCTTTCACTTAGACAAGCATTGTATTTTTTTTTAAAGTATTACTATATTTTTGCTTGCTTTTTTGTGTTTCTTCAAAAAGTCATACATATAAATCTTCTTTTGGCAATGGGTAGTCAAAGAGTGTAACAGAATAAAAGTAAGGTCTTACCGTAGTTGTACTTTGGTAGACTCGGAGCTGAATCAGAGGAAACGTTCTTTTTGTTTTGTTATTTTACAAACCTTATATTAACTCACTCTTTTTGTCTGTCTGTTTGTCTGATTCAAAATTTGAACTCGTTATTTCTCCCATATCCCATTATCGGATTAAGCTGAAACTATGCACAATTATTCCTTGTCGATGACAACACATAAATCAATCAAAAAATTATCCAATTAGTGGAAATTAGTTTGTTGTGTTTACATACGAAAGGGAAGATAAATCTCGCAGTATTGAGAGGTATGACAGTAATTATGCGGTTGTTACACAGGCTTAAGTTTTTTTTAAAGTATTTTTCCTATTTTGCATGTTATTGTTTTGTATTTCTTTTGTCAGCAAGCCATGAACAAACTAATTGGTCACATGAAACTGCTAAGCTCATAGATGTGGTTGTATGAACAAAACTGTGTAAGAGCTTATTTTCTAGTAAGAGTGTTGTCTGAATAGGCTACATGAGTTAAATGCCACCCTCTCTCTGTCTCTCTCTCCATGTTTTTCTTTCTAAATGTCTCTGTCTTTCTATTTCTGCCTTTCTCTTTCTTTCTCTATTTATATATTTATATTTGTCCTGCTCTCTCTTTCTCTCTCTGCCATTTTCTCTGTCTGTCTTTCTCTCTCCCGCTCTTTTTGATTCGTTCAATTCTGTCATCAGAAGTTGTTGTTTTTAACCAAGGTTCTATCTACTCACTCTTTCTGTCTGTCTGTTCTAGCCCGCACTTCCCCTTCTCGGATCAAGTTGTAACTTTTCACAAATGTTCTTTGTCGATGACAACACATGAAATAAACAACAACAACTAAACAATTTGTTAATCAGTAAGTCATAATTAAACAATTTTGTTTTACATTGAAATATACTAAGCTAATGAGAGATAAGCCTTGCAATAATGAGAGATAATAGCAGCGATTTGAACGGTGCTCACTGCCCGAAAGGCGAATGTCCCTTTTGTCAACGTGCTAGAAAGCAGAAGCATATAAGTCGCAAGACCAGGAGAGTAGCTTACGCAGGTGTGTACAGTTAGGACTGGTGCAAAATAATAAATGCAATTTCACTCAATAAAAGCGTGTTTAAAAAGTATTTTAACATTAAACTTTTTTTAAAATCAAATCTTTGTTGTCTTTTGACTTCCCCCCCCTCCCGCGCCCCTATCCCCAACTCCCAACTTTCTTCTCATTAATCTCTTGTTAATTAATCTCTTGTTATTTAATGTTTTGTTAAATAATCTCTTGTTAATTAATCTAATTAATGCTGCCAGATATCAACCAAACTTTGATGTGCGATCACTGTCCTCTTAGTACTTCGTCGCAATGAGAATTGCCGCATCTTCCGTCTGTGTCAAACCTGGGGCTCAAATGTCATCTATTCGTCAGTCATGTCAAAACTTTGTTGAAAGTGATAGAGCACTAGTAACCCAACACTGATATTACTTGTTCTTATTACACTAAAATTACCTGTTTAAATTACTCTGAAATTACCTGTTTAAGTTACACTGAAATTACCTATTTACACCTGAAAAACGTGAAATTTCACAACAAAAATCATCATTCTCTTTCAATCTTTCCTATGTGTGTTAAATAAAAAATACTTACCGGAGATTGTCAAATAAAGAGAAATAACTTTATTCCCAACGTAGGGCACGGATTTGTGCTGCTTTCTATAACAAAACTATTTGTTGATGTGCTCAGACGAAGACTTTTTTTTTTAGGAATTACACATCTTAATTGAATTGATATCCTCCGTGCTGAAGTCAAGAAAAAAACTGAGCAAGAGAAAATAAGGAACAAAAGTAGATGGTCGGTTTGTAGATGTGTCTGTGTGTGGGTGGCTGTGAGTGTGTTCTGGTGTATCCACTTCTAGATTCCTACAATTTGATCGTTGAATAAATGATAACTACTTTAACCGGCAGTCGCACAATATACACCACACTACCGGGTTCACATCGGAGAGTAGCCGGTCTATGCGCTACCATTTATCATCCACATACGTAGAAAGCCAGGCGGGGGTGGGGGGAGATGAAAGAGAGAGAGAGAGGACGGAGGGTGGCTGTCACTCCGTGCGTGTGTGTGTTACTATGTGCCACACTCACTGACACTTGTCAACTCGTGGAAGTGTTCTCTCCCCTATAGCATTCTTTCAGTTAGAGTTATCCATCCTTGCCTTTCCCTACCACGACACCCCCTTCTTTTACAAGCTGCCATTTTTTTTTTTTTGGTTATCCTTCATCTTTTAGCCTTCATTACATGCTACGCCCCACTCCTTCATTACTCTTTTATCTTTCTTGCCTGTTCCTTTTCATGTCCTCTACCCCCCCCCCTTCCATATCTCTTCACAAGCTGGTACTTACGGAGGTCTTACTTAGCAACAAAAAAACAAAAAAAAAAACAGAAAAACAACAGGGAAGCTTACATTCCTATAGATACGGATTGATATATTGTGTATATAATAAAATAATGACGTGAAATTTATGCTGCGTATTGCGGAAAAAAATAGGTGGTAAAAGGGGTGAATCAAAGAGAGAAAGCTCGCTGGCACCAACATCACAACAATCTATATCCGCCACATCGACCAGTGCCCTCAATGCGTCCAGTCGCACAACGACAGCATCACTACCGCGATGGCAGCCTTGGGGGGCGATGACAGACAGCGCTCTCCCCCTCCCCCTTTTATTCCGCCCCTCACACCAGACCTACGCATGTGACACACACTTCTCTCAGGCATTGCTTAGGCTGTTGTGTGACGTCACGCATCCTCATCGATTTGTGTGGGGGGAAAAACAATTGGACGGAATTTTACCTTGGTTATCTTATTATTTGATACAATTTCATCTTACTTAGTCATCTTATTTATTATTTTGTTTTTCATTTCGTCTATTGATAAGTTGCTACCATAGCTATCTTAATATTAATTAGAATTGTAACTTGTTTATCTTATTATTGAACAGCATTTCACCTTTTCGTGTTATTTTAATTATCTTATCATTTGACTTCATGTATATAACTTTACGTTCAGTTAATTTATTAAATAAAACCTTCATTTATCTTATTATAAGATAGAATTTCACATTCGTTAATCTTATTTAATGAAATTTCGCCTTCAGTATCGTATTATGATATATATATATATGTATATATATATATATATATATATATATATATATATATATATATATATATATATATATATATATATATTTATATATATAAATATATATATATATATATATATATTGTTACGTATCTAGGTAACAATGCCTAGATACTATTGTTTTTTTCTCTTGACCTGTAGGTTGTCTGCCCCTTTGTGTAATAAGTTTTTTTTTATTTTATTCTTCAAGAGTCAAGCCACACAGACAGTGACCGGTCCTTGACCTATGTGTGTACCTCTGGTTGAAAGGAGGGTGGTTTTTTTTTTTTTCTTCTGTCTCTTTGAAGAGCGTTCTAGATCTGGGTGTTGATGACTTTCTGTTCTGGAAGTTGCTAGATATCGACGCGCGGTAGATTATATAAAGACCGCTCGCGTAACGTTGACGGACAGACATACGGAGACAGCCGTGGGACAGAATAGCGGAGACATTGCGTGACCCGTGCGTGGTATACCAATTGATCGTGTAAGTTAAGATTTTTCTTTTTCAAGGCCTTGCTTGTATTTGTAATTATATTTTCAAACTCTTGTATTGTAATATTTTTACATGCCATTTTTGTAAAAGGGTTTTGGTCAACACATCAATTCTGTATTGAGTAAATGTTTATTTTTTCTTTCTTGTAACTTTATATTTGATTAAACATTAAGTTGATATTTTACCTTCCGATTTCTTGTGTCATTTTTTTTTGTTATTCATTGTAAGTCTTTGATTAAATTCAGACTTAAGATAAGTGACACAACTACCTTTTTCTATTGTCACGTTCCCCTAGGCAAGCCATTTAAAAGTAGAATTCAATTTGTAATACGTGACAAAAGAAGTTTGAGGGCTTTCGTCCCGGATATTTTTCTGAACCTATTTTCGTCTTACTTGAGTAATTTTGTAAAGGCGAAGTTGACTTTAACAAAATTTTTTTTTGTGTCAAAGAGTCGGAAGTAAAGTATCAATAGTATTGACCAAACTCTCTTAAGGTTTTTTTTGTTGTACTGATTTTGTACTGTATATTTACATTGTATACATTTTTTTTTGCTTGTAATAGTTGTTAGTTAGTCATGGATATTCAGGTTTTTCTTGCAAATCCCTCTGTGGAAGAGCTTGATGCTTTTACTAGGAAGGAACTGGTCCTTATTTCTAAACATTTAGGGTTAAAAATAAAATCAAATGCCCTTAAACAAGAAATCAGAGATAACATTGTAATCCATTATGTAGACGAGGAAGTGTTTTCTGAAGACCTTTTAGAAACCCTTAGACCCGATGAGGGTAAATCAGATTTAGAACTTCAGATAAAATTAAAACAAATGGAAATAGAAGCCCAGTTAGCTTTAAAAGAGAAGGAAATTAAACAACAGGCCGCACAAAAAGAATTCGAGCTTGCAGCGGCTAGAGAGCAGAAAGAAATTAAACAAAAAGAATTAGAGCTTGCAGCGGCTAGAGAGCAGAGAGAGCAGAAAGAAATAGAAATGAAATTACAAATAGAGTTAAAAAAATTAGAGTTAGCTGCTAATGTAAGACCAGATTCTTCCCCTGCCAGTCATACTGCTGAAGCAACAAAATTTTTGAAAATAATTCCACGCTTTAATGAAGCCACAATTGACAATTATTTTCCACAATTTGAACTTGCTGTGAAAAATTTTAATGTACCTGAAACTTTGTGGCCCACTTTGCTGCAAACAGTTTTGACTGGTAGAGCTGCAGAGGTATTTTGTTCTTTGACCATTGAACAACAAAAAGATTATAATGTTGTTAAGGCCTTAATTCTTAAGGCATATGAACTTGTTCCGGAAGCTTACCGAAAGCAGTTCAGGGATTGTCGCAAATCGGATGGCCAAACCCATGTAGAATTCCTGCGGGAAAAGGAGCGACGCTTTGAGAAATGGCTCACTTCCAGGGAAATCGGCACCGACTTTGCCAAATTCAAGAACCTAATGCTGATGGAAGAGTTCAAGAGTTGTGTGCGGCTGGACGTCCGTACGCATATAGCTGATCGTGGCGAGGAAGATGTGCACAAGGCTGCAGTGTTGGCAGACGATTATATAATATCACATCAATTTGCCAAGTATACGACGGATGTCAAGCCAAAACAAGTCAAACAGCCTGAGTCCACTGCTAACAACTCCATCAAGAACAGCAGTACAAATGACAGAAAACCTACTACAAGTAAAGCTACTTGTTCCTACTGCAAACGAGAAGGCCATAAAATTGACGATTGCTGGAAACTGAAGAAGAGAAACGAAAAAGCTCCTTCAAAAGTCAGCGCTTGCACAGTACAGTGGTCGTCGAGGTTTACTCCCTCACCATCAAGTCATATCAAGAATACCTCGACACCACCTGTTTCAAATGTATTGACTGTACAAGACTCTCCGAAAATGTCTCCACGATGTTCCAATGACTCAACCAAGAGTTTTTCAAATACATCAAGCCGATGTTCCAATGACTCTATCCAGAGTTCCCATAATACATCACCCCGATGTTCCAATGACTCTATCCAGAGTTCCCATAATACATCACCCCGATGTTCCAATGACTCTATCCAGAGTTCCCATAATACATCATCCCGATGTTCCCATGACTCTATCAAGAGTTCCCATAAGACATCACCCCGATGTTCCAATGACTCCATCAAGAGTTCTCCAAATACATCCAAAAGATGTTCTACTGACTCAAGAAAGAGTTTCTCCACTGCGTCTCCTAGAGATGTCAATGACTCCAGCGAGAGTTCGACCCAAGTCCAGTCTGCATCAACCAAAATTGATGTTTTATTAGAGGATTTTAAGCCTTTCATTTCGGAAGGATTCGTATCACTACCCGGTGATTCTACAAGTCTACGACCTATCACCATTTTGAGAGACACAGGTGCCTCACAATCGCTACTTTTAGAGGGTATCTTGCCCTTGTCAAAATCATCATCGACTGGGAAGAGCATCCTGTTACGAGGCGTAGAGCTTGGATGTATAGATGTGCCTCTACATCTAATCGACATAAAGTCAAAAATCATTACTGGACCGGTTGTTGTAGGTGTCCGACCAACATTACCATTGGAAGGCATCTCGTTGCTGTTAGGCAATGACTTAGCAGGTGGAAAGGTGATAGCCGAACCCATCGTCACTCAAAAACCCGACTTATCTGCCACACCCGAGGAAGACCTAGAGTTATATCCAGCGTGTGCAGTAACAAGGGCAATGAGGTTGAAAGCATCTCAAGAAGAGAACGTCATCAAGGCCAACAGTAACCACGATGATGTGGACTTGAGCACCACATTCTTTGCTTCTCTTGAAGAAGAACCAACGCCAAATTCTGAAAAGCCGGCATCAACTCGAAAACAGTTGAGTGAGGACCAAAAGAAGGATCCAGAGCTCGCCAAACTCCGAGAAACCGCAATGACATCACAAGAGGCAGAGCTAGCATCAACGTGCTACTACATCCAAGATGATATGCTCTTCAGGAAATGGAAACCTCCAGACGCATCCAATGAAGAAGAATGGAGAATATGCCATCAAATCGTGTTACCAGAAAGATACCGAGCGTACATCATGAATCTGGCTCATGACACACCAATGTCAGGTCATCTCGGCATCCACAAGACATACCACAAGATTATGTCACACTTCTTCTGGCCACGTTTGAAGAAAGATGTCATCCAGTACTGCCGATCCTGTCATGCCTGTCAGATGGTTGGCAAGCCAAATCAAAAGATCCCTGTTGCTCCTCTGAAGCCGATTCCAGCCTTTCAAGAACCTTTCAGCAGAGTAC
Organism: Biomphalaria pfeifferi; assembly: GCA_030265305.1. Taxonomy (NCBI): domain Eukaryota; kingdom Metazoa; phylum Mollusca; class Gastropoda; family Planorbidae; genus Biomphalaria; species Biomphalaria pfeifferi. The sequence goes on along the minus strand of JASAOG010000023.1, from coordinate 3,584,673 downwards.
TTATTGACTGTGTTGGTCCTCTCCCAAGGACAAAAGCTGGCAACCAATACCTGTTGACCATTATGTGTGCTTCAACTCGTTTTCCTGAGGCTATTCCTCTAAGGAACATAAAAGCATCAAACATTTTTAAGGCCTTAATCAAGTTCTTTACTCTATTTGGTCTACCAAAGTCCATCCAATCGGACCAAGGAACGAATTTCACGGCCAATCTTTTCAAGCAAGTCATGACTCAGTTGGGCATCAAACACTGCATGTCGAGTGCGTATCATGCCGAGTCGCAAGGCGCTCTTGAGCGATTCCATCAGACTCTCAAGAACATGATCCGAACCTATTGCTTTGAGCACGAAAAAGACTGGGACGAAGGAATCCACATGCTGCTGTTTGCAACCCGTGAATCAGTCCAGGAATCGTTGGGATTCAGCCCTTTTGACTTAGTCTTTGGCCATTCGGTGCGCGGTCCCTTGAAATGTATAAAAGAGACTTTGTTGTCACCAACAGCCACTGAAGGACTTTTAGACTATGTAAGTAAGTTTAAAACTAGACTTTATGATGCTTGTGTTCTGGCCAAAAATAACTTACAAAACACCCAATCCAACATGAAACGCTGGTATGATAGAAAGGCCCGTGTTAGAGAATTTTCTCCCGGGGATAAGGTGCTTGTATTTTTGCCCATACCAGGTCAACCCTTGCAAGCCAGATATTTTGGTCCCTATGAAATTGAGACCAAAATTAGTGACCTCAATTACACAATCAAAACCCCTGACCGTAGGAAAAAGACTCAGCTATGTCACATAAACATGCTGAAGCCTTATGTATCTCGGCCAGATCACTCAGAGAAGAGTAATTGTGTTTTAAATACAGTCAAAAGTTGTTCAAATAGCCATGTTTCTCCTATTGATGATGATATTGTAAAGGAGAAATTTGGACAATACAAAATACCTAATTCTTTTGTATTACAGAATTTGGATGTAAAACTGTCTCATCTGTCTTCGACAGAAAGGCCAGTTATCATGAAACTCATTAATGAATTTAATGACATTTTTTCTGATGTACCAAAACAGACTAATGTTATAATGCATGATGTAGATGTTGGCGAGGCTACTCCAGTCAAGCAGCATCCTTACAGGGTCAACCCTGAAAAACTTGCCATACTTAGGTCAGAAATCAAGTATATGCTTGAAAATGACCTCATTGAACCAAGTTCCAGTAGCTGGAGCTCCCCATGTGTCTTGATACCTAAACAGGACAAGACTTATCGTTTTTGTACAGACTACCGTAAGGTAAATGCTGTAACAAAGACCGATTCGTTTCCTATCCCTAGGATAGACGATCTCCTAGATCGTATTGGTGAAGCTAAGTACATCACCAAAATAGACCTACTTTCAGGTTATTGGCAGGTTCCCCTGACTGATAGGGCAAAGGAAATCTCCGCCTTTGTCACCCCTGATGGTCTGTACCAATACAAAGTGATGCCATTTGGCATGAAGAATGCTCCTGCCACTTTCCAGAGAATGATAAATGCCCTGCTTGCTGACATGGAGAATTGCCACGCATACATAGACGATGTAGTAATTTTTAGCCAAGATTTTTCTAGCCATTGTAAACAACTGCATTGTCTTTTTACTAAACTTTTACATGCAAAAATTACTGTAAACCTGAGTAAGAGTGATTTTTGCCAGGCTTCCATCCAATACTTAGGCCATATTGTAGGACAAGGCCAGGTGAAACCTGTAATGGCCAAAGTAGAAGCTATCCAAGCTTTCCCTATTCCTGCTGATCGGAAACAACTCCGAAGATTTTTGGGAATGTCTGGATATTATAGAAAATTTTGCGAAAATTTTTCTGTCATTGCCAGTCCTTTAACAAACCTCCTGAGAAAGAACGTCCGATTTACTTGGACAGATGAATGTCAGAAAGCCTTTAACCAAATTAAGCAGATATTATCTAGCTTCCCCATTTTGATGGCTCCTGACTTCGGAAAACCTTTTAGGTTAGCTATTGACGCCAGTGACACAGGTGTTGGGTCAGTCCTTTACCAAGAAGATAATTTCCAAGTAGAGCATCCTATTTGTTTCTTTTCCAAGAAATTTAATAGACATCAAAGAAATTATTCTACTGTGGAAAAAGAATGTCTTGGGTTGATTCTTTCTATACAACACTTTGATTTTTATATCAGTGGGTCCAGATGGCCACTGGTTGTATTTACTGACCACAATCCCCTTACATTTATCCACAAAATGTCTGGCAAGAATCAACGACTTCTCAGGTGGAGTTTATTTTTACCAGAGTACAATCTAGATCTTAAACACATAAAAGGCAGCGAAAATGTTATCGCCGATGCCTTATCTAGATTGTAAAAAGTATTTTGATGTATATATTTTTTTTTATATATATCATGATAAATACATTCTGTAATGTAAATATCATTTTTGTAATTATTCTAAAAAGATTTCCATTTCGTGGAAATGTAAACTTTTTATTTTTAGGAGGGAGGTGTTACGTATCTAGGTAACAATGCCTAGATACTATTGTTTTTTTCTCTTGACCTGTAGGTTGTCTGCCCCTTTGTGTAATAAGTTTTTTTTTATTTTATTCTTCAAGAGTCAAGCCACACAGACAGTGACCGGTCCTTGACCTATGTGTGTACCTCTGGTTGAAAGGAGGGTGGTTTTTTTTTTTTTCTTCTGTCTCTTTGAAGAGCGTTCTAGATCTGGGTGTTGATGACTTTCTGTTCTGGAAGTTGCTAGATATCGACGCGCGGTAGATTATATAAAGACCGCTCGCGTAACGTTGACGGACAGACATACGGAGACAGCCGTGGGACAGAATAGCGGAGACATTGCGTGACCCGTGCGTGGTATACCAATTGATCGTGTAAGTTAAGATTTTTCTTTTTCAAGGCCTTGCTTGTATTTGTAATTATATTTTCAAACTCTTGTATTGTAATATTTTTACATGCCATTTTTGTAAAAGGGTTTTGGTCAACACATCAATTCTGTATTGAGTAAATGTTTATTTTTTCTTTCTTGTAACTTTATATTTGATTAAACATTAAGTTGATATTTTACCTTCCGATTTCTTGTGTCATTTTTTTTTGTTATTCATTGTAAGTCTTTGATTAAATTCAGACTTAAGATAAGTGACACAACTACCTTTTTCTATTGTCACGTTCCCCTAGGCAAGCCATTTAAAAGTAGAATTCAATTTGTAATACGTGACAATATATATATATATATATATATATATAAATATATATATATATATATATCGTATACATTGAATGCCACATTCCCTTTCTAATCTAGATTCTTTTCTTATAATTAAAGGATGTGGGTATCATGTTTAAAACTAATCAAAGATGTTTTATATAGATTCAAAATCTGAAAAGTGTTGCGGTGATATTTCGGAGGATCCTTTTAGACGCTCACTAAAAACAACAACAACAACAACAACAACAACAACAAATCCTAATAGCATTAAATCTAGATCTATTGTCAGTTCACTAACAATCCAAAGGGGTCAAATAAACGATGACAATGAAATAAAACAAAAAAGATATTTCTTTGTATTTGGAGAACAAAGTGCAAAATAAATGTAGAAAGAGAACGTCATTGTGGGCATTCCGTTTGGCCTTCGATATAAGCATTTTTTTTTCTCTAGGCCTGAAACTGATGGTATGAAGAAATGTCTGCGGTGTCTAATACCGTACATTGCTTGCTTTAAGATTAAAGGTTGCAAAAAAAGTAAAACTCTCATCTAACCAAAGAGGAGAGAGGGGTCACGGTCGAAATACAATATAGATTGAATTGAGACAAGAAGAAAAGTCATAAAGAAAGGATACGTAAAAGTGATATAGAATTAAAGAGTTCATGTATGTGTACGAAAGAGAGCGAGAGAAAGAGAGAGAGAGAGAGATCGGGCCGTGAAATTTCATTGTAACAGATACACTAATTCACTGGCTTATAAAGTATGTTAAGTTGATTATTAAAATGTTGCCCATTTATTACAATTTAAAAAAAAGAAGAGGTGTGCCGGCCATAATAAACAATATAGAGTCTGGGAACAAATCAACGGGCGAAGCCGGTGTGTACTGCTAGTTTATGAATACTTTCGAACTCCTTTCACCAAATACACCAAACGCTTGCTATTTATGGATACGCCTCCATTTTGTTAAAATCTCCAACTCTTTTGGTTTACACCTATTTGCTTGCATGGATTTCTGAACACACTTAGCGTTTTATCTCTACAATTGAAACAAACCATTTAGTAGCACTAAACAATACAAAGTTTTAGCGTACATTTCTGGACCAAGAAAACGTGCTTTGGCGAAAACATTTCCATTAGTTTTGCAATGCAACCATGGCAACAGCATTATTTGTGTTAAAATGGCTGCTCCAAGTCTTTGTGATTGTAGAAGTGATTTCAATATTACTACCTTTAAACAAGCGTTGGCGATATAATTTAACATTGAAAAAAAAAAAGAATGCTTTAAAAATAATTGCTATACACTAATTGGAGTGTGTTTGCCAGGGATAAATTGATCCCTCGAACAGGACTGAAGATGCCAACAAATCTTAAATACTCGCAGATGGGGCTGATAGACGTCAATACTCCCTTACAAACTGACCAGTCAACTATCGACACCTCGTCAGCCATCATGTTGAAAGTAATCCCCAGTGTAAACTTATTAGTTTGTATTAGAGCGAAAATAACAGACCTTTTTTTTTGTGTTAGTTACCGTTATTCTTTGGAAAATCACAATCATAGAGGCGATGACATTATTGATTCTAAGCCAAATGGTTTGAAATGCCCTGCAGGCAGGGCGGCGCCAGGAGACACATATGCTTCATTATGGGACGTCTTGACGTTTGTCAGTGGAAGATATAAAAAGAAAAATGTAAAAATAGCTCATTGTCGGAATTTTTTTTTCATGTTCTTCCCTCCTCCTGTCCCCATACTTTCCCACCCCTCCCCCCTTTCTATTTCTCACTTCTTCCTTCTATATTTTCTTTGAAAATCCCCCCCTCTCTCTTTTTCTCTCACTTTTTCTCCATCTTATTATTGTGTTCTGTACGATTTAAAAAAAACTAGAAATGAGACTTCTTTTTTTTTAGTTCAATGAGCTCAGATCCTTTTTTTTAATAAAATAGAAATAATTTGAAGAGAAATGTCTGCTGCTGGACATAGCATTGACGTGCACGCCATCTTCTCTACAAGGCATTCTTGTCTAATCTGTTGGATCAAATGGCACGCCTCTAACATCCAAATCCCAGATTATGACAACTTGGGTAGTGATATGTACCTTTTATTTCATATTTAGGGTTTTCCAAATAAAAAGATTTGGCAAGGTCTTTGAATCTAAACAAAAAGTCCATAAATGTTTCATACTAATGGCTATTCACGTAATCTGTTGGTTTTTTTTGTTTTATCATTTTGTATTTGGTTTTACAGTGCTATAATATAACAAGGTTACAAAGACAGTTTGTGTGCTATAATATAACAAGGTTACAAAGACAGTTTGTGTGCTATAATATAACAAGGTTACAAAGACAGTTTGTGTGCTATAATATAACAAGGTTACAAAGACAGTTTGTGTGGAGACACAAACTGAAAATCGGCCCCGAAGTGGTCCACCCAGTCAGGTAAAAAGGCAGGTTTCAATATTTTCAGAAAGAACATCAGAATAAAATTCTATCAAAGACAAATGACAGAGAAGAATGAAGAAAGAAGGTTGACGGATCTTGTGTGGTGCCCCAGCGGTCCACAGACCAAAGGATAGGTGAAAGTGAATGTGAAGTTAAATGTGAACCTTGCTTAATTAATGTCTTATAATTGATCTAATTGTTTTGTAAAGGGACAATCTCTTATTCCTCAAGAAAAAAAAAAACCTTTCCGTAAAAAAAATATTTTTTCCTTTAGTTAATAGTTCTTTAGCTATGGTACAGTGCTGCAGCTCAAGCGATAATATGAAAAATTACTTATTAATTGATGTTTTAAATTATGTCCAACTTATATACATACTAAATAGATTTTTTCTCTTTAAAAAAGTAAACATTTTTGTGTGTAAATGTAGTTGTTAGTATAACAGAACTTACTTAACTTAGCAATACAAATGTAAAAAAAATAATTTTTTGACAAAAATCTAAAACCATTGGCATAAATGTATTAAAAATATGGCGTTTATATCTATTCATTACCGAGGAGCCGCCCTTGTTTGTTAATATAAATAGTGAATAGTTATAAATGCGTATTTTTATGAAAAAAAATGCTTGTATAAGTGATTTTAAAAAATTTGATTTTTCGCTTTAAAAAAAAAAAGTAGCCGTTGCATCAGAACTTTGAATGGTCTAAATTAGTCTAAAATATTGTGATGTCGGATTTTCACTATCTTTTCTAGTTTACGAGATCTAAACGGGACAGACGGACGGACAGACATTCCACACAAAACTAATAGCGTCTTTCCCCCTTTCGGGGACGGCAAAAAAAGAAAAAAAAAGTAAATGGCTTTAGAAAAGTATAGCTTATCAAAACTTTCGAATTCTATACACCGGCTAAACCAAAACGCTTGTAGTTTATGGATTTGCCTTCTTTTTATAAAAATTTCCAATATTATATAGGCTTTTAGATCTAGATCTAGTTAGTATGGTCTCGTGAAACTAGAATCTTCATCGGATGTCATCGGAATGATTCATCATGGTATGAGCTTCCTCAACGAGGTGAGATTATGATGGCTATCATGCGGTCCACTCGTGAGTTCGCTTTCGGGAGTCGTGGTTTTCTTCTGCTCTCTCATTAGCGTTACGCGCGTTGCGGTGGTCACGTGATGGTCTCTAGACAACTATTTTTTGATGCATCGTTTGGTTTTAGAATAATGATTATTTAATTATAAAAGTAAAGGTAAGACTTTCAGATGATGTAATGGTCATCTGTTTATATGGCTGACGGTTAACAAAGGTGTCATGGGGCCAGCACAACAAGCAACACCCTTTACTTTCCCTACATATGTCAACTATCCATTAGAGTTAGCGGCGTCCCTAAAAAGTCTTGATTCACAATTCCAGTTTCCACCGAGATTCAAACTTGGCTCCTTTTCCACTTAATTATAGGGTTTACTTTTGTTTCCTAGTCACTTAAAACAAACAAACTTTAAAACTAAATAGTCTTTTTGTCTTCGGTCTTAAAATAAATAAATATAAAAATAAAAATATATAAATATGTATTTACTTTAAGCTAAAGTAGACAAAATTAGGCTAAACTAGATTTATGTATTCTTGATGCACAACCAAAGTAAATCGTTTTCAGTAATTTTCCTGCTTCTGGTGGGCTCATCAGGCCTTCTCAGGCTGCTCAAGCCAACGCGGTAACTGCTAGCGAAGTGTCTATGAACATGGAAGATTGTGTAGTTATCTATTGTTTATATTTCATGTTTGTATTTACTAAGCCTGAGACGGCAGCCTAAAATAAAGGGGACTAATTCAGTTTATACCGCCACTTCAGTCAAGTACTATATCTTTCCCTTGTTTGAGACACCAAACAAAGTAATTCATTACCAATTAGTTGTTGTTTTTTTTTTTATCCTTTCTTGTGTTGTCAGGTAAAAGAAATGATAGTGAAAATATTCAATATTGATCCGAGATTTGGTGTGGGAGAAATAACGTGTACAAACTTTTGGCCAGACAGACAGACAGACAGAGTGAGTTGATAGAAGCTTTGTAAAAACAATGAAATTCATGGAGGGAAAACATTTATAACAGAGAACTATGAGCTTATAAATAAAAGCGAACTAAAATCCTAATTAATAACATTGCAGCTTCCGCTGGCTGATGAACTGCATTGTTTCTGCACATTTACTTTAATTTGAAATGCAACGTCCATTCGGCCATTCCTGCTGTTTCGTTTGGTCAATTACTTACATCTTAACAACAGAGCCATCTCTTCTAAAGCGCTTGAATTGTTGACTATAGGCCTAGACTTATTGACCTGGTTCTGCTCACCCTTAAACTCAGTTTGTCGTGCACGTTCATCAACACCCGGAAAAGAGATAAATTGAATTTCCCTGATCCGTCCTGATATCTGGCGGCGCCAGCCACCATACCGACACTGACCGCCAGACCGGAAGAGTTAGTTATAGGGCCGTGTCGTGTTTCACAACGAGTAACTTGTCTCCCTTGACTTATCTTGGTCTGGTGCCATTAAATATGACTGAATATGGGGGGTGGGGGGGGGGGTGGAAGGGGGGGGGGGGGCGGTGTCATGGCTTTTCCCAAATTACAACATTAAGATTATAATACATGGTCAAGAATATTAATGTCTCTCAAAATATCAAATTAGCTTTGAAAAATAGAATAATGTAATACATTAGCTAGTAATTAATCTGTTAAACTTACTGTCAGCCTATTATCTAGTTTGTTTATTTCGGAAGTAGCCGTGTTGCCAACCATGGTTGATACCGTGCTTCCTTACAACAGAGAGAGTTAGTATAACAAACTCGTAGTTGCCCCCTCCATGTTAGTCGTATGCGTATATTACATTACGCACCTCTCTGGCCTATATTTTATAATAGGCAGTTGCGTTTTCACGCGAACTTCCATGCTAATCCATATGTTCTTACAATAGGCATGATAAGTAAAACGAATTCAAGCGTTCAAAGACCATAAGTAGTCAATGCATCCTTTTTGAGCTCTATACATGCAATGTTGAAACCGAATTTTTAATAGTGATTTTTTTTTTTTACCCCTTAGAGATTTAAATGTGACAGACGGACAAGCAGATACTACAACACTTATCGCCACATTTTCGTTCTAACAAATAAAAATAAGTTGTGTTTGTGTAATTTTATTTAGAGCAAATTATTTGTGGCTAAAAAGTTTGCTTTTTTACTAAGACGTTTAGGCATGAATCATTGTACGGGAGACTCTGCGCCTCATCATACAACACATTCAAACATCGAATATAAAATCATACACTTGTATTGGGGTTGAGTTGATGGATATTTTTTTTTAGTCATCTCTCCTTACTCCAAGGGAGATCACCGTGTGAATTATCTCCACATTAATTATGTAGTGAAAAACAACTGACCAACGATAGTACAGAGTAGCCTAGTAGCCGTTGAAGCGACAGTAAAGTCCTTAACAGAACATAAAAGGGTGGGGGGGGGGGGGTGTATGATGGAGAGACAGGAAGGAAACATTGATGACATCTTATCCTAAAGATAATTCTGTACTAAAAAAGGGAAGCAAAGAAATGTGGATCTAAACATACCGACATTACATTATGTTTTATTCAACTAACCAGTAATCACTTGCTCTTGTAGTAAGGACAGCAACATGCCGCTCAACCGTGTAGTTTTAGTTACCTGAAAATAATTAGGTCTACTCATGTTTGGTATGCCTATGTATCGATAATATTATAATAATATAAAGCAATATAATATTTAGAATCGATTTTTTAACTTTTAACCCTTATAGTCTTGTTACAAAAACAAAATGCAAAGCAATGTAATCATTGATATAAAGCTATAGACATGCGTTACTGCATATATTTAAAAAAGGCTATTATTATTATTATTTTATTATTTAAAAGCCTGCAAATAATTGGAATTAAATCTAAGTAGCCTACAGGGTACAGCGATTGCGAATGTAGTGCCTTCTTTACTTTATTGTATTCTTTGCTCTTGCTTAATACAGTAGGCATACATCGTTTATTAGGTTTACATGTTTTGTTTTATTACATTTTGTTTTATTATATTATTACATTTTTTGTTTCATCGCATTCTTTATGTTATTACACCTTTTTGTGTTATTACATTGTTTGTGTTATTAAATTGTTTGTTTTTTACATTCTTGTTGTTGTAAAATTACAGTAAACTTAGGTGTAACTCAAGGAACAGTCTTTATAGTCAAAATTTACAAAAAAGATTTACCAAATTGCACTAGTTCAGGAACAAAAGTCAGATTATTTGCAGACGATTGCATAATATATAGAACAATAAAAACAACACAAGATACTGAAATTTTACAAAGAGAATTAGATGAATTACAAAAATGGGAATCAAATTGGAGCATGTCTTTCCACCCAGAAAAATGTCAGTTATTAAAAGTAACAAAAAAAAAACTAATTAAAATTCCACTTATCTTATTCATGGTAAACGAGTAACACAGACTAAAAACGCAAAATATCTAGGTGTTATAATAAATGAAAAAAACTGTCATGGAATCCCCATATTGATGAAATTATCAAAAAATCAAACAAATCATTAGGGTTTATTGAAATAAATTTCTATAAATCCAATAAAAACATAAAACTAAAATGTTATTTAACTTTGGTTAGGTCAATAATAGAATATGCATCCTCTGTTTGGAACCCCTCAACTCAAGAAAATATTAAGAAACTGGAACAGACACAAAATAGAGCAGTGAGATTTATAACTAATGAATATTCACATTGACTAGAGTAACACCATTAGTAAAGTCACTAAATTTAGAAAGTCTTCAGGAAAAGTAAAGTAGCTATTATACATAAAATACTGAGCCATAATCTTCAAATACAAAAACAAAATCTAATAAAATACTCAGAAAGACACAAAGATAAAGGTACATTCCTCCCATATGCTAGGACGAATATGTACAAATGCTTCTTCTTCCCAAGTGCTATTAGAACATGGAATGGGTTACCTGGGCCAGCCAGGAACACCAGTGACTTGGCAGAATTTAAGTCATTGGTTACAGGGGCGGGCTGGGTGTCGTAATCGGCGCAGGCATGTCTATACCATCCGGCCCATAATTTGTATATCATATGATGAACATACAATTCTACCTGTCCTTAAAATCACTATGTTAAGCTTGATTAAGTTCACCTTTCAGACCTTGCGCTCTATGGTCAGATGATCTGTCATCTGTTTCTGTAAAGGCAATCTGTTTTTGTGGCCCACGTTTTAGGGAGGGTGTCATGTGGCCAGCACAAAGACCAACTACCTTCACTTATCCCCAACTAATGTCAGGTACCCATTAGATCTGCGTGGATCCCGAAATTAAAAATCAGTCTTTACCAGGATCTGGTTCGTAAGCTTTTCCACACGACGTTCAAAGGGTCACTTTATTAAAAGAATATTATAAAACCTTTAATGTTTAAACACGTGTTATAGTGGCATCCATGCGGCTCTTTCGGTGGCCCTACCGGCCCATTTGGGTTCCGGCCCACCGGGCATTTGCCCGCATGCCCATAAGCCCAGTCCGCCTCTGATTGGTTAACATGCATGACTAAATGAATGACGCGTAGGACGTAATCGTCTTTTTTTTAAAGTAACGTCTGTATTATATAAGATAAGAAGATAAGATTCAATTCACCTAGGGCCTCCCTATTCGCTTTGCATAAGGCCTACAATTAGGTGCCTAAGGCCTGCCCTGGTGTGATTGTATGGAGTCTTGGAAAGTAATTTCTGGAAGGTTAGTCTAATTTATGAATCAGCCCAATGAAAATAACAAAATGAAATGTATGATACGCTAGCCTTTTTCAAAGATGTAATCTGGGTCGAACTCAAACAAACACACACTAGCTCGCTAACTGGATACACTTACACTCATAATACACGTGCGCAACAACAGCCGAGTAATCTGGGAATGTGCTAGACCAATCGAAGGGATGATTACATCGATTAATCAATGCTAGGCTATCATCAATCGTATTGGAAATCTAGGCTCTGCTCAGTTGCTCTAATGACACGAAGAACACATAATGGAAAAGGGGTGGGGGGAGCGTGTTTAAATAAAGCCTTGTTTGTTGTCGGATCGGGAAATAAATCCGGACCAGATCATTTCACAGAGGTTGTGAAAACAAACTCTCGGAGGGAAAGAAACACACGATTTATTGACACTCAGCTCAAGATTTAGCCCATTTCAGAGAATTTCACCATCGTTAACAAAATATTCAAGTCTTCATGAAGTGTCCAACAAGTTTTAGACACATCGACCATCCTAGTTGTCAGCTTCAGCAAAACATTTAGAACACCTAGTAGGCCTTTACCATATTAAGCCTAGTAAATTGCTGAACCAGTTAAAACCTTAGAATTGTTCTATATCTCTTTACGTTTATATTCTTTAGCGCTACATTCTTAAAACCTTCCCTCCCTGATCCCCACAGCACTCCTCCAGTTTCTCATCGAGGGGGTGCCACCGGTACAAGTTTGAGAAACACTGATAAATTTAGATATCACGACAAACAGAAATACAAAAAAAAAAATAAAAAAATGTTGGACTAGCATTACAAGAAACCTACACACCAAGAGGAAAATAAAAAAATGTTCAACAACACTTACACAAGAGACAAAAGTATGTCTTTTAATAGAGTAGTTTTACAGTCTCGTTTCAAGTTCACTGGTTATGTTTTGAACAGCCTTGACATGTTTACAAACGAGGCAATAAAAAAATATTTTCCTTCTATATCAGAGTGAGTTTGTGAGTTTAAACCAGAAGATATGAAGGTTTGGTGAAATACAGTTTTTGACAATGCTACAATGTACTTTGATATCTTGACACCTCACCAGATGTAGCGCACGCTGATCAGGATTTGTCTCTTTAAATGAAAAAGAGTTGATGAAATCAATTCTGATGTCTTAAATTGCATGGAAAGACTTGACATTATGACGTGTCGAGCTCATGGATGTAATAATGTTACTACAATGTCTGGAATCTGTGGTAAAGTACATGCAATTAAATAAAATAAAAAAACAAGGTTACAAAGACAGTTTGTGTGGAAACCCAAACTCAAAATCGGCCCCCGAAGTGGTCCACCCAGGCAGGTAAAACAGCAGGTTTCAATATTTTCAGAAAGAACATCAGAATGAAATTCTATCAAAGACAAATGACAGAAAAGAATGGAGAAAGAAGGTTCACAGATCTTGTGTGGTGCCCCAGCGGTCCAGCAGACCAAAGGAAAGGTGAAAGTGAATGTGATTTCTTATAATGAAGTGATATAATTGTTTTATAAAGGGTCAATCTCTTATTCAAATCCTCAAGAAAAAAACATTTCCGTAAAAAAAAAATTAAAAAAAAATGAGTGTACTATTGCTACATTAGGACTCTCCAGTTCCGGGTACGCCTCACCGTGGAACCCGGGTGGAAACGGCTACTTGAGGGGGTTGCTAGGCTAAATGAATGGCGAAATATAACGAGAGTCCACTCATTGCACGGGCGGGGTTGCAAAAGAGTCCCCATAAACCTGTGACACATCCATGCGCTGTCCCTCAAGGGACCGTAACATAAATGGCGTGTCCCCCACGGTTAGTTTGGTATAACGAAGGAAAATGGCGGAGGCTCCCGGTGTCCTCGGCCTTCGGCCATGTGCAGCCAAGCATGCGTGGGTGGCCAAAGGCATCGGAAATAGCAATAGGCATTGACTCGGGTCTCTCTCAAAAAGAGCTGTGTTCTCACAGTTTTTTTTTTTTTGTTTTTTTTTACTGTTTGGCGTCCAAACAGGTTGTTTTTGCAAGCTTTGAGCTCGAAGAGCCTTTGGCTCAGCTCATAAGACGATCAAACGGACTCTCCAGTTCACTCGATAATATGAAAAACTACTTATTAATAGTTGTTTTAAATTATGTCCAGATATGTATACTAAAAAGATTTTTTCTCTTTAAAAAAAAGTAATAATTCATTTTTGGGTAAATGTAGTAGTTAGTAGGACAGAACTTACATAACGTAGCAATACAAATGTTAAAAAAAAATATTTTTTTGGATAAAATATTCAAAACCATTTGCATAAATATGTTTAACAATAAGAACTATGATAATCCCCACAAAACTAACAGCGTCTTCTTCTCTTTCGAGGGCCGCTAAAAAATATTTCTAATCGCACAGATTTATTATTGTTAGTCTAGATTCGATCCATTACAAATTTAATTACATATTCCTCGTTCCATATGCTAGAAGTAATATATACAAATCATCAAATGCTCCTTCTTCCCTAGGGCTTATTAGAACATGGAATGGGTTGCCTCAGCCAGCCAGGAAAGCCAATGACCTGGCATCTGTTTTTTTTTGTTGGTATTTTTAAAAACATAATGAAGTATGACTAACGTCGGCCGGACCTTTAACATGAAACTAATAATGACTTTTCATTTATTTTATTTTTTTGAGCTGCTAGAAAACAACAACAAACAAAAAAATAATGGCCAAAAAATATTGATCCAGTAGGCTACTTCACAAAAGCGCAGAATCTGCTGGCTGAATCCGAAAAAAGATTAACGATTCGTTAAAATCTCTGATTAAAATGCATGTCTAGATTGACACATGGATTCCCCTGGGACTTAAAATTATCTTTAACTTTGAAGTAGCGTCTGTAATTTATAATATAAGATAAGAATTAGAAAATCTAGTGATTGAAACAAAGAAGTTCAACCCAAATTTGAATAGCACAGACTAGTAAGTTAAATTGTATAATGTCCCCTTTCTACGAGATTCACATCACAAGTGAATACAGGGGCAAAGTCTGAGTCAGAATATGGGTCGTATAGGAGGTGTAAATCTAGATTTTTTTAAAATGAAGAGTAATGAAATTATGCAGAACGCAGATGTATAACAAACTATATTCATATTCATTATACTTCTTAAAGGAGTCTTTTTACATTAGATTTATACCTATGAACTAATTTAGTTTATATAAATTTATATACATATGTTAAATACACCTGTTTCTATGATTGTTTTTTTTCCCTTAACAGTGCCCCACATTCTTACCTGATTCATATTTTAGAAAGGTCATTTCCTCTAAAGTTCGCTGGTACCGAAAAAGGAAAACAGGTTTTCTCTACTCTGACTTTATTTTTTCAGTAAAACATAATATGAGATGGTGGACTAACTTTAAATAATAGTAAGTATTTATAACTAGATAGATCTAATTAGACTAATACAAGTAAAGTAGTAATTGAATCTAGATCTGACGTAAACATTTTACATGTAATATGTAACGTTTGAGTGAAACAACTCAAGTGTGAACATAAAGTAAAAGTAAACATAATAGTTAATACATATGTATCGATAATACCTTTTTAACTTAGTCCGACTTAGACTTAAAACTTAACTTAAATTTATATACTTATAATAACTTATATTATAGATCTAGTTATAACTTTTACTACTTATTAAATTACTTATACTTAGCTTAGGTTTGGGTTCTTAAGTTTAAGTTTAGTAGTTGAAGGGCACTTAATTATGGCTTATCTAGATTCTAGATATAGATTTAATTTTAATCATTTATTATAGGATCTAGATCTAGTCTATACTCTATGACTCTATGTCTATATATTTAATATATTAATCAAATTAATGTATTATCATGTATAGAGGCTATCAGACTGTCACTATAGGTCACTATTAGTGACTATAGGACTTATAAGTTATGGGTCTATCATGCATTTCTGTTGAAAATTTCATTCAATTATCTCTATTGGTTTAAAAGTTATAACCATTTATGCGTGATATATAGCATTCTGTTTTTTGCCGTTTTTCAACACCTAGCCCTACATCAAGGGCTTAATTGCCTTAATAGAAAAAGGTGTTAATAGATATCACAGGTTTAAAATTGTCATAATTATTGGAACATAATTGTGTATTTCTATGGAAAATTTCATTACATTATTTTTAAGTTTAAATGGACAAGCTCCTTCCTTTGGTCACAATTTTTTTATTTTATTTTATTAAGCTAATTTTCCAACATTAAAATGGTCATAACTTATGTTCTAATTAACCTAGAAGCATAAATGAGGAATCAATGAACTCCATTCAAAAAGATCTAACTATACTAGTTTAGATTCATTAAAGTTGAATTTTTTATCAAAGTACCTACAGATTCTGTAGTTTATTGTGATATACACACATATATATATATATATCTATACTTATATAATACTATATGATATAATATATAAACCTATGCTGATTTGCAGCTATACCCAGTCATGGGATAGGCTTTGGGAATCCACTCTGTGGAAATAGGCCTATCAAGAGCCAGCTACCCTTAGGCATTTTGCAGAATTTAAGTCATTGGTTAATATGCATGACGCCTAGGACATAATCATCTTTTTTTTTGAAGTAACGTCTGTATTATATAAGACTCAGTACTACACCCTGAGAGAGCCTGCAATGCCACTTCAAACTGTATTATAATAGCTGTTCCTTTGGATACATCTGCTGTGTGGAGAGGGGGGAACTGCTGTGTGGGTGACATTGTTCCGGCCATAGCTAATGCTCATTTATTCATCTTATTTCAATGACATTCACTCCATCTTTCTGGTAAAAATTGTGTACATATTTTGCACAGTTCTTACTTTGACATTAGATTACCTGACAACACAAGAATTAACCAATTAGTTGATTAAATATTCGTACTTATTTTGTTTGGTATCTCAAACAAGGGAAAGATTTTGTACTTGACTGAAGTGCTGGTATAAGCTTAATTAGTCCCCTTTTCAGGTTTCCTCTTTAAAGTAAATTTGAAACAAATATATAGATATATATACACACTTCTTTTTTCATAAGTAACTGACTAGCAGAATGGTTAGTAAGTTGTGTTGTTGAGGTGGGTTAAGCCATGAGTTTCCTCCTCCCCCCCCCCCCCCCCTGTGATATATCAGATTTTTTTGAGATAATGAAGAACCAAATGTCTATTTAAATAGTAAAATACCAGTAGATTAAGTATTGTAATGATTATATATATATCCGGTACGTGACGTTTTGGCCCCACCATTTTGGCGCGAGATATCATTTGACGATTATTTAATAACCACGTAGCTTTTATAACAATGTTTATTTCAATCAACCATAATATTGTATGTATAGTATGAATTCTAACACCGTTCAGCGAATTTTTTTTTTAAAAATTATAAAGGTTTTGCTTATTTCATGAATATAGGCCTATAATAAGTCAGATTCCTGAATGGTAATGACATGCTATATGTGAGTTCTGCTAATCGCACTGGATGACATTTTTGGATTTCTTTTTTCCAAAAGATTTTTTTTTTATTTGACATTAGTGTAATATACGAACTAGCTAAGTGTCACACTTTAATATAACAAAAACCATGTTAGCATCTCAAGCTCTATTACGCTAAATGACGACAATAACTCCACACATAGTAAAGATCAAGACACAGAATGTGGTCAGTACAAACACTAACGTGAATCCACAAACATAAACAAACACTATGGGCGACAATAGATAGAAACAAAGTCACGACACTAAGATACTTTGATGTAATTGTACAAACTTATCAACAGAGGAACATCATTGAATACCTCAAGGGACTTGCACACAACTTTTTAATGAACCCTTGAATTCCAGCGACTTAGGCAAATAACAATGGTGTCTATGTATACTTAACTTAAAGTATTTTGAGAAACATGATACATGTATTATATTTTTACTTATTATTAGCAAGTGTTTTTGTATGTATAGCTGGAGATACCATACAGTCATTAAATAAACCAAATGTTAATGTCAACAAATCATTGCATCCAGTTTTAGTCTAGCATCGTTTTATTTTATTATTTTTTTTTGTTTTTAACTTTAAAATAATATCTTAAAAAACTTTTTTGAAACTAAAAGTGTGCCTCTTAATAAACACACATACACAAGCCAAAGTGTTTATTAAAGAAAATGATGTGAAACACAAACACACATTTACATTTAGTACGTGAAAAATATGTCTTAACACAAACACTCATACAAAACATAGATATGAATAATTCTTTTAAAAGAAATAATACTATAAACGTATATAATGTATTTAGCGCCAAAACGTCCTGCTTCGATATATATCTGCCCCATAGGTCGCAAGGTCTGAAAAGGAAACTTTACTATATATATATATATGTGTGTGTGTGTGTGCGCTCAAATTCGTGATTTATTTGGAGCTTGTGAGAAGTTGTCAAGGCTTTCCTGACTACAAAACAAATCAATTTATTTAACCAAAGTGTAGGTAGAGTCTAGGCCTCACTGAAATTTTGGTCTAATGTAGTTAAACAAATGGATCTGAAAGCAATGGCATTAAAGAATTCAACAGACCAGTGACATTATGTTCAGAGCCCTACTACTTGATTGTACATGGAAGAGTTACTTGATGAACTGGTTTCTTTTCTTGTTACACGATTGCATTTAACTTCAACACAGACTTACAGTCTTCACACAGACTTACAGTCTTCACACAGACTTACAGTCTTCACACAGACATAGTCTTCACACAGACATAGTCTTCAGAAATAAAAAAACAACGTTATTGTTCAGGTTTGCCTCTAGGCGTTGTTCCAAACGAACTAAGAAACACACAAAGGAGACGGTATAAAACATTTTTGGCCTTTTATTTATGCCTTGAAATAATTCTTTTTTACTGCCTGTTTATCTTATGAAGAACTTGTTCATTGAACAATGGCAATAGGTTTCACTACTGAGTTCTCATCACCCAGGAAGGTGTTACTAAGAGATTCTAGGACATCGATGCTACTTGATTCAAGTTGTAGACATATGTTCAGTCCACTGTTCTACCGTTACACGTCATTGAGCGTCGCCCAAATATAGTCCTACTGATTTGTAAAAGACGTCCAAAATACTTATGAACTAATTTAATGTATGTAGAGCCAACTCTTTGTTTGCTTGCAGTCTTAGCGGCTCCTAACTACTCACTTTTTATATACCATTTGTATGGAGATACTATTAAAGCGCTACTTTCATTCCATTTTAGTGTCTTCGTCGTTCTGAAAATACAATGATACCGTCACCTCCTAATGGCCTTGCTTCAATAATTGTGTATGCGTAAATATTGTCATACACTAACACTAATCTAAATAATTAAAAAAGGGACTTTGACTTGAATTTCCTTCATTTTCTTGTTTTAATTACTTAAAAAAGAAACTCCATTTGCAATGTGAACCCATCTTCCCTCCACACTAAGCATGGGTTATATTTTTTTCAATAGAAGAATGTCACTATTGTCTGTACACTCTTGCTTGATATATTAATTCATCCGATATAACCCATCTTCCCTCCACACTAAGCATGGGTTATATTTTTTTCAATAGAAGAATGTCACTATTGTCTGTACACTCTTGCTTGATATATTAATTCATCCGATAGGTAAACAACGCATTACGATTACATATAGGCCTATAATAAAGATGTTTCTATTGTAAAGAAATATTCCAAATGTGTAAAGATGACTTTCACCCTTACTTCGTCGGACCAGTCTTCCCACACTTACTCATCGGCTGCCTGTTTACCAGTCATCCCACCCCAACCCTTTCTCCCATTTATTTCGGCACATTCTGAGCAGAGTGGATCTGACCTACTTTTGCTACTGTACCTACACTAGTATTCTCAAACTGTTTTGTTCGTTGTTAGAGTCTACATGACTTATTTGTCTCTAGTTAGTTGATGTGGGCAGAGTTAAAGTATGGAGCCTGATTTAGCTCTACGGCAGTTTTCAGAGACTTGCGGCTGTTCAGGTTACCTGTGCATGGCCCATGACTCTCGTACGGTACTTGATTTTATTAGTGAAATGGTCTTACAAAATACATACCATACCTTCTGTGCTTAGGTCCATATGAGAACTGTATTGTAAAAAATCTTTTTTTCTTTTTTATACTGATCTGCCACTGGATGCTGCCGGTAAGTGGGGAGAGAGTGAAGCTGATGCAGCGTAAATCTCCCGCACTTTAAACAATTTTCATCGCGCAAGCCACATTCTCATGTCCAATGTTAATATAAAAAAACAAAAAAAAAACAACCGCGTAACTAAATCTCAAGAAGAAACCAATTGAATACACACATAAATAAAACACATGAAGTCGGCTCCAGGAATATCCGCATTCTCCTAGACCGTGCTGTAACAAACCGCCGCCGAAATACAATCGAGACATTGCTGCTCTGAGGGAAAAGCGACTTGCAGAGATACAAGTTAGATTACAGAAGTCGGTGCAGGCTATACTTTTTTTTTTATCGGTACCGGTACAAACATTGAGGTGTTGGCTTTACCGTGAAATCCAAGCTACCAAAAGGTACAAATGACCATGTAATAATTTTACGCCTAGCCTGACCTTAAGCCGCTATGTAACTCATGCTCTAACTATATCCAACAGACAACATCAAGCAAAGTTTCTACACGGTTTCATCAGAACTCTGTTATAAATAAAACATCTAAAATAGATAAGCTTATCATGCTGGACATATCTGACTGGAAAATCTGAAGACATAATCTGGGCAGACACGGCATTGTTCACTGCCAATAGACTTCATCATTGTCAGACTGACGGACAGGCAGGATGTTAAAATCACAAAAGCTGTTTGCGGAGCGGACTGTTGGACTGATCAGACTCGTGAAGGCGTCGTGGTTCAGCAAAACGGCGGGAGGAAATTCTGACCTACGCATACACAAACATCGCAGAAAAGTTCTTTAAGTCAATCAAAGCTATGTATGATCCACAGGCCACCAAACTCGTTCCCGATCGTCTTGACCAAATCTTGATTCTGGAAAAGGATGGGCTTTAGGGCGAGAGAGTGAGGTCGACCGGTTGCGCGAATCCTCCTCACTTAAATCAAAAACCCCACTTCAAAGCCCTCACCCCCTGGGTGACAAAAGTGGTCATCATGAGACCCCATTGCCATTGTGATCCTGATACAGTCTCCTCTTTTATGATTCTCCTCTCTAGTTCTGCAGTTAGCATCCAAGATTTGCAGGCTACAAGAATGTGTCCATGACAAATGAGAGTCAGCTTGATTTTAGTACCGATGACTATTCCTTTTGTCTTTCTATGTTGTTTTAAAGACCAGCTGAAGAGATTTTGGGGTCAAACGCAAAAAAACTCCACTGTAATGCATTTTTTAAAGAATTGTAATGCTTATAAAAACAAGCATGCAAATTAATTTACCTCAATATATTGTAATTATTTAGATATTAGCACTTTGCAAGTTGAGTCTACTGCTGAGAACTGTCCTATTTGGTCAGTAGTTCCTTTTCTATGGTTCCTTCGTCTGAAACGATAACTCCGAGTTATTTAAAACTTCTGATACTTGCCAACTTTTCCACACCATGCTGATGTCCTTTTTAAAAAGCTATTTGGCTATTGATCATAACGAGGTTTTATTGTCATTGTTGCGCATGCCATATGTTTCTGACCTCGGAAATTATAGCCAACTCTAAATAGGGTAAAAAATACTGGAAAATATCGTTAGTTGACACTTTTCATGGGGTGACATTTGATCTAGATGTAGTTTTGATGATGTTTTGTTATAGATCTTATGTTATATTTTACAGACGTTACTTCAAAGAAAGAAAATGTTACGTCCTAGTTGTTAACAGTCACGATTCCTTCCAGATCTACATCTATAACGAATTCTTTATAACTCAAATATCTCATAACACATCAAATGTCAAAAACACAAACTAAAACTTTATGGCTATATGACATAAGGTCTTCAGAGCTCGTGAAGACCTTCTTTCATGGAACATTTCCAGGAAAAAGAAGAGCCATACAAAGAAAGCGATGGGTAGAATACATGAAAGTAACCTGTAATTGAGATTCTATTAAAAAATAACGCAGACGATCGACAGATTATGAATGGTGCCCTAACAATAGAATACGGGAAAGGTGAAGAAAAAAAAATCAATTCAATATAGTGAGAATCCTTGCGCAGTCAAATTGTGCTCACTGTGTGTAACTGCTAGGTGTGCCAGAATGAGCTCAGAGGTGTATAAATATAGAACACAGGTGGCAAGTGCCGTAACTGTGCTAACAGGATCATCTGTTTTCTTCCGTACGATAATGTAGCTAGTTCTAGATCTGATCTATGTGATTTTGATCTACAGGACTAGCTTGTTTATTATTGAAGAAATTGTTCTATATTTAGTTATATATATATTTATTATGTTCTAATCTCGGGATGTTCAACGCTTACTAATTCGTTGATTTTTCAATTGATTTTCATGCAAGTTGGTCGATTCGGATTGGTTTGAGTTTTGCCGCTCTGCTGTAGGCCTACTCAGGTGTGTAGAGACCTATCTAGATCTAGTAGCGTCACAAGCGTGTCATGGTACGATGACAATCCCCCAGTAGACGTTTTTCTGATAGGCTTTGACTTAGATCTAGAATCTAATTGCTTGACAGTTAATCTGGGAATAACTGATACGTCGTCGCAGTACACCCACTAATAATCTAAATGTTGTGCTTGTCACTTTGATCTAGTCTAGACTCTAGTGGGCTGGCTGTGTGCAGCCATTCAAACCCATTGCAGTCATTACAGTGCGTTATATTTATAGAGAGGAAATGCTTGCCATATTTTTGGGGTGCTCCCGTCAAGTAAGCTGTGCAGTGTGTAGGAGTGTCAGTGGATGGGTTGGTCTAAAAGTAGGGAAAAAGTTAAAGAAAACAAACACATTTTCACTTCAGTTTTGGGTTGCACTGTCCTCACAAATGTTTGATGTACAGAGGAAATTTAAGTGTGCTCTTTATAGTCATTCTAGGACACTAGGTAGATTAGTATCTATATCTGGAATTATAGTGTCTATGTGATATACTTTCTAAAACTATATTAATATAGATTTAGGCAATCTAAATCTAAGGTCTATTCAAAATTATACTAGAGATAGTAGAGTCTATATTTTCATATCTGTTATTCTATTTAGATCTAGATTGTGATATTAGTGTTATATTGATTTATTTATTTTAGTATAGATCTATGTATATATAGACTATAGGCCTACTCTATAGATTTAGATTAAATATAGTTAACAGATATCTTAGATTTAGAATTTAGGGTTAATTAAAACATTATTTTCTTTTTTTTTGAAGTAAACTCTTTAATCTATAAGATTAATTCTAGCAAAAAGTTTATCAATATTTTATTTTAGTCTAGATAGACTAAAATAAAAAGTCATAATATAATTTAGACTAGATCTAGATTTACTCTAGGCTATCAATAGATCCAGTCTGATCTAAATCTAGATCTAGATTATATTAAGAATTAATTTAAAAGTAAAATAGACTTATAGGTTAGACTAGGTCTAGTCTTAGTCTACATCTCAAATTCTGCAAGGCAATTTTGATTCTAGATCTATAGGCCTATATTTTCATAGATCTAGATTCAATATTATGATAATTTTTATTACTCTACCTTGTTAACAAAATACTGTAAAAGAAAGTATTGATTTTTGTTTAGATTCGAAAGTGATTAGACTAGATAATTGACATAAAGAGTGTATGCAGAAATCAAAACCGTTTAACTAATCTTGATCAAACTTGGCATAGATGTTCCTTAGATCATGGCGGAGTCCTTAAAGTGTATGTTTAATGTCCATACCACAAAAAAAAAAAAAGGAAGGCCCTAAAAATAAAAAAAAATACCTAAATTTATTTCTTTTAAAGAACAAAACTTTTTAACAAATCAGGTAAATCCGTTTTCACAGTATTATATATGTGATATCAATATGTCGTCTAAACAGGTAAACCCGTTTTCACACACTAATTAAGGGAACATTCACTATGCTTGACGTAGATCTAAATCCAATCCACTAGATACATAATGCACAAACTAATGCCAGCAAGCCTTCAGTCATATCTGGCTAGTGTATAAACAATAATAACAGTCAGATACACACAAATATTTTCTTAATGATGATAAGCTTGTTTCTTTGCGCCTGTCTGAACCTGTGAACTAGGCTATATACACATCACAAACACTGAAAGAGTAGTTTAAATTTGAAAGTACTTTTAAAAACTAGAATCACTTTAAAAAAACAAACAATGGCTGTTGTCAGTTTTCTGTCACCTTTTACATAATCACCTTCATAAAAGCATTGTACCTGCACTATTCAAAATGTACATAAAAGGGTGAAACTTAAGTAGACAATCATACCAAATCACATGTTTAACAAACAAAGTATTCTGAAGTGGCTTTTTTTATATAGACATTAAAAAAAATAGGTATATATAGGTGTGGTTCAAAAGTATAAAGTGTTAAAAGAAAACACTTATATATTTACTGTATTTATTATACAAACAAACTAATGTTACATATTTCCTTTCAATTAAACCATTAATTATACTGAACAAGTGTATATACTTTAATCCTTTCATTTTATTCTTACTGTATAATAATTGCAGTAAATGTATAAGTGTTTTCTCTTTTTTTATCTCTGTATATACATACTTTTGCACCCCCGTGTATATACACAGATGCTATAATTTAACATCAATTTGTCCTTCTATTTGTTTTCTGTTTGAGTGACAAGCTTTTTATTTCTTTTCTTTTGATAAGGTTATTAGATGCTTTTAAAAATGAATTCCATGCCGCTGGTCCTGTGTCTGGTGGTCTTGGTTGCCAGCTTGCAATCAGGTCATGGTGCCGTAGACTTTTCACCAGCCATGTGCTGCCAGTGTGGAGATCACAACCCTTTTGGTCTTTCAGAGAAACCAAAAATTATGCCATCTCCATTCCGTATAGAAGTTGGAAGTGACAGCTATGTACCCAATATTGAAGTCAAAGGTAGGTAGCAATGTGTCATAGTTTTATAATTATTATATTGGTATTTCCATCATTGAGTGAAATGTATTGTAATGACCATGTTCTGTAGTGACTCTATGGTTGCGCACCAGCGCACGAGGATGGACTAAATGAACGGGGAGAGAGGAAGAGGAAGTGCGAGAAGATTGGAACGGTTCTTGTTTTGGTGATCTATGTTGATTAAACTTTGTATTGTCTTTGTTCCCATACCTCGTTGAGTTGCCTCCTTTAAATGTAACATTGGTGTCAGAAGTGGGATTATAGGCAACTCAACGAACGGGAGGTAAGTTAGTAATGGCTTCCCCTATTATGAAACAACTAGACCAACTCTTGATTAAAGAACTAAAACTAGAGCTTCGGTATCGAGGCCTAAAGCTTGGTGGTGGCAAGGAGACACTTACAGCTCGTCTCCGGCAAGCCCTGATTGAGGAAGAAGAAGACCCGGACAGTTATCAATTCGAAGTAGGGCCAGATATAACTGAACTCCTAGGTAAGATGCAGGAAAAGATGGATACACTTGATATAGGGATTAGAACTATGCTGGACAAAATAGACACACTGGATTCAGGGATCAGGACTGAATTGTTATCGGTTAACCAGAAAATAACCACGATGGAGGTCACGATGAACCAGAGAGTCGATGTGGTAGAAAAAGACATAGAAGAACTGAAAGTTCAAGTTAGAGAAGGGCTCAGCAAGGCACCGGTGAGTAATACAGGATCAATGTTACCAGAAGGGCTTGTAACGATGAATACAGGATCAATGTTAACTGAAGGGCTTGTAAAGATGAAACCCCCTGTATATATATATACACACATATAAATATATATATATATATACATATATATATATATATATATACATATATATATATATATATATACATATATATATATATATATATACATATATATATATATATACACACACACACACACATATATATATATGTGTGTGTGTGTATATATATATATATACATTTTTAAAAATTCTTCAGTGTTTCTTGTTTTGATTTTAATAAAGAAAATTGGAATTGTTTTGTGAAATGATAATTAACTCTATATATAAATATTTAAGCAATGTTAAATTCATTTGAAATATGTGTTAACATATTGAGAAGTATTATATTATTTCACTATCATACTGTAATTTTTTTTCTTCAGTTAACTTGACCTCTACAAGTGAACTTGCATTTCGGTCATTCTTCCTGGCAGCTTATCCTTATCCTTATGTAATTGGTGCTAAACCTGTGGGGCAGATTAAATTGCTTCCTAATCAAGACTATCAAACTAAAGAGGACTGCATCACCAGAGATAATGCTCTGATTCAAGCTAATTCTGTAAGGGTGTCAGTATTGAATGATTTGATAAGGTTTAAGCTTACTGGGTTTCTTACACAGTTTCTGACTTTGGTCAATACATTGTAATTTGTTATGTATTCCTGTCACATTGCATCCATAAGAAAGTACATGTATCTTTTGTATAGACATTCTGGTATTTTAAGATACTTTCTATAAACCACTCAGTTTTTAGAGCCAAAGAGAAGAATTTTGACAATTTTATTCCTAGATGGCCAGACAATTTTGGGCAATACTTAAAAATATAGGTAACATAATATTGATTTTGTATGTTTCAGAATGCAATTATTAGCAGAGATGATAAATATAAAAGAAATGTCAGATTTGTGTGGTCAGCTAACGAAAAGTATGGACATGTTGAGTTCAGGTAAACTAGTAAATTTTTGACTGGTTTAAATCTGTTTATGCCTAGAGATTTTTTAAATGTGGTTATTTCATATATGATATATATTGTCCAAATATTATTTTTGACATACATCCTTCCACTAAACTCTTTGACTCCAGAATTATTTTCCACGTTTGGACGGAATTAATTTTTCCGTCATTTCGGAGTGCGCTACTCAGCTTACTCTTTAACTTGTATAGCTTTTTTATTTATTATTGGAAAATAATAAATTTGATATAGAATCAAAGAGAAATGGATGCTCTTTCTATTTCTTAAGTTTTCTAGTTTGCAAATCATGTTGTTGTAATTTTGGGTTTTAAATATACAAATTAAAAAATGAAAAACTCACCAACTGACATTGAAAATGTTCATCCAAGTGCATGTAATAAGAATTTTTTTTCCCAAATTGAATCCAAAAGAACTTTTTTTCTCATTTTTATCCATTTGTTTACAGAACACCATACAAGAAACAGCAATAGACACAAAAATAATAAACTGGAACTAATAATCTAATGTCACTAATTTTTACGAAAAAGCCCATAAAAAAAGCAATACACTTGGAACAAAAAACTTTTACCCTAAAACTATATATATATATATATATATATATATATATATATATTGTATTTTCTTCTAAAGTTCTTCATGTACTTAGTACATAAATATTCCTTCTAGCTTTGATATTCATGGAAGCAGTCAATATGAATGTGTGAGTTCCACTCCCATATTATTCTAGCAGGGTTGTTCAATTTAACTCTATGGTCAGCATAGAATAGCTATTTATTATGCTGAAAAAGGCTATCAATAATGTGGTTGTCAATAAAAAAAACAACAACATTCCAGCTCATTAGATGCAGTGCTGACTAAGTTCAGGTTGACACCCACATTTCTTGGTGGAACAAATCTGAAATTGTTCTGTTTCAGTCCCTAGATCTAGAGTAGACCTTTATCTGATTAGATTTAGATATAGATAATGTAGTGACAGCTAAATTAGTTCTAGATCTACATTGAGCTTTAGCTGAGGGTGGGGCTGCTTCATCAGCTGAATATCATTACTAGGTCTAGATCTATAAATTAATTTACTAGATCTAAATCTATTTGATGTAGAATCAATATCACCATCAGAATAACAAAATCACTGTCATCTAAATTATTATACTTCCTCATCAAAGAAATATTTAGATCTACAAAGATTAGATAGCCTTGGTTGAGGTTCCATGCTAAAAAAAACATGCACACAGAAAAAATAAATGTAATCTCTTTCAAAACTTCTTACAAAATAAAAACATGCTGAATGAATGAAATTCCAGATGTTTAGCAAAGGGAAACTATTGTAGTTAAAAAAATAAGCAATAATAAACATGAATCTGAGAAATAGAAATGAAAAAATAAATTTTAAATAGCCGACGATTTTAGCGTTGATCTGACCTTTTTCCCATTTTTAATTCATCGCCCTGTGCGTTGTTCCGAGCCAAAGAGTTAAAATATTGAAGTAAGTCTATAGTTAGCAATTCCCACTTGTATTAAAATTTGCTGCTCTAGAATAGACCTGTTCATTTACAGCCAGTTCTGCCAAATTTTAACGAGACATCTACACCAGTAATTCATGTTGATGACAAAAGGAACCTTACTGAATTAAGTAAAGGTGCTTGAGCAGAAAACCTTGAGGATAGGATAATAAGCCTAAAAGATGATAAAATTGTAAACTGTAGATTGGGTGATATTACACCTTATAAAGTTAACAGCAAACCACAATTGACAGCACCATACAAAAAGTAGCTACATCAGACTACTTTAATATGGCTAAGTTATGAAAATTTAGTCATAGCCAATATTAAGTCTGTATTTAAATGTTTTGGTTTCTTGTATGTCTCATATTATTTTCATCTTTACTTCAGAGCCACTTTTATTGTAGACAGTGATGTTTTCTGGGTGTCAGAGAAATCAAGAGTGTTGGCTGATGCTTCATTAACTTATCATCCACAGAAGCAGGTGAATTTCTTTTCTCTTTGCCACAAATAGTGTTGCATTTAGACTTCATTTTATTAAGTTAGATGTACATAGTTGTTCTGTTGTCAGGTCATAATTTTTATTTGAATCTGCTTTGTAGCAAATCAGCCCGATTAATACAGACAAGTGTGGAGACAGTAAAGGATGTTTCAGAGAACCAGAGGGATGTACAGAACCCAATTGTATGTACATCCTGACTTGGGTGGATGACAGCGAAAACATTCAGTTTGAGTTAGGTGGGCTTGCTGATGGCTCCAATGATAGATATGTAGCCTTTGCCATATCTGATGACAAATACATGGTAAGTTGTTTTTTTCTTTGTGTATTGAACAAAATTTATAATGCATTTTAAAAACAAAATTAATCA
This sequence comes from Biomphalaria pfeifferi, assembly GCA_030265305.1. Lineage (NCBI taxonomy): Eukaryota > Metazoa > Mollusca > Gastropoda > Planorbidae > Biomphalaria > Biomphalaria pfeifferi. The sequence goes on along the minus strand of JASAOG010000023.1, from coordinate 3,556,014 downwards.
TTTACATGTTACTAGTTAGTACAATATTTAAGTAATCATTTTAAACCTTAGACTACTTTCTTTTTGAACTGTTCTATTCAAAATTCTTTTGTTCTTATTATACACTTAAATAAGTCCTTTGGACATTCTCCTTTTCAAAATTTGAGCAAATATATCAGGGTTGCTTGTTCCCTTATGATAGACTAAGTCACATTTGGAATTATCTTCAAAAATGCTGACAATCTTAATACACTATATGCTTTTGGGACATAATTTTAATTGAATTCCATGTTTCGTTGATGATATGTTACAGGGAGATGACACAGTCTTTACATGTGCACACAATTCTGCTAAAGACAAAACTGAAGTCTTCTTGTCTTACAACACCATAGATCCTAAAGCTAACAACCCTATTCCCAAATACAAAGTAGCAAGCCAGGATGATGTTTGGGTAAGTGAGTAGTAGTTTTGTTCTCTGTGACTTAATAAATGACTTGTGATATAAATGTTTCCAGTGTAGCATTTATCTGTTCTTTGCAGGCTAATCATGACTATCAAAATGTACTTGTTTCTGAAGAAGGTTCTTATGAAAATGGAAGATTGCGTTGCCGTTTCAAGATCAGGAGAGACTTGGATGAGGATTACCCAGAACTGAAGCCTTTGAGAGGTGCTCCTAATCATCTCCTTTTTGCTCATGGATTTGCTAACAAAGGTATTTGCTTTAATCCTTCCCCCTTGACTACTCCTACCCCTTTCACTTCTTTCTACCATTATTTGCTGTCTACTACCATTACTAAGTAAGCATAGAATATTTTAAGGTTAATTTTGAAATAAGTTATAATTATGTAATAAGTTTTTTTTTCAAACTAGAATACTATTTCATATTTTACTGGTCATAACTTGCTAGTTAAGCATTAGTACTAGCATAAATATATGTTCCTTAATTTTCATTGTTTATTTTCTTTATATAATCTAGGTGTAAACAAAATGTAAATATTACTTGCATTAGTTTTGTAAAGTTTCACTACACTATTATGTCTTTACTTAAAATTACTCTGTTGTCCTACATTGGAAACTATGGACTCTTAATCAAGTGTGCAGTCAAGGGTAATGCTGACTTTAGCAAGTTTGAATATGGAGCATATGTAAAATGTTGTTTTCATTGTATGATTTTTTTACGTAACAGGTAGCCCTCAACGTCATGGCCTAAGTGTTGAGGAACTACCTCTGGCTTCTGCACAGCGTGTAGACTTTGGAAGAATGTCTAACTATTATGGACGGTCCAGGTACCCATTGGCCAAAGCTCATGGTGAGAGTTTTCTTTGTTTTGAATATTTAAAAATTAAAGGCTCTTACCTTCTGTATTTAAAACAAATAAATTTGTCTTGGACACATTTAGGGACTCTTAATTAATCTATGAAACTCAAGCAGTTTCTGTTTCCAAATGCTAATATATAGAGATAGTATTGCTTATCTTATGATAAAGGGTGGGTTTAAAACAATATAATACTTTTTTTTTTCTGTTGTGTTATTTTATAGGCTGCTTGATGATCTTAGCTTGGGTATTCTTTGCCTCAATTGGGCTTCTTCTGACCAAATACTATAAGCCTATGTGGCCTAATTCAACAATATTTGAGCACAAGTATTGGTTCTTTGTAAGTATAGAAACTATTGAGTATTTGTAAAAAGAAAAAATCATTCCATTTTTTTATTCTTAGAAATACTGTATTTTACAAATATAATATAGAATGACTGACCCTGTTGAATTGCTATCCAACTCATCAAATTGATAGATTGATCCAAAATTAAACCTTTTCATTACTATCCTGAAGGAAGGTTTGGCTAGAATGAATTCGTTTTTTTTATTTCTAACAAAATCTTTGAACATTCTAAAGTATGAACAAAAAGTGTGTGTTTGCTATTTTCTGGTAGCCTAAAAAATCTAGAACAAAATGAAAACAGGCTGTCAATTTTTTTTTTTCCCTTATGTATTTTAATACAATCATTATAATTTATGCTAAAATAGAAACACTAAATATTTATTTCACTGTACTATTAGTACATAATTTTTACAAAGCTTATATCAACTCATTTCTGTCTGCCTGTCTGTTAAAAGATTGTACATGTTATTTCTCCCACACCCAATCTCGGATCAAGTTTAAATTTTGCACCATTATTTTTTATTGTACCTGACAACACAAGAATCAATTAAAAAAAAACAATTAATTAATTACCCATTGGTAATTAATTATTTTGTATGGAATTGAACAAGGGAAAGAAATTGTACTTGACAGATGTGGTGGTATAAGTTGATTAGTCCCCCTGAGGAAGCCTGAGCCATTAGGAAACAAGTTTTATTTATGCCTTTTAAAAGCAATAATGGTAACATTCACCCAGATACCCCCTTCTTCCCCCACCTTTCCCAACGTCCAGACAAGTGTTAGTATCATAGCACTTTGAGAAAGCTAAAAGCATGACATTGCGTTAAACAAAAACAATTGATACAAATATTTCTAATCACACAGGTTTATTATTATTGGTCTAGATCTATTAAAATTTAATCACTTGACTGATCCAAAATAATTAATACAATTGTGACAAGTCAAAAGCTTGCTGTCAGAGTCACTCAATTTTATCACAGCATTAATTATCGTTTATAATTATTTATTCATTTTATTTTAATTATTTCCCTGTTCTATCCCCAATTTCATCACCAGCCCCACCTTTTCCCCTTCTCACTAGACTGAGTCCACCACCTTGGCGGCTTTTTCACTTATCTCCCCTTGACCAGGGTAAAGATAAACATACAATCTCTTTGGTCTTACCAGCTGGATGTCTGACGGTTGCAGTTGACACCACCTTGGGTGGAATGCAAGTCACTCTTCCCCCCCTTCTCCCACGTCTCTCTTTGATCTAGGAGATCACTCGGACCAACACGCCTATTGACCTTTCCAAGGTGCGACACCCATCTCGAATCAAATTCACCCACGTGAAAGATAATATTTGGTCAATCCCATTTCCTGTTTCCGCCCTAATCTCCCAGCCTTTATAAGGTAGATTAAATCAAGCCAGACCCTCTCATTTTCTCATTCTAGCTGAACAGTCGAGTCTGGACTATTTCATTTATTCTTACTCTTAGAGGAATACCTGGTGATAAGCCGAACTTAATCTGTTAACTACGCTGCTCACGGCAGATCCGCTCTGCCCGCAGTACACTTGTACCCACGGTAGCCGGCCACCCGCTTTACTGTGCCCACTACAGATATCAGAACTTTGGATTGAGACTCCACAAGAACTGTATCACTGGCGTCCCTCTACCCGCTAGAGCGCCACCTCCAGCTGCAGAACCTCCAGCTAGGACACTGCCAGCTGCGACCCAAGCAGGACGACCAGCTAAGTTCAGAAGACAAAGTGACATACTCTATTACTAAGTGCAAGAGTGATGATTAAATATAGTATTGATTAGAGAAAGATGCAAACCCTTCCCCTTTTTATTCTTCTATGTAAATATTTATGTAAATAAATATTCTTCATTTTTAACTTTGTATCTTTCTTTCATTGCTTGTCTCGTTGCGTGCCTGCTCCCGATTTATATGCTGACGGGTTGGTGTGTGATAGCTACAAAAATAATCATCCCCTAGACATTAAACCAGCCAAACACACATCACTTTCGCTAACCTGTCACAACAATTACACCAAATATAAGCTTTGTTTTTTTTTAAATAGTATTTTGTATCTTTTTCTTGTTTTACAAATAGGGTCACTTCAACTGTATGGCTACCATGTTCATCATTGTAATCATCGCTATCATCCTTATCTTTGTGGAAGCTGGTGGTTACAGCGAGGTTGGTATACGAAATTTAAGTGTGCAAATTGTTTAACTTTTTTTTATTAAAATGTTTGTTATATATAAATCAGTTTTACATCTTGTTAATACATTGTGCACTTTTTAGGCCCCTGAATTACCCCAGAAAGCTCACCCAATACTCGGCATCATCATCTTGGTCTGCATTATTATTAATGTAAGTGTGAACCTTGCTATTTTGAATTAAAGGAATAGTTTGTAGTTTAAGTACTAACAAGTGGTGAGAGTGTGGGGGCATTGTTTCATAGCTTTGTTGTCTCTATTTACAGCCAATCCTTGCTTTGATTCGTCCCTCAGAAGACAACAAATGTCGACCAGTGTTCAATTGGTTTCACTGGGCTTTTGGTACCATTGCCAATGTGCTTGCAAGTAAGTCATGATGTTATGGTAAAGACAATGTCAATGAAATAATAAAATCTACTGAAGTTTGAGCCTTACACCAACAAATCAAGAACCAATTGGCATAGCTGATGCTTAGTTTTCATTATTTTGTAAAAGCATTTTTTACAATGCTAAGGATATTTTTGGTCTTGTCATATTTTATAAGTGTAGGCTTTGGCAGTACACCTACGTGCCTCACGCAGGGTCTATATTTTGAAAATTGGGTTTCTTATTTAGGTATGTAGTTCTGATGACCAATATGGGAGGTTAAGGTATATTTTGTCTTTAATCCGTAATGCATTTCCTAATCTTGGACTACTTAAAATGAATGACTCTTTAAATTAAAACTATATTTATAATTTTTTAAGTTGACTACATAAATTGAGAGCTGTCTGTCTTGATTTTCAATCCTCTTTTTAGTTCCAACAATCTTCATTGGCATGGACTTTGGTAAAGTAATGGTGCCATGGTGGGCTACTTGGATTCTGGTCATTTGGGTCATTTTCCACATCATTGTTGAACTGTCTCTAGAAATACATCAGTGTTGTACCTACAAGAAAAATAAAGGTAAATTTAAAACTATGGTATTTTTGAAGCATTCTAGCATTTAGACATTACAGAACCTGTACATCATCTGCCCTATAGACCACAAGGTCTGAAAGGGGAATATACTTTTTTTTTTTACTAGGTGCTGTCGATTAGTACCCTAATTAATTAGAACACTAAGGAGTACAAAAAATTTATTTAAAGTAAAACTTTGTTTTCTGTATACTATTGATGTTTGTGTTTTCTTAGGCTATAGTCATTTTACATTTTAAAATCTAAATAAATGAATGGATATTTTCAATGGCTTTGAAAGCAAAAAAAAAAATTAAATATTTATTACAGAGCGCAGAAGAAAATGGGAACAGACCAAGAGGGAATATCCTAAACAGCATCATCCGGAGCCTGACCCAGTTGTAAGTAACAGTTGAACTGTAGGAAATGCAAAATAAATGGTTAACATTTCACATTAATTTAGATGGCTAAGAAAGGCAAACAGATTTAATTGAGGATTGGTATATGTATAATTTGTCAGGCAGATGATTTAGATGATATCCGTTTTTTTTTAGTTCAAATTAAATAGTAACATAAAAAAACACACATAATAACATAATTTTATTTATTCTTTGCAGGGTCACAGATTCAAACGTTTCATGCTATTCCTACACATCGGCTTCACTTTCATAATTACTCTCATGATGATCATAATTATAGCTGTTTCTTAATTATGTTGGCCTCAATAGTTAATGCACATTTTTCAATTACCAGCTATTTTATACAGTCTGCATATAAATGTTGGTGAACAACAGAAAGTATTCAACATCTAAAATAATATTCTTAATAATTATTTTTTATTTTCAAATATTTTAGCACATTACAAAAAATAAGTTGTATATTTAGTAGTTTAAGAACAGTTAGTAGATTGAATCTTTGTCCAATGTTAAAATTAGTGTAAAATTAATAAGTGGGTAGATTTTTTTTTTGTCTAAGCCAGTCTTTAGAAAATGTTGACATTATTCAACGAAATTGAAACATTTTTATGTGAAGACAACTTGTGTGTATGTGTGCATGTAATATGTTCCAGTACTATTTGCATTGTATTGATCATACTGCTCGGTTTAATGGTTTGAATCATCATGTACATACTTACTGTGATTTAGTTTTGATTACTCTCGCTTTTGAATTTATTGTAGAACTGTTGTATTAGAATGAAACTTTTGTTTTAGTGAGTTGTTTCAGTTACTGTAGTCCTCATGATGTATTCATTTTGTGATTTTTAAACTTTTTTTTTTTTACAGCTTTTTTTGTATTTTCATCTTAATTTTCATTTTTACTTTCATCTTTATTTTTGTATTTTTTTTTTAATGGAATGACAGATTTTTAGTTACATTTTTTTTTTTTTTTTTTTTGCATGTGCAACTTTTATATCATTGGCTAAATTATATTTCATTGATATTATTTGAATATATGCAATGTTTTCTCTATATACAAGTCTTTTTAATCTCAACTTTAGACATTTTAAGAAAAAGTATTCAGCAGTTTAAAATAAGTATCATTTTTTTTTTTAAAGAAATGAATTGCTATGCACAATAATTGTCTAAAAGTTTTTTCAGAAGATCTGTCAGTACGTTCTTGTTATTGTTTAAACACATTTACACTGGTGCTATTTCTGCCTGTAGTTTATTATTTTTTTGTACTCTGTACATTTTGAATATGTAACTTATACACTCATATTTTAGTGATGCTATTTAATGTTTGTAATCCTAATTGTCTCTTGACATTAAATGATGTCTAAATAGTTTACTGTTGAAATGATATTTGAGCAAATTGCAAGCGAAAAGGAATTTTGAAATAAAAGGTGTTTCCTATTTTACCTATAATTTGACAACAATAACAAATTTTCTGACTACTTTTTGTCTCATAATGATTCAATTGTATACCATAAAACTATATATGAAGCTTTGCTGTGTATGGTATAATTAGACATTGTAATAATATTAAATAACCTTTTCACATTAAAACATATTTATAATAGAGATAAGTGTGGTTTGTTTTGTTTATTCCATCACTGTTCACCCAACCATGCACAGAACAACAAAGAAAAGAAAAATGAAATTTTTATTCATTTTTAAAAGATAAAAATGTAGACAGAATTGGCCCAATGAAGTCAGTTAATACAAAGTGATGGGCACAATAGTGTATAAAATATTTTATCACAGCTTCTTGTGAACTTTATCTTGTTAGTAGCTTACATCTATCTATAACATTAACATTTGTTGATCATAAAATCAAATATAAATTTGCTCCTAGTACACTGAACAACAAAATATTTAACTAAACATCAACATTAGATTTGTTGATAATACAAAAAAATACATATTTGCTCCTAGTACACTGGACAATAAAATATTAAACTCATGTCAATTTATTTATTATTATTATTTTTTTAATAGATATTTTGCATTGGATATGACTGTTTTAATATATTATGGGATAAAAGAAAAATTCATTGCTAGGTCGTTTCTGCAAAAAAATTTAATAGTTGAAAGAAATGCTGTAATCTATTATAACCTTTGAAACTGTACTTCAGAAATAGGATCAAGAGATTCTTTATGATAGCAATTTGATGTATTGATGGAACAAAAGAGCTACATAAAATGAGATTATATAGTCTTGACTAGAAAATTAGACAATAATCTACTTTATTCTGGCTTTTACCTAAAATGAGAAGCTAGAAGTGATACAAATCTTCCAATACCTGCAACTATCATCTTGAAAGAGTTGAAATTGTTTGCTATAGTTAGACTGACAGTGTTACTTGCAAAGCTCATAAGAAATGAATATTAGAAAGCAAAGCACAAGTTATGGAGATGAAATGCTTTTGGTAGCTTTTAGTGCCCCAGAGAGCAGTTCTTTGAAAAAGTAGTGTGCAACAGTATGCTTATATTTAACAAAAACTTAAACATAGATTGTTAAACTACGTCACAAGAACCTAAGACCTCCCTCAGGGAGATCTACATCTATAAATGGAAAAAAAAAAATAAGTATGAGGAGTCAATTTGATTAAATTAATATAAAAGTATGGCTAAGGTTGAAAACTCTTGATATCTAAAAAAAATTTAATTTCTATGTTACAAACATCAATTTATATATTAATAAAAAAGTAAAAAAAAAACTTAATAAAATGGAACAAATATACATGATAATTTTATATTTTCAGAACTATTCATATTTCTGTAAACATTGTCCTTTTTAAAATATAAATACCTGCCTATTCATTCCAAACATGGAATGATTGTCTTGATGCACAAATTATGAACATTATTATAAAAAAAAAAAGTATACACATCCATATTGTATTACCTACATTAATTCAAATCACAGAATGCAGAGTTAATTTAAAATTCAATAAAATAATAGGTAACAATATACTGAATACCTACAGGCCTAAAAATATGTTTGTTAAACATTATTGTGAAGGCATTCATGCTAGGTCTTCTGGTTAGGTCATTTATTTATAGTGTACAAATAATCCCAGTAATGAAGTGTAAATATTTTCTGATTTATGAATTACAAAAGCTTTAAAGTTTTAAAACATTTCTGTTCACAGACAAAAACAAAAGAGGTGCTGTTCTTTAACTATAGGCATAAAGTGATCAAATAACAAGACATGCTATTCATAAATTACTTATACAAGTAGCTCACAATAAACAGTTTTTCTTTCCCAATGTTGAAAAAAAAGTGAGAACAATTGAATACAGTTGTAGAAGTAGAAAGTGATCACATTTTCAGGTATACAAAAAATAAATAGTAGTACCAGTACAATGAAAATGTAAACTATTGTACATAAGGCAATACACAAATTAAATGTGCACATTTGTTATCAAAAACTTATTAAAATTAAACAAACTACAAATAATCACATCCCTCTAAAAAAAAACATTAATAGAATATATATGATCTAAATGTATCTTTCAATATAGGTTAGTAGAGATAACACATAGAAAAATATACTGGATAAAAAACAGAACAATTTTACTACTTTATATAACACTAGTACTGTATGAGTTACCAAACATAGTTGACAACCAGTGGAATATATTCTCTTTTGTCCAAATGGCCTGTGAAATTAATGAGATATAATTATTCATTGATAATAAGAAATATTAAAATCTAAAATTGAAAATTAAGTTGATAGAACAAAATGAAAAACATAATAATTAAAAATAATCATTAATATGTTTCTTTTAAAATTGTAATGAAGTAAAATCTTCTTTTATCATAATTAAATGCAAAACAGGATTGTTGGTTATTAAATTACCAATTTCAATGTATAAATCATAATTATAAAAACCTGAAAAATTTGTGTAAAAAAAAGCTTTCACAAAAACAACTAGAATTCTGCATTTAAAATAAACATTAGTAATGTTGCAATAAATATTTAAAGTTATACACTAAGTATATGCACAGAATAAACTATGGATAAAAAATAAAATGTAAAGAAATGTGAATCATCATGGGCTAAAAGAATTTTGCTTAATATTAGTGTCAATCACAAAACTAGAGCTTAAGTTATTCTCACCTAATGGAACAAAAGCTTTTTCTGATGGAAAGGCCATGGCTTTCTGTATAGCTGTGCCCCATATGTCTGCCTTGGTGATAAATGATGGGAAGGGAATGGGAACCTCTTGCAGCACAGCAAAATCAATGACTTCATTTTTGGCTGGGTTTGCCTTCAGCCAATGGGACAACTTCACTTGGATCAAGTCTGCCTCTTGATTCTCTCCAATGGAATTATAAAGAGATGCCAAATTTTCATAACACTTGTGTACCCAATGGATATAAGAGCCAGTTGACTCTGTAAAAAACAAACATACACAAAATTTGAAACACTATTATAACCGACACTACATTAAAAAAATATCTGCTAATTTCAAAAGTATATATTTTCCTTTTCTGTACCCAGTAATGTATTTCAGTAGTTCTTTAAATTGAAAGTTTTTAACAGAAAGATTTTCAGTTCAAAATGTCTTCAAAAAAAAAAAGAAAAACAACAGCAAAAAACAACAACATAATTTATAGTTAGAATGTTAACGACTTCTAATGCTACTACCAGCAAAACAACTACAGTTTGAAGCCTGGGGATTAGATATGTTAGCATGATGTCACCCATACAGCAGTTACTTTTTCTCCATGCAGCTGATGTGTCGAAAGGAATGATAGGTTTGATACAGTTTGGGACCAGCAGCATTGCAGCACCATAAGCTGTAAGCTGCCTAAGGGTCATCAGGTTGTAGTTTAATGGTCAAACATTTGGTGAATTAATAATTAGGCTAAAATTAAAATCTAAATAATTTCCAAAGATATTTTATTTTATTGTGCTTGCCTGCATGTTCAACTACATATTTAAATCTGGGAATGGCCAGATCAGGCTTCAGTAGTATCTTATAAAATGTTGCAAGGTTGGCCATTCCAAAAAGAAGATAGAAACTAGAAGGTGGTTGACACAATTTGAGATAGTCTACTGCTTGTGTTAAAAGTCTAGCAGATACGTCCAGTCTGAAAAAAAAGTTCAATATTTTAATGATATTTATGAAAGATAAAACATTAAACATGAGTTTAAAAAAAATTAAGAATAACTTGATTATTTATTTATATGACTTAAAAATATTTTTAATAGCACACTTACAAATCTTCTTCAATTACTGGATGACTGGAAAAAGAAACATGTAAAAAGAATATGGTAATTCTGAAAATTATGTTAGAACTATCACATATTAAAACATAGATTGATACAAATTAAGCTCATTCTGAAATAAAATGTTAAAAAAATCTTATATACTTGTTCATCTTAGAATAAATCTGGCCAAGCAGTAATAACATCTGACCAGACTTTAGACTGATTTCACCAAATGTACTGGTGACAATTGCCAGAGCTTGCTTGGCCTCAGCTTCTGCCCAATGTAGTGTAGAGTCTTTGATCTCTTTAGGACATTTCAAAGATTTCCATTGCAAGGCTGTTGCTAAAATGAAAACAACGTTATACATTATAAACTGGAAAAAATCTTTATTTTCATTTTAGAAAATGTCATTGTTTGTTAAAAGGTAAAAGGACAATTATTAACCTTAAATGCCTAATGTAAATACCCTAACATGTATACCATAATTAACTTTTATTGTCCATTTCATTTTTTTCTAAAAAAAAAACAACAAATGTCTGTGTGTGGATTTATTACTTACAGTTTCCCTGTGTCCTTTATTGTTAGAGATTAGGATGTTAAAAGACTTTTTCATAACTGAAAGTAAAAATGTATATCTTCCACTCACCAAGTGTGTGGAGAAAGAGATGTAGTTGAGGATCACCTTGACCAATCAGAGACCTTGCGATTCTTACTGCTTCTATGGCATGAGAGTAATAGTCATCCTCATCAATTTTTTGACTGAACATCAAGGCCTTGCTCATTTCACGATGTGCTAAAGCCAACTGAATACTTTCACAGCCATATGTTTTTTCTGCCACCTCTAGTAACTCCTAGTAAAGTTACACCCATACAAAGAGAAAAATGAAAATATTTAATGATAACTATATTTTAAACTTTTTTTTATTGGTTATATATCTTGTATTATATTTTTACTGTACCACTTGCTGTTAATATATAAAGCATATTATATTTGTTTATTTGAACTTTAATCTGACAAGGAAAATTAATGGGAATAACAAAAAAAGAAATCAAATCATTATGACACATGACAAAAAGCTGAAGTTTTAGCAAAAAACTACAGTCTCAATCAAGAAAAGTATGGCTCTTGCTTGATAAATGCAAAGTACATTATCATTGAGATAGCTTTAAGGACATATAATTAAAATTTCTACCTTCCAAAAAAAAAAGCTTAAATGCAGCATCATGAAAAAAAATGTATTCTGCAAGGTTGTTTAATAAAGTTTTCAAAGCAGATGAAGAAAATTTGCTGATATCATCATCAACAGACAGCCAGAGAGATTAGGATAAAAATCGAATCCCACTGGATAAGTTCTTCAAATGTGAAGTTTAATTTGATAAAACCTGTACTTAAAATGCATTCCAAAGAATTTGTTGGTTAATTTTTTTTTTTCACAGAATATAAGCACCAGTAGATTTTTAGGATAAAAACCATAGTGTGTGCTGCATAATGAAAGTAACAATTTACACTTTATATAACAACAGATAATGACATTTGAAAATTGATGTTAAGTATATTATTATCAAACAATATCCACCTTAGCAGCAGTGATACCAGATTCATCTTGCTTAAATTCTGTATTAAAATGGCAGAAATGAAGTAATGCATCAAAGTATGCAGGGTGTCTTTCTCCAAAATATTTTCTGCAAAGGTTATTACATAAGAATGAAGAAATTTACCTAATAATAGTTACTTGTTGCATAATACAATCTTTTACATTTCATTGAAAATCATTAGTTCACACTTACAGAATAGAAATGTTTGAATTCATAGTTACATAAAAATATATAAAGAGTTTGACTTTCCATTATTTAGAACCAAAAATGTGGTGGTATTTGATTACCTGGCATATTGAACAACATACACTGCGAGTAGTTCTGCTCTTTTAACCATCCAGTGAGCACAGTAAGCATCAATCGCAAAACAAAGTGACCTTACAATGGAAGCAGGATCATTGGGGTCTGTTTCCTGCAAACAGAGTGTTTGAAATCCTTACACATTTATATAGCACAGGTATAAGAAAAGAGCATAAGAATTGTTTGGTTTCATTTTTAAATATATACCTAATAAATACCTTAACATATACCAATGGTAGCTTTTATTTTATGAACCAATAATAATATAATTAGATATTTGTATTACTTTTTTTTTATTATTTACCCTCAGAGATTTTCTAGCCCAGCCAAGAGATGATACAATGGACCCATATTCTAAAAGCATGTGGCTTGTCTCAGCATGCATACTTCCTTCATATATCACTTTCTGGCTAAAGGACATCATATCAATTTGATATTGCATTTGAACAGCGTCAAAGTAAGCTCCTTGAGCTTTGTCCAACTGATAGGACACATTACAAGTCAACATGAGTTTCACATAAGCTTGATATCGAGTTATCCAGAAATCCAGGTTGGTGCTTTGCTTCAAAAAGTTGATAATGCTCACAAGGGTTGATTCTGCTTCAGAGAGTTTGTTAATGGTCAGAAGAAAGTGAGACAATTTTAACCCCAGCTGAGTAACCTGATTAAACAAAGTAATTATATCAGAATAATTCAAAACATTTAAACATATAAATATATGAAAGAAACAAAAAATATTTTAGTTTAAGCAGGGCATTATTCCCTCTATATAGTATTGCACAATATCTCATTAAATGTTTTGATCTAAATCACAATGTCTAGCAAACTTTATGCATAAATGAAATACAATATTGGACAAGTTGTTTGAACTACCTGATTTACAATGTCTGATGTGCTGGAACTCTCTAGTAATTGAAGGACTGAAACAAACGAGGACTGCAAGTTTGTGACTAATGAAATCTCTGCTGCTTCAAGTGCAGGGAGATACTTCATGTACAAGTGGAAGAGATCAGGACTATTCAAAATGTCCTTCAAAATAAAAAACACAGAGTTGCATTTTCATTAAAGCAAAGCAAAAAATTGACAAAGACAAAATGAAATTCGAATAATCTAAAAAAAATATTTTGATTATTCATTCAATATCTTTCACATCATTATGAGAAGGTCTGTTGTAAGGGAATTAATAAATAGAAGTGTGAAAGTTAAAGAGCAGATAACTAGGGAGGGACAAGTGACAGAAAGACGTGTATTTTTAGTCAGCTATATGTTGCTTAAATTATCATTTTTTTCATTAGTGTTTCTACATACATCAACATTGAAGTTGAAAGCTGTATATATTTATTAATAAACTTTATATTCTCAGTTTTGTTTCAGAAGTTTGTTCAAGTTAATTTTAGGTTTTACATTCAGAATAAAATATGAAGACACAGGTTCAGTTGTATTAGTAGTTTAGAGCTTCAAACCAATGTCCAAGTAATCTTTTCAGAGAAATGTTGCCATAGTTAAATTTTGAATTTGATTAGGCACATTATTATTAGTAATTAAATCACTTAAGTTTATTTCAAGAGTGATTGGAGGCAGCAGACAAAGAAAAAAAAAGTGGTCTCCACTTTTTGATTATTGGTCCTAATCTGATAATTATAACTAGCAGGTTAAGGGTATGAAGTATTTTCAGTGCTAACAACATATATAATATTTAGTTTCATCCAATCAGTGCAACAAGAATAAAAGTTGAACTATTGTTTAGATGAATGAAGTACTCTGATATTTATAGTGTCCATGTTTATCATATATATACTACAAAGCTTAAAAGTTTATAAACATAAAATAGTAGAATAGGCCATATTAGTCAGGAAATATTGAATCTAGCTGTATCTTTGTACTCCAATCTTTTTTCTGTCAACTATTTCTATATAAATAAACTGGGTGCCAATAAGAAATGTGATGGATGGCTGTCAACAAACACTACAGACCTTCCTAATGATCATATATATATATAGCTTCAAATTGTGAAGCTTGACCTCCAGGTATATTTAATAATACAACATTACAGCATCACATTTGTCTATTCATGTTCAGTCCCTATATTAGATTTTGTGGAAATTTAAATCTTTGGGATGAATATCTAGTAATTGTATTCTCTGATGGGAATCTAAGATGGCAAGATGTTATTGATAAAAACTATGGACAAGACACTGAAATGGGTTCTGTCTGTGACACTGTAGGCTTACTTATCTTCTTGTTGATCTCTAGTTCCAGATTTAGGCTGCTAATTAAAGTGCAGCTGACAAAAATAAACAAGAGCTTAATTACCTGAATAGCATCACACATGCATAGCTCAAAACCAAGAGGGAGTTGTTTCCTCTGTGCTAAAGCTGAAATCAGCTCAACTTTCTTCAAATTTTCTAAAGCCAACTTCTCCATCTCTATCAGTTGGGTGTCATGTGGGTTACAGGACGACATTAATTGATCTAAATGACTTTGAGGAATTTCTAAATGTGATCTGAAATATAAATTAATAAGCAGTAATTGCTCTGATTTGATTTAGAAAATGTTTTGAAATATTAGTTATGTTTATTTCTAGCATTTTGTTTCTAGTTCATTTTGAATTATACTGATATCACAATATTTATTTATTTTTAACTAATAATAAGACATGTCTATATCAATAATCTTGTGCTTAAGTTATGAAAATATCACCTTCACTAAACATATTCATTCATAAATACTCGACTTACTTAAAATTGTCAGGGGTAGGCAGCCATTGATGAAAAAAGCCTTTAACCAGAGTCATATTTTGATGACCCACTTTAACTTTCTTTTCAGGATTTTGTGGATCATTGGGAGTTCTAAGAAACAAAAATGTTATAATTGGTACAAAGTTGTGATAAAGTCAATGAGTAGTTTCATTGTTATTTCACTAAAACTTTTACCAGTAAATCTTAGAGAAGAGGGACAGATAGAATCTCTTTTTTTGCATTGCAGAAACAATCTTACCTTTCTTCATGACTTGTTTCTTTCGAGGCTATGTCAGGGAGTGGAGGATAGTGCTGTAAAGTAGTCGATGTTTGATCAGTCTGACTGTATATTGGAGGTAAACTTCTAGTGCTCTGAGTGTTGGTATATCTAAATCTTCCTGCCTGGGATGTAGGTCTATGTATGACCTAAAAAAATACAAATAAAATTATATATTGTTCTGTAGTAACCAGTTGACTTTGTGCAGTTTCCTTTTTAAAAAATAAATGAAATTTAAATTAAAAAAAATAAAAATTTATTTAGTTTTTTTCTTTGCTTAAAAATGTATATTACTCCATATTCTAAAAAAATGTATCTCATTAAAATATTATCAGAGAAATAATTAAAAGCCTTTAAATAATATAGTTGCAAATTCAAAGTATTGCTGATCAAAGTACTAAATTTTTTGCAGTTTTATCTAATTAAGAAAAAGCAGAGCAATGTGGAAGGAATGCATTTATAAGCAAAGTTAAATAAATGGATCAAAAATTGAAAAATAATCTCTTACAGTGTTGTCAAGGAAGTCCACTAAATGTTTATATTTTTTTCTAGTCTCAGGACTGGCATCTGGGTTTTGTAGAGAATCTCTGAAATGTTTATACCAGTCTGTGTTTTTACTTTTTGTAGGTAACAAATCAACTAATATGCGTGCTCTGTCCTAAAAAGTAATAAAAACAAAAATTTGATTTAAGAATACAGTAATAAACTATTACAGCTTATTGTACTCTGTGTGGACTTCAATCATGGAGCATTCAAAAATACATAACCAATCCATGTTATCAGCATATAAAGACAACTGTAGCCCTAGCGAATCGGTAGATTCACAAGAAATGGGACCTTAATCATTGTGGGGCATAGTAATGACCAATCTACTGATTTGCATCATAGCACTTTAAAGATATGCAGACTTAAATGTTATGGTTCTGTTCAAAGATTATCATTTCAGAACTTACAAGACATAGAAGGAAGAAAGAAAAGAGGAATTCAACAATAAAATTATGAGATGACAACATCAAGTAAAGGAAAAAGCTTAACAAGAGAAAGTGGGGAAGCCTGACAGGTTAACTTAACCCACCCCCCTTCCTGCCCAAACAACTCATTAAGATATGGAAAAGGTGAATTAAAATACTTTTATTTTATAATTATTTTTAACTACCATACATAAAAATTGTTGTTATCACCTGAGGAGTCCTTCCATTTTCAATTTTCTGTAGATCTTTTTCACTGATGACTCCTTTTTCCAATAATGGAGATGTTACGTGCTCAACTCGCAGATCTTGAACAATCGCTACTTTGTTCACCTTGATCCGCATAACATTTTGACGATCAATACCAGTACTAGGTCCCAATGGCTGTTGACCTGAACTAAATAAATTATATATTAAAGAGTTTTAACAATTTTAATGACAATATTATAGGCACTTCATTATTGGCCATTGCAAATACTTGGAAATGGTGCCATTTTCTCAAGTTTTGCATTTGTCCAAAACTATTACATTTTTTATTTGATAATAGTGATTAAGTAATTTGATTAAGTCTCTTAATGTTTTGTATAATATTTGCGTTCAATTTAATATTTGTAATTATTATATATTTAGATGGTATGTCTTATAACTAAAAATATTACAGTGTTGGCTTTTTAAAAGGAATTTAAGATCAAAAGGCTATGTATTTCGTTAATGTTTAACTAAAGTTAGTAGTAAAGACCTTGTGATCAATAGGGCAGATGATCTAAAGTTCATCTGTTTCTGTGGCCCACGGTTAATGAGGTTGTCATGTGGCCAGCACAATGACCAACAGCCTTTACTTTTCCCAAAATAATGTCAGATACCCATTAGATTTGGGTGGACTAAGAGGCACCCAAAGATCCCAAAATTAAAAATCCCAGTCTTCACTAGGATAGGAACCCAGAACCACCAGTTTGGAATCCAAGCTCTTTACTGCCCAGCCACTTCCTTAATATCTAAACCATGTATAAGGTTTTTGAATAGGAGGGCATAGCAGAATAGAAAGTTTTTTTTTTGTGTGCATCTTCTCACATGATACTTAAACAAAAAGTATTGTAGTGAAGTTGCCTTGATTCCCTTGATTTCCTCAGACTTTACATCTTCACCTAGGAAGATAGGGTCGTCCCAGCTAATCCATTTTTCTCAAAAGTAAAATTTAAATCTCTGCTTTTACTTTTTATATAAGGGTACAAATGGTGTGGTTGGAAATATTTTTCAAGTTCTTTAACAAAGGAGATCTAGAATCAAAATCTAGGTTTTATTAGAGCATTGATGTGATTGCTAGTTTGAAATTATTATAGAACTGCCTAACTATAAGTTTTACTAGTCTAGTAGATTTATCTAGAGTCTAGTAGTAGTAGTGACTATTTATTTAATTATTTAATAGACTAAATAATTATCACTATCACCTTCAAGATCTATGTCTATATTAGTATATATAATATTATGTATATTTGACAATAACTAATCAAGTAATCGGATGGCTGCCTGGTCATGTGGTTTGCGCGCTGGACTGTCGTTTGGATTTATTAAAATATAGTATTACTATTTAAAATACAGTATTTATCATTTATAATTATATGTCTAGAAATAGAGTCTAGTAGAATTCTAGATAAATAAGATTAGTTTTAATATCAAATATCTAGATCTGACTATTAACATAAAAGAAATGTAGCTTAAGAAATCTATACTAACGCAATTAAGCTGGTTTTATCGACCGATGACATTTCTTTCTCTCTTTCTTAATATTTTACATTGATATGATCACAGCTCTTGATTATATTAATGAAATCATTTTTTGTTTACAGCGTTGTCAGACCGCCATATTACTTTAGAAACGGTCGTTTCACATTTACATAGATCTGTGATTAAACACAGACCTAAATTATTTATTTTTATAAATATATTTGTAGAATCTTTAGCTAAAAAAGACTAGAAAGTAATCATCTTTTTTTTTAACTTTACAAACAAAGAGCTGAAAAACAAGCAATAGAAATTTATCTGGCGATAAAATATATGACTTCTACTAAGACACTAGAGATCTAGATTCTAAAGTGAAACAGAAACAGAATTAATTTAGATCTAGAGTCTGGATCTAAATTCTAGTCCTTTGCTGACCTAAACATTTTAATTTAGAATCTAGATCAAGATTTAATTGTCACAAAAGAAAATTCTAGCTACAATTTCTAAGTCTAAGATTCTTCTAGAATTCATATAAAAAAAAAAGTAGTCTAAGTCGACTAACGTCACTAAGTAATATTGAAAATTGCTAAAATCATAAAAATGCAGCTTGCTAAGTTCTTAAAGGTACAAATGTAACAATTTAAATTCAGTTAATTCATAATAAAGTCTAATTATTTAAATTAAGACAATCAAACACACTGTCTGACAGTCAGAAATTCAAAGTCAGAATCATGAATGACATGAAATGTCAATGAACAACAGTAAATAGTAGGCCTAATAGTAATGTCAATGTAGTTTTAAGAATTCTCAGCTCACAGAAGGTCGAAAGTTAGCTAAAAAAAATGCAGATTTGGTTGTAAAACCTTTAGATAAAGATCTAATTTAGATCTATTTTAAATGACAAGGCTAAAATAAAATGCCTTCAAGCTTCATGATGTGTGCACTTCCCATTTGGTTTGTTTATGACTTACATTGGTGATGATTGGTGTTGCCATCTTGTATTAAATTTTTATTTTAAAAGGAATTTTTGGGCACTCTTATTTTACTAATTTAAAGCCACTAAAGGCTGCTGCTAGCATGTTAAACATTAATTATATAAAATATATTTAACTATAGAAACTATAGTCAGTATAGTTTAAGTGTTGATTCCTTTTTAAAAAAATTATATATATAATATATAATCTATACTATATAGTAGAATGTGAGGTGTATGTATGTGACTTATAGACATCAAAACTGCTAGACCAATCTTGATAAAACTTAGCAGGAATGTTTCTTGGGTACCAACTTAGACCGTAGTGTATGTATTGTAGCCCTAAAACAAACTTAAGACCCTAAAAAAAATAAAGTTGTCCGACTCTATTACAGCAATAGTATTTTATGGATTTAGGCCATGTCTACAATGTTGACATGAGAAAAGATCGAAAGGATTTAGACCTAGATCTAATTTTAAGAAATACACTTTGTGCAGATAGTTTTTTACTTTGACACATGAAAATACAAAAGAAGATCCATTGATTTCATTATATAATAAAATTAACGTTCAATTTTGTGTTTCAAAAGCATTTTTTACATAAATTAGTTCCTTATATCTGTGGCTACAGATTTCCTGACAAACATTCTTTCATTAGACAATACCGTAATGAATCGCATACTAAAAATTAATTCGTTTAATTGTTTACTTTATAATCCCATCCCTAGATCTAAAACTCTAATTCAACTCTAAGATGATAAAACTTCTCTTCGCACAGATAGTTTTATAATTTAAAACATGAACATACTAATTATAGTCCATTCATTTCATATTTTGATCAAATAAACATTCAAATTTGGTTTTCTAAAGCATTTTTAAGAGACTACATTCGTTTACGAAAGCTGCGAAGCCGAGTTGAGATAGGCCTAGATCAATATTCATTCATGAATCGCGTACAAAAAATTATTTCGTTTAATTGTTCACTTTATAATCCCATTCATTTAACAAAGCTATCGCTCTTTTCGTTTTTAATAGATATGAATATATAGGCTTCGGGTAAAACCAATTTTCGCAAAACTAATTTTATTTTCATAGCGAAAGAGAAAAAACTTGAAAGGATCATTAGCTAACTTTAAAATACATCTTAATCCAATCCACTAGATTAGTAAACACAAACTTAGACCCGCAGGCCGCGGGTAATGTCAGGCTAGTATCATATAATTTTAACATTTTTTTGTTATTTTCTAATTTTAAAAAAATGCATTGGACTATATCTATATATATATATATATAGATTTAATATGTAATGGGAGTGAGTGTGTCAGTAGAGTGATGAGATAGACAGTAGTTGTGATAGTGTGTGAGTCATTGAGCTATGTGTTTCTCTCTGGAGGCATTTTACATCTTGAAAGATAATCTTTAAATCTTTTCCCTTTGCAAATTCTTATGTGACTGCAATAGTAGGCTGAGTGGTAAAGTGCTTGGCTTCCAAGCCAGAAGGTCTTGGGCTAGAATCTCAGTGTAGACTAGAATTTTTAACTTTGGGGTTCTTAGGGGGCCTCTGAGTATACCCATCTGACATCAGTTGGGTAAAAGAAAAGGTGTTTGGTCATTGTACTGGCCACATAACACCTTTGTTAACCACCATGGGCCTCAGAAAACAGAAACAGATGACCTTTACATCATCTGCCCTATAGACCATACAGTCTGAAAGGGGAACTTTACTAGGTTAGTATGCTCACTTGGTTGTCATTGCCGGAAGTTGTTATGGATGTAAGCACTCCACTACCTATAAAATGCTTCCTAATGGCACACGTCTCAAATAGCCTCTGACAACCAGTCCAACTCTTGACCTTCATGTGTGGCTCAGATATTGAGTTTGTCGGAACTGTTCTCACTCACAGGAGAAGGGGCAAAGGCGAGTAACTGGTGCCTTAACCAGTAAGCTTCGGGCAGGAGGGGCTCGTTAGCCATGGCTGGCTACCCACCTAGAAGAAGGAAAACTCTGAATTCAAACCTCTGTTGCCTTGCATCTATACCCAATCATGGGAAAGGCTTCGGGAGTCAACCCTGAGGAAAAATCAGGAGCTGATGACCCTAAGGCAGTTTGCAGCACCCAGTGCTACACCATGGCAGAACCTGCAACGCCGCTGACCCCAAACTGTATCAGCACTGCTGTTCCTTTGGATACATCAGCTACTTGGAGAGGGGGAAACTGATGTGTGGGCGACATCGTTACGACCACAGCTAATGCCTAGGCATTCATCTCATTTCCATGAGATGATCCATAGTCGATTCGTGACTAAAGGAGGTCATAGTCAAATGCTCACTTTATTCTTCTATATCTTTCTTGTTTTCATTTTTTCTTTTTCATTTTTATTGTTCTCAATTCTTCTAAATAGTCCATTATTGGCCTACAAAACTTTCAATATTCCTCCTTTCTGTCAACTTTCTCATTCACTCAATATGTCAGCAATATATTATAGGTCAATGGGTTACAATAACATTATGGGCCAGACAAAACCATAAAATTTACTATCAAAGAGATTAGTGTCAGTTAGTTGTCAGTTCTATTTATTGTTGTGATAAACTGAGGAATAGATATATCTATATATAGATCTATTTTTAATTGTGAATTTAATTACATTTAAAAAATTGGTTATAAATTGAATGGCTTTATATTATATGACTATTATTTGTATCAGTATAACTTTCAAAAAAATTAATCATAGCTATGCTTTGAAATGTTTTTACTTTTAAATATGATAAATTAGTTTTGTTTGTTTTTTAAACTATAATCACAGTGTGTTCCAAGACTGTCCCGGTATCAGAATAAACTTTTGGTATCGCATATTCACACATCAGTGCAATGCAATTTGCCAATGGTGCCAATAGTCATTGAACAAACTGGCCGTGGTGAGAGAGCTTATGATATATTTTCACGCCTTCTGAAAGAAAGAATCATCTGCATTATGGGTCCAGTAAGTACATGTGCTATTACCCTATTTTTAAAATACAAAATGAAATACAAAAGCTTTTGTATTTATAAAATGTTTTTTCATTTAATTTCAATATTTTATTAAAACAATTTTTTTTTGGCAGATTCATGATGAGCTTTCAAGCCTTGTGATTGCACAGTTATTGTTTCTACAGTCCGAAAGTAGTAAAAAACCAATTCACATGTATATAAATAGTCCTGGTGAGCCATTATCTTATCTTTTAGAAAATATAGATTTAGCAGAATTATAACAAAAATTATACTCTCTTGAAATGTACAAGTGCTCTACTTACCTAGTGTCATTAGAGCATGGAATAAATTGCCTGAATCAGCCTGGAAAGCTAATTTCTTAGTAGAGTTTAATTCTCTAATTAACATGGACAACTAGAATAACTTACGGATACCCATAGGACTTGATTATCTTTGCTTTAAAGGAGGTTCTGTAATTCATATGAAGATGAAAAAATGAGTACAAACAAATTTTCATTTTCAAAATTTTTCTTTTTTTTTTTTTTGGACTTTTCTAACCATTTGGGCACCAAATCATTATAATAACTTAAAAAAGGATAAAGCTATGAAAAATAATGAAATAATTTTGACATTTTATGAAATCTGTAGCTTTAGTAGTACATTATATAAAAATATTTTTTTAATAAACTTACACTCAAGTCACCAAGAAATAACATCTTTGAATAAAAAAAAAAATTCAAATATTTAAAAACATTAGCATTTTATTTCATAATGAAATAAGTTTTCTTATAAAAAAAATAAATTAGGTCAGCATTACATGTAAAAGTTTGCAACAGTTGCCAGTAGAGCTTTTAAAGTGTTCAAACAAACACATATACTTGCGTTGTCCTAGAAAGTTTTACTGGTTAGCAGATTTGTTAGAAAATTGGAGTTTTAATTTTAAAAAAATAGATGGACTTTCTAATGGTTACATTTTTAACAATGCCCCTTCCCCAAAATCGAATTTTGTTTTTTTAAAATAAAATCAGTACATAATTATGATGATTAGAAAGCTAATTTACTTCTGCACAAAATGATACAGATTTACTGCCCCTTTTTTTGAAATGAATTGACAGTTATCCACTACAAACTCCTAAAATTCTTTTTATATTTCATTTATGATTATTTTATTAAAGTAATAAATATAATTTTAAAAGTTATGTTAAATGTATTATAAAATTATTAATTGTAATGTAAGATATGTGAATATTGATCGAATTCAATCATTCTTGCTGAAAATCAATTTGGCTGGTAATGTACCGACTGAAATATAATTTTCATTTACTTGCTATAAAAAATTATAAAACTGACTTAAAACAAGAGTAGTTTATTAACAACATTGTTGACTTGTTTCAGGTGGTTCAGTTTAGTAACAACATTGTTGTCTGTTTCAGGTGGTTCAGTTACAGCAGGTTTAGGTATCTATGACACAATGCAGTATGTGCAGCCACCTATAGCCACATGGTGTGTTGGCCAGGCATGCAGCATGGCATCTCTATTGTTGTGTTCTGGAGCTCCAGGACTGCGTCATTCTCTTCCCAATTCACGTGTCATGATTCATCAGCCTTCTGGCCAAGCTTCTGTAAGTCCATTAGGAACATTTGTTTTTTGATCACACACATCATAAAAAGACCAATGTCTTTTAGTAGCTGAAACTTTGAAAGATTTAGTGAGTTTTATACATGAGTAATTAATCACAAAGCTTCAGTTTTCATTTATTTGGCAGACATCACCTCTCTTGTTTGGTAGTGCTAGAGGGATCAGTCAAATAAGAACAACACTAGGACTAAATTAAATGACATTTTATTTTGCTTTTCATGACCTCATTTCTAAGCCATTCATTAGAAATTCTTTAAATCATGACTAATTTTTTTTAAAAATAAAATTACATTGGTATTGCAAATACAAGTTAATGTCCATTAAAGGAAACTTAGTCTTGTGACAGAAAACTAAATTATTAATCTTATGTGATGAGAATATATGAAGTATGAAAAATAACAACATAATAAAATGAAATGTAATATTTTTTTATTGCAGTAAATCTGTGCAATTT
Organism: Biomphalaria pfeifferi; assembly: GCA_030265305.1. Lineage (NCBI taxonomy): Eukaryota > Metazoa > Mollusca > Gastropoda > Planorbidae > Biomphalaria > Biomphalaria pfeifferi. Next base: position 3,531,931 of record JASAOG010000023.1, on the reverse strand, counting down.
TATTTTGGAAATAAAAACACATGACATTGCTTCTAATTAAGATTTTTCATTCAAATGCATCTAAGTCTCTCATTAAAATTTTTTGTTAGTAGTACCCAATCCAAAAAATAGAAATGGAAAAATGGTTTGAGTGTTGAGACAAGTCCCAAAAAGCCAGCAGAGTCTGGGAGCACATGAAGTGGAGGCTGCCTAGACTTAGCATTTTTTTTTTCAAGGGCTTTTGCTAGACAGGATTTAAACCTCTCAAGCCCTCACTCAAATGGAGTCCGATGATGATAATGTTAGTAATACGGGTATAGTTTTCAGCAGAGATATAGCTTTGCCCAGGCTACCATCACCAATAAAAATGTTTATTTTGTTCCAGTTGTATAAAACATATTATTTAAAATTTCATATAGATTCGTCATTTTCATTTGCTTGTTTTGATTTTTAGGGTCAAGCAACTGATATACAGATTCAAGCTGAAGAAATTCTAAAACTTAAAAAACAAATCAACCAATTGTATGTAAGGCATACAAAGCAGCCTTTAGATATTATTGGTGAGTGAATGTGTTGACATTGTTGTGTTCTAATTAAAGAGAAGTTCAAGAAATCATTTTTTAAAATTATTTAAACAATTGATGTTCTCATTGTTTTTTGTTATGTACTAGTTTAGAGAGTATGTTAGTTTCAGTAGACAAATATATTGTGTATTGTTTTTAGGGTAAAAGTAGTAATAGCGAAGGTTGTTTGGTATTATAGATAAATAAATAGTGACTAGACAGACTTCCAAGTTATGAATAAATGTATCATTTACAGCAGTAAAAAGTCTTTATCAAGCGTATATTGTTAACTGTAATGTTTGTTGGCTAATGTGAAATAGCAGTGAAGTTAATCTCGATACTAGCCACAAGATATTAACGACCTTTTTGTTTATATCCCCAGAAAAAAGCATGGAAAGAGATAGATTTATGAATCCAACAGAAGCTCAACAATTTGGTCTTATTGACACTGTTCTGGAGCACCCTCCTGCTGTTTAGAAGTAGAAATAGAAAATACTCAATAAATTTGTTAAAAAAAGTTTTAGTAGACCATTTTGTTATACAGTACTGAAATTTGTACTTCTAGCACAAGCATAACAAGAAAAATAAGTTGCTCTAATTGTGTAATGGACCATTAGACACATTAAATAATCATGTAAAAGTTGTAAAACTAAATGTGTTCTGTACTAAGATTTTTTGTTGCAAAAGAAATGGATTCATCAAATAGGATTGTTGAATTTACTCTGAAATATTTTTGTAATTAAAATTTATGTTTGTTTTAAAAGCTGTACTTTATTTTATTAATGTCTTTTTTTTTTATTGCCGTAATGTTTCCTTTAATGTAATTTCAAGTGCAGAACCAATTTTCTATTATTGTAATGACTAGTTAAAAGCTTAAATATTATTCTAATTTTAAAAATAAATTACATATTTTTTCAAATAAAGTAACTGACAATATCCTTAATTGTATTTATCAACATTCAAAACCTTTTTTTCTTAAATTCTTTGTTAAAAAAGAATGAAAACATTACTTAACATAATATATTTGCAGGGTAAGAAACATAGATATTTTCAGATATTTGAAAGCATAATTGTTGAACTTAATATGGTAATGTGAAATGAGAAAGTTTGATCAGATAAAAGTAGTGGAATCTTTATTAGCAATCAAGAAACCCACTTATTATGCTATTCTGTATGGTCTCAAAATACATTGATCCAATATTTTTAAAAATTAATGCCTTTAGTACATGCCTACTACCTCAAGACTTCTAATAGTAAACAATATACACACCATCTATTTAAAATCAATACGTATCTGTTGTAAAATGTTTTACATGTTTCAGATGTTCCTTCAGAGTTGAAGACAGTTTACTTCCTAGTCCAAACCTCCTGCAGGACGACAGGGGATGAGAGCGGGCAGAGTTTGAACCCGGGACCATTGATAAATCAAAAAAACAGTCCAGCGCTCAAACCGCATGACCAGGCAACCACCTAAATGAAACATTTACATTACAGTGCATCTGACAAGTAACTTACTTAAAACACTTGAGGGCAGATAATTAATAGTAAATAAGCAATAATACATAAAAACACTGAAACCATAAATACAAAGTTATAAACTAAATTTTAAAAATGCTCGGTAACCAACCAAAATAGTACACACTTCTTATTTATTTATGCAGTAGAAATATCCTCTATACTAAGAAAAACATTTGAAATAAGATCTTTCCAAGAACCAGTTAGCATAAAATAGGTTGCCTGATTCAGCTGGTTACCCAATTACTTAATACAAATAAAATCTTTATTCAATATTTAACAAAAATGACAAAATAAAATACTAAAGTATATAATTAGGAACATCAGTAATTTATACACTCTAAGATAACAATGGGATCGCCGCCTGGTAACGTGTTGTGCAAGCTGGACTGTTATTCAATCGTCTCTATTGTCCTGGGTTCCAAACCTCCCTGCTGCCAACCCCCATCATCATGTGGAAGGTTTGGACTAGGAAGTAAATTATCTTTAACTCTGAAGGAACATGCGAAAGGTAAAACATTTTACAAATGGCTACTTCAAAATCATAAAAGGGAAAGTTCAATCAACTAAATGCACAATTAATGTCTGTTTATGACATAAGTATTAGGCTAGAAAAATGAATGCAGTCATTTAGAAAAAAATAATTTTTACTTTTATTGACAATAAAAAAAACCAGTCAGGCTTACTGATATAACCTTTTTAAAAAACCTTTATTAGCTTGATTAATTTATTAGAAAATATTTGAAAGCAGATGAGTGCATAGAATATAGATAAAAAAAAATAACACAACAAAAAAAACTGACATTTTACAAAGAGAATTACTGTACTTTTGTACATATACCCCTCACAAATTACAAAATAAGTAAAAACAAAATTGTACAACCGGCACTCATAACCCACACGTGACTTGTCACAACTGATTACCGGTTTAATAAAGATTCCATGCCGCATTTGTTTTCTTTAGGTTTATAATGAGATGTTCATAAAGCTATCCAATGTACATTTCACAACCACACAGCAATCTATAGGAGGTATGAAGACCTACTGGTGTTTCCATTCTGCAATGTTTATGAGTAAAATAAATTTTAGTAAGCCCCCGCACCTTTGTATAACCTGTACAGCTACCATTATTTTGTAAAAATGTGTATAATCTGTGGGTTATATGCGCGAAATTACAATAAATGAATAACAGAAACATGAATCAAATTGGAGCTTTTCTTTTCACTGTGAAAAGTAGCAAAATAAAATAAAAATTCAACAAATAAAGATTACTTATTTTAGGAGTCATAATAAATGACATACATAAAGGAAGCTTATACTGATGAAATGATATAGTGATTTAGAACATTTGTACAGCCCATAAAAAAACAAAATGTTATTTAAATCTTTATCTGTACAATACTAGAATATGTACTTCTGTTTTGGGATCCCTCAACACCAGAAATAAGAACAAAAAATAAAAAAAAAAGGGTTGAAAGGTATATGACAAATAAATACAAGTACTTATCTTTAATTAGAATAATATCATTGGTTAAAATCAGTTAACCTAGAGACTCTGCAGGACATAAATAAAACAAAGTAATTAAACAATAACACATGAAACAATAATTTACTACTAAAAAAAATAAAAGGTTTAAAGATAAAAGCACATTTTCTCCATACACCAGGACAAATTTAGATAAGAACTTTGTCTTCCCAAGTGCTGTATTAGAGCATTGCAGTTAAAATATGGATAAGAATAGAAAGCAATCATTTTTTAAGGTAACATCTGAAATTTATATAACTTAAGATAAAGCTTACAATTTGATTAAAGTTATCTAGTAGCATTATTATTATATACAGCCTCAATTTGTTTTACTGGATACCAGAAAGATGAAATTTAACTACTACCTCAGGGAAATGCAGAACATGAAAATTATTGCACTCTTAGTTCTCATAAGTAAACATTTTAAGGGCTAGTATTTAAAAAGAAAAATTGTTTTTTTAAATGTAAAAATATATTTATAAGGCATTGTCTTCAAGTCCCAAGAGTAAGGAAGAGTGCAGTATTACAAGTGGCATCTGGAATCTACTTATTTTGTTAGACTTAATGCAAACAAAGAAAATCTAAGATCTCCTAACATTACATTATTATCCATAAGAAATATAACAGACCATAAATATATGATAATTTTTACATTTAAAGAGCCAATTTAAAATAACACATTTAATATTGGTTTCAAATTTCAAAACAAAATACATGTATGCTTGAACAGAAATAAACCTTGTAATATTAATATCACCATTCAAATATATTTTATTTAGTTTGTGTATCCTACTCTGGATATCAAAACTTCAAATTTTCAAGGACAGAGAGTCTTGTGACAAAATCAACTCAGTCAGTTAAAAAGCAGCAGAGAAAAGATACATGGTGGACAAATATAAGGATAACACTGAAACTTAGCAGCTTTTTCATTGGCAGGCATAGATTGCTTAGAGAAAGTAATGAATGTTATTCAATGGTCTGTGTACTTAATATTCTCATTAACTGTTGTCTACTGAGCTGAGGAGCTTTACTTAACCTATGAACCACTTGAGAAAAAACTAGAGTTACTCAGTCAGTTGCAGTAGAAGTCTCAATGTTTAATGTGCAAGTTATAATTATCAATCCTGAAAAATTGCATTAAAAATTTTGTTAGCACAATTCCACTAAAATTTCAATCATAAACAAGTGCGAAAAAAAAATAAAATATATACAATTTGTGCATGTTAGTTTATTAAAGATACTTAAATGTAGACATTATTTAGACTATATATATATATACAAATATCAAATTTTAACACTAATGATTAATAATTTTAATCAAGTTTCTTCTCTCTTACCATAGACATCTGTTAATTCTGATAATCTATTAAGCTCTGAGCCTTCAACTTTATCACGTTTTAGTGTCAAAATTTCAAAATTATTAGGGTCATTCTTTTTTGGAATGGCATAATAATAAACAGTGCTGCCTTCATGTGTTGATGTCATTATTAAATCATACTTATCTACTTCTTCTTGAGTCAAATTAGTACGCAGCTTTTTCAATTTAGGGTCTGATATGAAAGTGTTCATGTAATACAGAATGCCTATAATTATAACTGTAGTCACGGTAAATGTTACCCAAAAAATCTCTGTCATTGGGCCAAAAGTTTCCTTTTTACCAACACTGTAATCATTCCAATAAGTGTCATTGTAAATATTTCTATAATACGTATGGCCAGGATCAGAGTTATTTCCATAAGAATGTGTGCGATAAGCAGATGACTTCATGCGACTAGCTACGTAGCGCTCTGCATCCAAGGTTGAATCATAGTCTCTCCTGGTTAATGGTTTACTCAGAACTGAATATGCCTCATTGATCTGCACAAATTTTTTGTGCTGCTCTCTATTTGATTTGTCTCCCTTTCCGCTACTTCTATCAGGATGACATTGCTTGGATAACTTCAGAAAAGCTTGGCGGATTTCACTTTTTGTAGCTGTTCGGGTCACTCCTAAAGTTTCATAGTAAGATTTTTGGCGCACACACATTGATAACTTGTCAATCAGTTTTCTAGTGCATAATGACAATGAAATAATGCTCTTAGCAGTCAGAAAAAAATGCATTTTTTGTTGGTTAAAATCACTGATTACATTTTCTAAGTTCTTCACGTTTAACACTTCATTCTCTGTAGTCTTAGTTTGAACTCAATTTCATCTGGATTAAAAGATATTTAATTTTAATCATATTTCATCGAATTTTAGACAGACTACTAATTTTAGAGTCTGTAGTTGTACTGACAGTGAGTACACTAGTAGTAGTACTGTCTTAGTAGATAGACTCTAGATTAGAACTAGATCTACGAACTAGATTTTAGATTCTAGTCTTAGTAGTCTAATGTAGATCTAATCTACCTTTAGACGTGATACTGTCATTCAGTGTTATTGTTTGGCCTTTTATGCAACCATGAATCTTCAGTGCGAAAAAATAAAAAAAATATATATCACCTTATTAAAATATCGCTTCTTTGTTGTTGTAGGCTTCCTTCAGTCTTAGAACGTATAAATCGAACCTATGGTTCATCTCGTATGACATTGTATTTTGTGTGTGTGCCTGCAGAATCGTATTGTAGAGAGACATTTTCGTTCTGGTTAAGTTCGCATTCCTTTATGTATAAACAGTATTTGTTTAAAAAAGCTATTATAAGTCTCTCATATCATACTTATCTTATAAAATATTCCAAAGACACAAAAATAAAGGCACATTCCTCGTCCCATATGCTAGGACAAATTTGTACAAATACTCCTTCTTCCCTAGTGCTATTAGAGCATGGAATGGGTTGCCTGAGCTAGCCAGAAAAACCAGTGACTTGGCAGAATTTAAGTCATTGGTTAATATGCATGACTAAATGCATGACGCGTAGGACGTAATCATCTTCTTTTTTGAAGTAACGTCTGTATTATATAAGATAAGATAAGAAATACAGAAGAAAAAAAAGATGATTACATCCTAAGCTTGTCCATAGGTCGATATAGACATGCATGTTAATCAATGACTTAAATTCTGTCAAGTCATTGGTTTTCCTGGCGTCTCAGGAACCCATTCCATGCACTAGGGAAGAAGGAGCATTTGTACAAATTTGTCCTAGCGTATGGAACAACGAATGTGCCTTTATCTTTGTGCTTTCTGAATGTTTTATTAAGTAGTGTTTTTGTATTTGAAGATTATCTAATTTACCCTATGTAATTTATGTAGGCCTAGAAGTTTAGACCAAAAGAAATTAAAAACTTAAATAGATTATAGATTTATATTGAGCTAAGCCTAACTCTGTTCTTTCATATCTTTTCTTATCCTAAAAAGGAAAAAGAAATTTGCCCTACATCCTATCTCTTGCTTTACATAAAGAATACTAGTCCTAAATTGTAGACTACGACCACATCCTATTGAATGCAGTTAGATATTTGTAATAACTTCACTTTCAATTTATAATAGTGCATTTAACAGACATTATCAATATCCAAACGGAATGTAGCCTATAGGCCTATTCATACAACACTTTAATTTGGAGTTTACATGATAGTATCATATGTATGAGAAACAATCTTAGGACCTATATGTTAAGCTCTGGACACTACACTTAATAAACAACACCAACGCTCTAGTACCAGATTCATGAGTGAATTTATTTACACACTTTGTAAACACACATGACACATAACATTCCAACATTCACTCCCTTAGTCACGGGGAATCATTCAAGCTACTCATATAAACAATGTCAACATTCATAACAATTTCTCTTTTTTCTTTTTCTCACTCATTCTTACTTTCAACTATAAAGGCAAAAATCCAGAATCAGAAAGAAATGTAGGAAAATCAACCGAAATCAACAAGTACATATTATATGAACAAGTATTTATACGTGACAAGAGTAGAATGTCAAATAACTCAAAAATCAAACAAAGTAAACAATCTGTTTTAGTCACGTGTTGTTTTCGTTTTTTTTTTTTTTTTTTTTTTTTTTTTTTAACCTACTATTCGAACTACAAGACAAGTATGGTGAATAACAAAATGAAATTGTAGGCATATTCACATAACTAGGAAAGATGATATATTCAAACAAAAAATATGGCAGGGTCATAGGTATGTTTACATTACTAGAAATAGAAATAGGGTGAATAGAGAAAAAAAATACCAGTGCTGCTTACATATACTCATCCGGGAGTCTTCCTTCTTGCAGTATGGTCAGAAGTAGAAGTCCCGATGCGCCTCGTTTGGTCATCACATTAGCTAGTTGCGCTCTCCCAGGACACCAGCGAATTTCAATTCTTTCAGTCCTGTGCATCTCATTGATGGAAGCAATGTCAATACGCAGCCTTTTGTCTTCCACTAGCTTGGTGGTCTGCAGCGCTTCAATGACACTTTTGTTGTCAATGAAAACTGTGATAGGCAAAGACTGTTTCTCAATACCACAGAGTTCTTCTATTACAGTTCTGTAAAAGATGGCAGACTCTAGGCCTTCTTGCAAGCCTAATGCCTCAGCAGCTATGGTAGATCTCACTACCCTTTTGATCTTTGAGGCTCGCCAAAAAATTGGACAGCAATGCCCGTCTTTGTCTTTAATCCATACAATATGGGCACTTGTACTTCCTGTACCACCACTAAGATTACCCAAGGCGGCATCGCAGAACAGAAGCAGCTCCCAGTCGTCTTCGGGTTTTCCATTTAGACCTCTATACAATTGTATGGGTCTTAAGTCTTTTAGCTTTCCGATGACTTTTATTGCTCGCATTAGATCTGTAACCACAGCTTTGTTTAACTTTGTGCTAAGATCAACTAACTCAAATGCCATATCAGGTCTGGAGCCTTGAACGACCCAATTTAACTTGCCAATGAGTTTTCTATACAAAGACTGTTCTGTATCATTCAACTGCAAATCCTTTTGCAAACATCTTGCTGGGTCTAACTTTGGGCGATCAAGTTTTTCGATGTACGCTGTGTGGTCCAGGATGATCCCATCTGTGACTTGTCTGATGTCGAATCCAATGTAATAAAAATTTCGCTCTTCTATCTTTCCTGCCACAAATCGGTGACGCAATTCACACATAGTCTTCTCAAAAACATCATTGCCAGCATGAAGAAAATCGTCGACGTGGCAACAAATGATGCCACATACAACTCCATCAGTCATTAATGTGAACAGTGCTGGATCAAGGCTTGACTGTTTGCAACCAAGTTCAATAAGCTCTTCTTTGACGCTTAAATAAAACTGTCTTGCACCATCCTTGAGTCCATATAGCCCATACTTCAGTTTCCAAATAACTTTACTTGGAGTATTGCTCTCTTTTGGAGGTATAATATGTACATCTCTATTCAGGGGTTTTCCTTGTAAGAATGCAGATTTGATGTCTGTTGTTTTAATCTGCCACTGTCTACTAGCCACAATCGACAAGAAAATTCTCACGGAGCCTTTGGCAACAGTTGGACTATCTTTTGGTATTAAGTCTTGCTCTTCAAATCCTCTTACAACAAGACGTGCTTTTGGTGAACCATTTTTCATTGTTATAACCCAACGTGTAGAAATAGCATTTTGTCCACAGTCTTCAACCTCTTCATATGTTTCAAACTGTTTTAATTTCAATAACTCCAATTGTTTGGCTTCATCTATCTCCTTGCTTGATTCAACCATTGATAAGCATACATTGTCGCTATTGCCTCCCCTTGAATATTTCCACTCAATTCGTTCAAGGTCAACACTTTTTCTTTCTTTGTCCACATTATTTTCTATGTTATACCAATACTTATACTTTCCTGTGGCTTTGCCTGCTCTTCCGAGAATGGTAGCTTTTGACCATTGTTCTGATTCGTCCATTCTGTATTCTATTTGTTCATTTGGCTTCAAACAAGTTACAGAATGAATGTCTGTCTTTGTGTTACTTTCATCTCTAATAAGTTCACCATCTCCATCAAATATTTCGCTTACACCACTCTTGACGCCGCCATGAATCGTTTTTGTGTTCTCCTTATTATCTTCTGTACTCTCTTCCTCCTCCACGCTCGCTTTATAAAGTCTGTTTGGTGCCACTCTGACAAATACACCGCCATGTCTCACAAAAACAACTTTTCCATCTTGAAATACCACCTTTCCGGGTCCTAACCATCTCTCTTTGCCTTCACGCTTGTAAAACACTTTGTCACCATTTTGAAACACCTGCTCTGATGCTCGAACTTTAGAACGCAGGGCTCGTCTTATTCTTTCACTTGACTCTGATTGAATGTAAGCTTTACGTGCCTCGTGGAGAGCGGTCAGGTGCTTATGGAAGACTTCACTTGTTGTGCTGCCCTCTAAAGCTGGTAATTTTGCCTGCAGAATGTTAGGTAAATTAGGGTTTCTCCCAAACACAAGCTGATGGCTACTATAACCATTTCTCATTTGCAAAGAGTTTTTAGCCATATTAGCCCAGAATAAGAGAGTTTCAAGATCTACATCTGAATTTTCAGCCTCAAGTTTCATTAGCATGTGATCGGTAATAGCGTGGACTCGTTCACACAAGCCATTCTGATATGGACTGAAAGCTGCAGTTGTACCAACTTGAATGTTCAGGATTGATGCTACTTCTCGAAGCTCATCAGAATTGAACTCGCCGCCATTATCCGTCATCAACGCCTTCATCACTCCAAATATTCCCACCCAGTTTGTCATCAAGGCATCAATGACATTAGACGTTTTTTTCCGGTTGATTAGTACAGAAACACTGTACCTTGACCACATATCAACCATGTGCAGTATCCATTGACCTTTGTATTGTTTGAGATCCATTGCAACTTTTTCATTAAAGTCTCTGGCCATAGGGCAGGCCACTACAGGTCTAGATGGTGTCTTGGCAAATACTTTGCATACTTCACAGCTTCTTTCTATATCTGTTAATTCCTCTTCAAAACCCTCATACCAACTGTTAGCGTCTTGAAGTAAAGCCTTAAGTCTATCCTTTGGAGGGTGTGCGAACTGCCTGTGTAGTTTTCTAATTGTTGCCTTGCGTTTTTCAGAGGATTCGTCGAATGCTTTTACTGTGTTGACCTCTTCTATTTGAATCATTTCTGTCTTGTCAATTGGAATGCAATAATGGCCAGAAGATGTTAAGTTTAAAGCAACCTCTTTTCCAAATATAACAGCTGTATCATTTTCCAGATCCATTTTTACTCCTGCTGTTTTCATAGCAGATCTGGAAAGTAACAATGGTATGTCTGTTTCTACAGCATCAGTCAGAAGTTTAACATTCTTTCCAGCCACTGTGACAGGTAACTCATATTCACCTTTTGATTTTATTATTGTTCCACCACCAAACTTAAACATTCTGTGACCTTCTCTTAACTTCACTTTGTTGCGGTCCTCTTCATCTAAAGAGCTCAAAAATGCCTCCAACCATATCATTCCACACACTGTACTACTGCATGCGCTGTCCAATACGGCACAGTTAAAAGCTTCGACCCCTAATTGGGAAGTTTCATCTTTGTGATTTCCTGTGAACAAACAGGCTTCTTCTGCCTGGTCAACGATATTGACCCTCTTAGACATGTTTTCCCAACTGTCGGGGCACTTGGGCAAAAGATGTCTGTATGATCCACATGATTTACATGTTAAGACATTTCCGTCGGGACCAACTGGGTTTATATTTTTTGAACTTCGTTGAACTTTTGGGAATCCAAAACCTCGGGTGCCGCCCCTTCCTTGTCCTCCACCTCTTACTTGATGTCCGACTTTAGGCTTATAATTACATTTTGTCTGATCTTCTAGTTTTCCAAAGCTACTGAAGTTTTCACGTCTTTTGTATCCCGCTGCCCATAAAGCTTCTTCATTTTCAGCCAAAAACGTTGGCTCAAGTTTGATACATGCCTCTTGGTCCTTCAGTTTACTTTCTTCTCCCTTAAACTTTTTCAGAGATGACTTAGCTTCTTCGTACAAGGTGTCACGATTGGCGTAATTCATTCCAGTCAAAACAAGCATCTTTTCGTTTCGAGTTATTCTTGCCTTCCTTAGTAGCTTGAAGGCCAGAATCTCAGGTAACAGCTTCATCTTTTTCTTCTCTATTCTTCTATATTTTGTATCAAATTCTGCTATGAAATCCTGTATGGACTGGTTTTCCCCCTGTTTAAGATCTTCAAACTCGTCAAATTTGTGAATGCTGTCTGCCAGGTCATCTTTGGCCAAGTTCTTGTCAAGAAACTGCAAAAGTCTCTCAAAGCCTTCCCGACACTTAAGCTCTGATAGGTCTAATTGTTCGAACACTTTCTCTCTGATCCCTGATTCACTGTTTTGTGGTAGTGAAAGGGCAATGGCTATAGCTCTTTTCTCTTCTTTCAGGTCAGTTATTTCATTCCATGCGAGTAACTCTTGTTTATACAACTCGTATGGCTTTTCTTTAATAAATGATGGAATTTCTATCCTAGTAGCCATTAGGATCAACTAAGTAAATATGTTTACTTACGCTCTGCTACCACTTGTTAAGCTTTGGACACTACACTTAATAAACAACACCAACGCTCTAGTACCAGATTCATGAGTGAATTTATTTACACACTTTGTAAACACACATGACACATAACATTCCAACATTCACTCCCTTAGTCACGGGGAATCATTCAAGCTACTCATATAAACAATGTCAACACTATAGGCCAGGGGCGGACTGGCTATATGGGCAAATGCCCGGTGGGCCGGTACCAAATGGGCCGGTCTGATCGCGACCAAAGAAAAATAATTTTAATGCAGACGTCTTTTAATGGTTCCAATGAAATTTAACCAAAAAGAGAGATGAGAGGTTAAGTTAGAAAACATTGATATAACGCAGAAAAAAAAAAAGATAGGCGCGACAATTACCTCTTTAACAATACTTAAAAGAAATTAACTTTAACACATACACACAGCCGCGAAATTGCAAGCCACCCAATTTATTCACAGCTCAATATGGGTATAATGCTCTACTTTCTGCGATTTGAAAAGAAAAATGCAAGTTTCTTTTTGTTTAATTTTAATAACATAGATCTATAAATACTACACTTAGGGCTTACAAAATAAAAGTATTTAATTAAAAAATAAATCTAGATCTAAATCAATGTTTATACTATTATAATTAACGGCAAACTTATGGTTAGTAATAATAATAAGGCTAGTCTTCGAGTCCGAAGATCAGTGAGGAATGCAATATTTCCCGTGGCGGCGCAGCCCCAGCTGAGACCTACATATTTTGCCGCCACACCCAGGGCAATCATAACCATTGTCCGCAGGTGGTCGATTTATATTTTCTTTTCGCCGTCTTCGTTTGTCCTCGGCAGCAGACTTTCTTTTGGTCTCAAATGTGTATCCCGCGGCCTTCTTGAGTGACCTTCAGCTGTCTCGTTCTGAGGCCGCATGCAACCAGGTGATCTCTTCTATACAGCCAAGGAAAGTTGACGCCTAAGCTGGTCTTTGAAGCGTTTCCATGGGGCGCCTCTGTTACGATGACCACCTTTTAGCTCACCAAAAAAGAATGCCTTTGGCATACGTTCGTCTCCCATATGGGAAACGTGCCATGCCCAGCGTAACTGTCGGACCAAAAGAGGTCCCTCTATATTGTCCATACCGGCGTTCGCAAGGACATCGCTGTTTGTAGTGCAGTCTTGCCACCGTATGTCCATGATGGAGCGCAAGCATCTTTGGTGGAAGCGCTAAAGTAGTCTTAGATGTTTCCTGTATAGTGTCCATGTCTCGGAGCCATACAGAAGGGTTTAGAGAACCACCGCCTGGTAGATACTGATTTATGTAGGCATTCGGATCGATCTGTTCCGCCAACTCTCGCCTGAAGGCGTCCAAAAGCGCTACTGGCCCTGGCCAGACGGTTATCAACTTCCCTTGAAAGTGTGGCGTCATTTGACACTATACAACCTAGATATGTGAAGTGGTCTACCACATTAAGGGGCTGTCCGTTTACGGTAATCCTTGGGGCTAAGTATGTGTTATTGGGTGACTTCTGGAACATGACTTCTGTTTTCCCGAGGTTTATAGATAGATCGAAAGAGGCGGCAGCGTATGCAAATTCGTTTACCGCGTTCTGGAGGTCATGATCATCGTGAGCTAGCATAGAAAAGCTCCGTTATGACCATCTCCTTTGTTTTTTATGGGATAGTAGACGTCGAAGATTGAACATATTGCCGTCAGAACGAAACCGGATATAGATGCCTTCGTGCAATCACTGCCTCATTTGACCCAGCATTACGCCAAAGAAGATAGCGAATAGAGTAGGAGCAAGTACACAGCCCTGCTTCACGCCATTTTCTATTGGGAAGTGATCAGAAAGGGCACCATTGTGTCTGAGCTGACATCTTTGTCCAACGTGAAGCTGCTTTTGAATGGATAGAAACGTAGATGGGCATCCCAGCCTGGCCAAAATCCTCCACAAACCATCGCGACTGACCGTGTCTAAAGCCTTGGTGAGGTCCACAAAGGCAGAGTACAGGTTTAGGTTCTGCCCTTTGCATTTTTCTTGTAATTGTCACAGAACAAATATCATGTCAGATGTACCTCTACTGGCTCTAAAACCACATTGGCTTTCAGATAAGACCTCGTCCACTGAAGAGTGGTTTAGTCGGTCGAGCAACTTAGTATGAAGTCATTATTGGTGAAAATTATTACAATAATTTATATAGCTCTGTCACAACCGATATTTAATGAAAGGATATTTATATTTTAAATAATGGGCCATGGTATATTCATATACAAATCCCGTTTTTGAGAATGTACTAGGAGTAAGCAAGAGCTTTTCACATTAAGTAAGTGCGTCTCTAACCGTTCTCCTATCTTTTATCTTTTAATGGAATGGGTTGCCCGAGTCAGCTAGGAAAACCAATGATCTAGCATATTTAAGTCACAGATCAACATACATGAATAGATTGACACATGAAATGCGTAAGACGTAACAATCTTATTTTTTGAAGAAACGTCTGTAATCTATAAGTAATACCAAAAAGCTTTAATCTCATTAGGCTGCTATTGTATAGTTTATACCTTTCAGACTACATACATGTATAAATAGAATACATTATGTAATCCTACGAATGTATACATCCAGTTTTCGATGCGTTATCAAACTTTATCTATTTTGTAGAGAATTAGGCTTACACCTATAATATAACACATAAGCGGAGCCGGGAGGGGAGGGTCTTCAAACCATCACTTGCCTCAGACCTCATTGTCTAAAAGGGAAACTTTACTTACTGCCCCAGTGCAGCCAACTTAACCAAACTACAGTCACCAAATTTCATGAGCGTAGCCAAAAGGGGTTTTGTGGTTTCCCTTCCCCCTCCAATACAAAAACTAAAGCACTTTACCATTTTCTACCAGTCGCAGGACTCCATTGAATAGCAAAGTTGGTTTTTGATTTTTTTTAGCGGAAGAGTAACAGGCTAATTGCACTTTAGATACTTCAGAATATGCATTTTTAAAGTTTAAAATAACGGAAATAATGCTTGGAGGGGGGGGGGGGGGAACTCAAAGTTTTCTCCCGGACCTCCTAGCTGCCCTTTGGCCGTGTGTACTGTCTTTCCACTAATTATAGGAAGAGAGTATTCTAGGTTAGAAAAACGTTTGAAAGAATGAAAGATCAGAATGTAATGAAGATTAATTACATATACACACACACTAATATATATATATATATATATATATATATATATATTATAAAGTAGAATGTGAGGTGTATGTATGTATGTATGTATGTATGTATGTATGTATGTATGTTACTTATAGACATAAAAATCGCTTGACCAATCTTGATAAAACTATGCAGGAATGTTCCTTGGGTACTAACTTAGACCGTAGTGTATGTATTGTAGCCCTAAAACAAACTTAAGACCCTAAAAAAAAAATAAAGTTGTCCGACTCTATTACAGCTATAGTATTTTATGGATCTAGGCCATGGTTAACAATGTTGACATGAGAAAAGATCGAAAGGATTTAGACCTAGATCTAATTTTAAGAAATACACTTTGCGCAGATAGTTTTTTACTTTGACACATAAAAATACAAAAGAAGGTCCATTGATTTTATTATATAATAAAATTAACCTTCAATTTTGTGTTTCAAAAGCATTTTTTACATAAATTAGTTCCTTATATCTGTGACTACAGATTTCCTGACGAACATTCTTTCATTAGACATTACCAATTGGTTACACATTAACACATCTCTCTACTGAGTCTATTCCTAGGTCACGCATGCGCAACACAGAATGAACTCTATAAAAGCCAATTTTTAACTCTAGATTAGTGTAGATTTAGATTTATGTCTACCTCAAGATCTACTTTATACTTTAACACATGAGCATACAAAATTAAGTCTATTCATCTCAAATTTTAATCAAATATATGTAGGCCTACAAGCAAATGTTTTAATTTGAAAAAATGGATTTAAGCCTATTAGCTATTCTGATTTGAAAGCTTCATTCACACTATTTTTACATTGACACATTCGCTTTACTTATTACATTATTATTTCGTTTAATTGTTAACAAAACACTCTCAGTGACTATATCGACAGTAATGCGCAAATAAAGACCCGCGGGTCGCGGGTAACATATGTCTAGTATATATATATAGTTAGGCCTAACTTGAAAAGAAATCACATGAATTAAAAACAACACTAAGAATAAACTTTTGCTGAAAAAAAAAAAAAAGCATTGTATTTCTTGATTCATCTTGAGGTTGAAGAAGACTGGCTGCCCTGCCGTGCGGTATGCTGCCTGGCCGTGCGGTATGCTGCCTAGTCGTGCGGTGTCGATCTCAATTTAAAAAAATCCTGGTCTACATAAAGATTCCAATTTTAGCCCTAAGTTAGTCAAACGCTCTATGCACTCAGCCACACATCTAAGGTTTTTGTAAGCACGCAGCCTACTTACTTTTGAATGGGCGGCAAGCTGTCTCAAGGGAGATCGGTCCCTAACGAAGTGTTTAGCCCCAATCCATCAGATATTCAAGGAGCTAAAAAAGACATTTACAGTTTGCATGCATTTAATCCACATAGTCTCCGACCAGAAGCGGTCGGGGGAGGGGGCAAAATCGCCCCAGGCATTACTTACTATCGCCCGCATCTTGCTTACCACTTAATAAGTATCCATTTGTACCTTTCTTTATAATATGCAACATTGGATAATGCATTGAAAACTGAACTCAAGCTGATGTAACGTATTACGTATTTAAATTTTTACATACAGATAGACTTATAACTACAGTATAATGTCAATCTTTAGTCCGAATAAGAAAACTGTATTTTGAAATGACTAAAAAAGTTTTTAAAATTTTGAAAAAGGAGCGATATGTCAACCGGATGTGACGTGTTTAAAAAGGAAAGTAACGGCTGATAAAAGAGGAGACGCATGCGCAGACTAGATGGCGAGTAGGTACGAATAAGTTGAAAGTTAATTTTAAAAGTATTCATGATTTTGAAATGACTAAAAAAGTTTTTTAACATTTGAAAAAGGAGCGACATGTCAACCGGATGTGACGTGTTTAAAAAGGAGAGTAACGGCTGATAAAAGAGGAGACGCATGTTCAGACTAGATGGCGAGTAAGTACGAATACGTTGAAATTTAATTTAAAAAGTATTCTAACTTCGTATGATTAAATTACTATTTCGTAATTTTCCTTTAGGCTACAATCATTGAAAGTTTGTAGATGCTGGTGAAGAGTTTTTGTTGCTGTTAAGAAGGATTTAATGCTTTTATTCTTGTGTGACAAAATTAATACATACGCCAACATTGGAATATGCACAACCAATTGTTTAATGTTACATGTATAATTTAGTGAACTTATAGCAATTGTTATTATTATAGTATTATTCATGATTATAGCAAGTAAACTAAAGAATTGAAAATTGTCGGCTTAACCAAAGGAAAACAAATTTGTACCTAACCCATATATTAAACCTAAAGTGAATGAAGACAGAAAATCTACATACTTGATCAAAGTTCTGTATATATAATAATACCTATGGTTTAAAAAATGTTTTCAATAGTTTTTATTGTATATATTAAATATTATTTGAATGACAGACACCAAGATAGAGGAGAGCGTAGGAATTTTTAAAAATGACAACATATCAACGTACTCTAATCGCCATGACAATGTATTTTAAATGTCATGGTATTCAACACTCCAAACTCAGTAACACGCCAACTGTATTGAACAAGCCAGTCTAACCTAAACCAGCTATGTAATTTAATATTTACTACGAAACTGTAAAATATGTTTCTAATTCTTTTTTAAAAGGGAAATAAATCTTTATTTCAGAGTAGACTTTGGTTTGAAATGTAAAAATAACTCAACCCACCTCTTTCGGTGATTACAAGTACAACTAACTAGTCCAATATAGAGTACAAGTAGGCTTGATGTGTATGTCTGTTGAAAAAACTTTATTGACAAAGAAAAAAAAAGTTTCCAAATTTTCAATTAATAAATAACAGATAACTAGTCACGTGATCTGGTTTAATTGCATGCTCTACATTTCACACAAAACACATGCACACAATAGAGAGAGAAGGAGAGAAAGAAGGAGAGAGAGAGAGAGGGGAAAGAGAAAAAAGAAGAACAAAGAAGATCGAATAGTGAAGAGAAATTTTGAAATTCTGAAATGTTTTTGTTGTTTTCAAATTTGTTATTTTTAAGACTCAATCAAAAGTCTAGAGTAGGCTACAGAGTGACACAATAGTATTTGCTTATCAAAATAAAAAATTAGATTAAATTAAATGATCAACGAAATGTTGAAAAGAAGTGTGATTACAAAACACCTTTCAGTTATTACAAAATATTTTACTACAGTACAGCAAGCTTTGATAATATTTTATAATGAAATTTTTTTATATTAATTATGTACAAACAAGCCACAATAACAACTTGAAACTTGCACAGACAAAACAACATTCATCCTTTAGTTAATCAATAGGCTAAATGCTCACACTTGCAATTCCTAAAACTCGCCAACAAATAGCTGATAGTTGCGATGTATAGTTTGTATTTGTACAGAGCCCATAGATGACTAAATGTCTTACAAATAGATAACTTATAATGTGTCACTAGATTAAACTGTCAGATCGTTTCCCCAGCTGTTTCTCATCATCAGATCGAAATAGGCGTCACTGTCTATGCTACAGCTAATGGCGGAGTAGTAGGATAAAAACTCTTCCAACGTTACCTAAAAGTTAAACAAAAAAGTGTCAGCAAAAGAATGTCACATGTACTTAGAATAGTGTAAGCCTAATGCCCACATCAAGGACAATTATTCAAAATTGAAACGAAATAAAATGATGTTGCCTTTTTGTTTGATTATTATTATTTTGTGTTTGTGTGTTTAGTTTTATAGAACAAAGTTGCTTATTGAAAAGATGTTACACTCAATGGTATTTTTTTAATTGTAACTTGAAACTAATGAAGTAACATTAATATAGAGATGTGTTACAACTAGTGCAGTTGAAGTGTCCAGGTGAGAGTACTTACTATTCCATCTACATGGCCTTCTGCTTCAAATGTCTTGAGAAATTCTTGATACACTTTGGTTTCTGTCCATTCACCACTGATATATTTTGGATGTTTGGATGCATTGTACGCTTTCGCAATATCCTTCACAGTCACTACGCCATCTCCTGTGACATATTAGTGGTCAAACATTTTAGTACTTACATTTTAGAAAAATACATGTCATGTATCTAGACAACAAACGAAATTATTTTTGACATTATCACTTAAGAAAGCCAATCTGGTAAGCGTCCCGTATGAAGTCATCCTATAGCCTCCCTGGTCACTTCTGAGCTCAGTGGATTTAATTAAGACAAAAGTTTTTTCTCGACCTTGATTGTTCGCACACTTTCTAACTCTATACGGAGGCGCGGTGGCTGAGTGGTAGCTTGGCTTCTGAACCG
The DNA here is from genome assembly GCA_030265305.1 of Biomphalaria pfeifferi. Classification (NCBI taxonomy): domain Eukaryota; kingdom Metazoa; phylum Mollusca; class Gastropoda; family Planorbidae; genus Biomphalaria; species Biomphalaria pfeifferi. Next base: position 3,512,431 of record JASAOG010000023.1, on the reverse strand, counting down.
CAGGTCCCGGGTTCGAATCCTGATGAGAGATTTGTCAAAGTAATTTATTTTATATTGTATCATATTAATTGTGTAATTCCCTTCCACTTCAATCAAACAGATCCGCAATACGCAGTGTGTGTCGCTAGAAATCATTCCAGAAAATCTAGAATCACCCCAAACTTGTCAATCATACAACACCAGTGTAATATAAGAGCTTTCCGTTGTGGGGGTGGGCTAAAAACATTTGAATGTAAGAGCTCCTTACGTCCTTACTACTATTGAGCCAACAAAGTATGTACACAAAGACAGCAAAGCCTCATTCCATACCAACTACTTTGACTTCACTCCAATGTCCTTGTGCTGACCACAGTACAGTTTTCTAGACCACTAGTTTAAAGACAACAGAGGAACGAATGATAGATTCTACAATACGTAGCACAACCTTTAGGAGACTCTCATGATCATTTCTTCAGTTTTGTTCGTTTTTTTTCTTGCACATTCTGTATGTAAAAACCTAATTTAGGTCAGTGTTTACCAAAGGAATTACGTTGATACGTTTTAGACAACTTTAGATCAGGACAATGTAATGTACATAGCGATAGCACATATTATTATTGTGAATCGGATCAATTTATGACGCTGCCAGTTCCTTATATATTATTTTTTATAACTGAGACTAAAAGCCATGTGATATATTCCTTCCATTTACCTACCAGTTTTATCCATCTTTACAAAGGCCGCTTCTACTAATCTCTTTCTTCTGTCATTCATCTTTGGCTTGAAACAATACAGAGAGAGAAAACATTAACATCTAAATCATTTTTAATTCTATAGTTTAGTTTAAACTAACATTTTTTAAGTCTATAAAGTTGTATGGTGGTTTTTTTATTAGAACAAAACAGCTAAATCTATTTTCTTTACGTCTAGATGTCTACTTTAATTAAAATCTGTACTACATTTAAAGATAGCACATTTTTATTTCTGATCCGTATTAATGACTTTCTGAACTCAAGTAGGACTGTAAATTTATATCCGTAGTTTTCTTTGCGAGGGAACAGTACCAGACAAAAAAGCGATGAAAGGACAGCCTTAATGAACGGACAGGCCTGTCAAAGAGAAAGAGACTCAGATCTTGGCAAAAAAGACAGGAATGGAAAGAGACGGTCGACAGATCATGTGTAGTGTCCCAACGGTCAAACAGAGGGTGAAAGAGTATAACTTTCGTATAATTCCTGGTCAAGACTACCTTAGTAAACTTCTACCTGAACAGCTCGGAGAAACTCTTCAAAATTGATGGTTCCTTCTCCGTCTCGGTCAAATGTTCGAAAAAGTTCAATTTCCTGTTCCTTGTTGAGTAGGACGCCAACTTCACGCATGCCTTTAGAAAACTCTTCAAAAGACAATTTCCTATTGCTGTCGTCGTCCATGATACGAAATCGCCTGTTAATTGTAAGATATTACAAGATATCACATGATCTGAAGTCACATGATCTGATAGAATACCTACTTATAAGAATTCAAACTAGATCACGAATAGCAAAACTTGAGAATATTTATTTTGTAAATTAGTGCAGCTGCTAAGAAGTCAATTTTGTTTTTCATAACAAAAAGGTAATATTGAAGAGACTTTAATATTGAAACCAATGTAGACTTACAAAACTTCATCACAATAATTTACGAAGGCCTAAATGTGTAGTCCTAATTCATAGTAAGCCTAAAGCATCTTAATATCACTATTTAAATTTACTGAAAGAAGACCAACATCTGAGCGCCTTTAATGCCACTGGCCCCTCTGGCAAGAAACTGGGCTTGAACAAGTTCCAGTGGATCTTTGGCATGAGCTCTGGTCACTCTGGCCTTGGCCTTGAGCTCCTCGTTAAGTTTGCCCATGTCAGCCATTGTTAAACGTGTGGCTAATTATAATCTGAAAGAAAGAAACGTTAGGCTCAAATGAACAAAACAAATTCTCCATTGTCGTCTATTCCAATGTTGTGTACCGTGAAGCTAATTTTCAAATGTCATCAACTCTAACCCTCTCTGGCTTAATGCCGATTGTTTTGCTTTAAATTCTATACTAAGTCCTGTATTCTTGGATGAATGCTAAAACAATCTAATCTTATCTAATTGAGAGAAACGATTTTTAGTGCCAGCCTACTCTGACATCAGGAATTGTTTCCGTCGATGTAGACTACTTGATAATCACAAAGCTAGTAAGTATAGGCTATATCGATCTCGTGATATTTCGTTTCAAATGTAAGCATAATAACCACTTATATGTCAATAGAATACATCTTTTATATAAAATATTTCAATTTCAAAATGTGGATGCCTTATGTAAAAAGATTTAGTGAAATAAGTCCTGTTCTCTTGCTGGTGATAAGGTATAACTAATCAGGTCCAGATTACCTTTTCACTGAATGTTTTATGATAGCTTCGATATTATAATGTTGTTTTTTTCCAGTTCCTACTATAAACTCACACTTTCGTCATAATATTAAGGCTTGTGAGTCCGCCGGTGGTCGATTAAGATTTTCTTTTCGCCGTTTGCGTCTATCATCGGTAGCGGATTTTTATTCACTTTTGTTGCTGTCCTGCAGTGTGCGGACATTCCAGCAGGCGACTTTTCGTCATAGTATAAAGTAGAAACACACATACACAAAGAGTTATTTCTTTGGACATTTCATTATCGAGCTGACATTTCACTTGTGCTGCATGAAAACACATTTTTAAATTGTGATATAGATCACTTCATTTATTATTTGTTGTATTGCTATTTATTAGTTCACATTTTACGTTAGGATAGAGCTTCGTGCTAATCATACGAATATCGTGGTTTCGATCGCTTAAGTAGGCATTTCTTTTTTTCATAAGAAAAGAAACCGCAAGAAAAATAATGTCTTTCTATTTTAATATTATAAAAGTCTGAAAAATTTGAATAAACCAATTTATTTACTATACTATTTAAACATAAAGTGGAATTTTTTTTCTACACGGCTAGTGGGAAAAATAAAGCAGGCTGATGATTGATTGAGTTAAAGAAGGATGCAAAACGAATAAATAGTTGTATTTCTAAATGGGAACTTAATAATAATATCAATATTAAAAAAAAACCTACTGATAACAACAACACTACAGAGAACAACAAACGAATCAATTTCAACTAGAGAATAACTGAATGATTAAATTACGCCGGCCGACAACGGGATTTAACACGTCGGTAGCATGTATAGAAGCAATTAGGTTTACGAATACAAGCATTATTTACACACTGATCGTGTTATATGCACTAATTATACTAGCCCAAATTAAGATCACATAGATTTTTATACAAGCCAAAATATGGATCACTTAGATTTTGCGAGAGCCAAACTATCTTAATAGTTTTGTAACAAAAACGAAAATATAAAATAGGCCAACTTATAAAATAAAGTTTCCCTTTCAGACCTTGCGATCTATGGGGAAGATTATGTTAAGGTCGTCTGTTTCTAAAGAGCTTGGTTCCTGGATCCCGGGTTTGAATCCCGTGATATTTGGGCGCCTCTGAGTTCACCCAGCTCTAACGGACACCTAACATTAGTTGTGGAAAGGTAAAGGCGGTTGGTCACATGACACCCTCGTTAACCGTTGGCCACAGAAACAGATAACCTCAACATTATCTGCCCTATAGATGGCAAAGTCTGAACGGGGGAACTTTACCTTACTACTTATAATGTATAGTGTACATAATTAGTTGTAATGAGTAGATACACTCAAATAGCTTTATTTCATTCAGTTAAAAAGCTTTTCTTCTTTGGTATATTGAATCACTAATAAGTTTAAATATTTTAAACGTTTTCTGTTACCATTTTACTTGTTCTCTTGAAACACATCAAGGAGGACGAAAACTGTTTAGCTTCAACAGCTCATCAACAGAGGTTGTAAGCTGGCCCAAAAATGTGGAGGCCCATGGCATTATTTTTTGGGAGGCGTTAAAATTTTTCGAAAGCTTTAAAAAAAACAACTTATGAATGAAAATACTTTTATCTAAAAGCAGGATATATATTTAACTTCTAGATTTAGTAAGAAATAAATAGAGTTCTTGTAAATTTTATCTCACTTTCCTTTTTTTAAAACAAATTTGTATGTATATTTTAGTTTAAAAAGTGTATATTTGTGAATTTGTGGAGGGAAAGGTCCTTGGAAGACGCACTGTCTTAAATCCGGACCTGTATTTACTTATTCAGAGCATGCTACAAGCGTACACTTCTGAATCACGATTATCCAAAAAAAAAAAACAAAAAAAAAAACTAAAGTTTCTGACCCGTCGATATTTGGGTATATTTGTATATCTTTTGTGGAGGCCCCTTACTTGGGGTTACCCCGGGGCTGTAGCCCTTTCTGGTCTTCCTTAAATCTGGCTCTGGTGTAGGGGGGGGGCTGCATAGAGAAAGTAATCGATAATAATTATTATGCCATTCATATCTCTATCTTCTTTCTTCTTGCTTTCATTCGCTATAGTTCCTCACTCATTCACTCGTTACATGTTAATCATATGCTACTGTGCTACTGTGAACTGCATTTAGTTTAAAGAGTGGTATTGGTCTGCGTGAGCCAATTATCACTTTAAAACTACTCTGCGCAGGCTACGCATACATTATTTATAATATAAAAAGATTACGTATGTTACAAAAGAAATTCAATGTTTTGTGCACTAACCAGTGCCGTCACTAGGTGTGTGACACCCGGTGCGGTTACCTCAGGGTGTGACCCCCCCTCCCAAGAATCAGCATTTCCACCCAAACAATCTCGTGAATTTGTTCGAACAGTATAGTGAGCAGAGGACTTTCATTGATTGGTACACAATAAGTGTCAATTCTAATATGAAATCTTCCTGTTTGTGTCATCTATTCAATTTTTATTGTACCTTTTACAATGAAAGCTTCATAAAAACTAGAAATAGACTTAACATCTGCTGAACATGAACATGTTTCCTTTGGCTTTAAGATGGATACGGTATAACATTATGCTGTGTTATTCAAACTTTGATCACCATCCAGTCCAGAAAATGTACATTATTATTATTATGGCTTTTATATAGCGCTACTTTCATGCTTATAGCATGCTCAGAGATTGGTCCAATCTCATTTGTGGACCAGTGGGGAGGAGGGGGTATCTAGGAGTTGGTTTTCCGTGCTGCCTTTAGGCGCTCAGTAAACACAACTCTGCCCAAGTCGGGTGTCGAACCTCGTTCAAGCACACTTGGCCTCTCGACCACGCTTCCCACATTTGCCGCCCCTTAATCAGCAATTGGTCTGGAAGAGCGCAGAGCTTGTAGTGAAGTGTAGTGAAGTCATGCGCTTTTCAACATTTCTGAGCTTTAGAAACTTATTCACCTCAAGTCTAGCTTGTACTATTTCTCCTAGTTAAAGTGATTGCATGTCGCAAAATGAAATTAAGTAAATGTCGGACTGGCCGTATTTGAAGTGTGAGAATCATTGGACTCCATCCGAGGCAAATGAGCAGCGTTTCTTAAGCATTTACCGCTCGCATCCAGCTAAACATTAAGTCTTTTTTTTTTTTTTTGTAGATAATTTTAAATTTTTTGTATAACGGAAAAGTTTTTTTCTGGAGATAGTGATAGAGAGGCATCAGGTTTCCTCTCAATTCAGCATGTAGTCTGGGTAAATGTCTTTAACCCTAACAAAAATACAAATACAACTGATTTTAAATTTGTGGATAACATTTTTATGATTAAACTATTAAAATATTGAAATAATAGAATATGTGAAAAAATTAAACTGGTTAAATAGAACGAATGGTACTATGCAGACGAAAACTTAATGGCTCCAAAGAATAAAATGTAGCCTATAGAATTTGGTTTCTGAATGGCATTTAGCTCAAAAGGAAGCAAAACAGCGAAAGTAAGTATTTCACAAAATGGAATAATAAATACAAATACCCTATTATGCTAAGTTAAAATTTCTAATCATGAAGATAGTATAGACAGAGAACATGGGAGATTTTCATAAGGGGCGTTTATATATATATATATATACATATGTGTGTCTGTGTGTGTGTATGTGTGTGTTGTTTAATTGCAACTATTGCATGAATATTAATTTCATTGACAAAATTGTACTAAACTTTGTTATATGCAGAATGCACAATTGTAAAAGACATTTCCTTCAGCTTAATACCGATAGTAAGCCCTATATAAAAAAGTATATATTATAGGCTCTGTTAGGTAGCGTTGACAGTAACAAATCTCTTTCAAAAGAAAAGAATAAACTCATTTTGTTCCAAAGGTTTACGGAGGTAGGATGTAGTTAATATGACGATTAAAACACATTTATTTGTCCAAGCTAAAGTCAGGAAAGAATCTGTAGTTAAAAAATCTCAGTCGAGACTTCAACGTTAAGTAGTGTTACAAAAATGTACATGTTTTACCTGCTTATTTTTGTAAAATGTTTAATTTTTTATTTTAGGTTCTGATGTTCTTTCAGAGCTGAAAAATAATCTACTGCTTAACCCAAATCTTCCGCACGACTGGGGATTGCAGCAGGCAGGGTATGAACCCGGAACTATCAAGACGACCGAACGACAGTCCAGCGCGCACAATGCAGGACCATAAAATGACCATATAATGTAGACAACTTGGTCTCGATAGACAAATAACACGACCATATAATGTAGGCAACTTGGTCTCCATAGACACAACACGACCATATAATGTAGGCAACTTGGTCTCGATAGACACATAACACGACCATATAATGTAGACAACTTGGTCTCGATAGACACATAACACGACCATATAATGTAGGCAACTTGGTCTCCATAGACACAACACGACCATATAATGTAGGCAACCTGGTCTCGATAGACACATAACACGACCATATAATGTAGGCAACTTGGTCTCCATAGACACAACACGACCATATAATGTAGGCAACTTGGTCTCGATAGACACATAACATGACCATATAATGTAGGCAACTTGGTCTCGATAGACACATAATGCTTGCACGACATTGAAATCTCTTTATGTGCTCGACATTCGAATATCATTCTATGTGCACGAGCTTCTTAGTTTTAAGTAAATGATAAGTTATTGGAAATGCAGTGGGTCTACAGTGTATACAAAATAACAACATCAAAGTAGTTACATAGAGCCACATTTATGGCTTTTATATTGTTTGGACTTTACTTTCACAACAGGAAATAATGGGTAATAGGTGGATGGTTCTAATAATAAAAAAAACAAAAACATATGTCATCCTAAAAAAAAAAACATTATTGAAAGTCTGTATAGAGTATTAGCCCCAGATCATAGTGAGAAGAGAAACATCTACAAATGTAACCCAAGTAAATCTACGCTATTGCACTGTGACTATTATATTTTTGTTGTTAGTGAATGAAAAGAAGTTAAATTAAGATATGTGTATTTATGTTACTATTAATATGATAAATACAAGGATATCAGTTAGAGAGTGCAATTAAAACAAATACATAAAAAACAAAAAAGACAGTAGATTTTTTAATATTCTATTCTGAACGTATTCTGTCCTGCGTTTCATTGAAAAATCAATACCAGAATTATAGTCTAGATTCTAGTAGCACAGCTGTGGCGTATACGAAGCAAAACTTAACCTTATCCAGTATGTGTGTTCGCGTCATTCATAATACTAATAATAGCGTTGTTCTAAATTTAGACGCATTCTTCTCCTCGCGCTAATTACGTCAAAGATTATCAATCCGTTCTGTTTGTAATAGACCTAAATACTATTCAGTTTAGTTCAAAAAATGTGCTAAGCACTTACTTACTTCCCATACAAAGAAAATGTTATTCCAGAGTATTTTTTTAGGCCTAGCCAAGCACAGGCTTATTGACGCAACACATAACAGGAGAAGTGGTTGACATTTTTAATTTCCCCACTGTTGACTGTGCTACCTAGGCGACGTGCTTAGACTTGTTACTCCCCTTATTTTGTAGCGGTACAAGAATACAATATGTATCGTTGAAAGTTGTTTGAGCTGTTAGTGCTAGCGCATTCACTTCTTTTTAGATTCACATTTTAAAATTGTAGATAATGATACAAGCATTGAAAACAAAACATGCAGTTATTAATTGTACAATACATCTATTCAGATCGTACATTTATGAGCAAAATCTGCGTGGACACGAATCTCGAAAACGGCTCTAACGATTTTCCTAGAAATTTGGTAGTTGATGTATATCGTTTGTGAAAGAATTACTAGCTCGTTGGCCACACTGAGAAAACTGTAATTTGACCATTATATTTTTTTTTAAGTATAAAAGAAAATTAGACAGACAATTAGAAAAATTAGAAAATTGAACAGACTACGACTTCGGGTATTTCCGCATGTTGACCCTATTCATTAAAGGGTTTAATAAATAAATGTCCAGGACATAGACTTGTATATATTAGATCTAGACTGGAATTTGGAAATTATTTATTTCTCATATGCCCTATCTAGGATCAAGTTAAAATTTTGCACAATTTTATCTTGTTGCTGACAAGACAAGAATCAATTTAAAAAATAATCAGTTAGTTAATTAAAAATTGATGATTGATTATTTTTTGTTTGGTATCAAAAAGGGAAAGAAATTGTACTTAGTAGATGTAGCGTTATTAGTTGAAATTGTCCCCTTTATACATTGTGTAGAGAATTAGATCGTCGCATAAAAGTTTAAAACTAACAATAGATAGATATGAAACCTTCTATTTTCATAAGCACTTCGTGGTCACAATGGTTAATGTGTTGGCTTGAGGAGCCTTGAGCCCTCGAGTTCGAATTGAAGTCGTACAACTTTAAAAAGAAATAAATTTAAAAAGCGATCAAGGTAACCTTCATCCTTCTTTCTTTCTGTCTCCTTCTGAAGTTGTCCAGACAGAGGATAGTATTGTAGAGCATTGAGAAAGCTAAAAGCGTGAAAAATAAGGTAACTGATTGATAGAATGACACTTAATAGAAGCTTTGTTGTTGTTTTTAAGTTTGTTTTTTAATGTTTTAGACGCTCTTCAAAAATGAAGATCAGTATGTCAGAGTTTGAATCTCCTACAGACCTGTAAGTGATAGAAGCTCGAACTAGGGACCATCAACGCCAGGCAGCCATATTTTGTTTACTTTAGTAGTCTTCTCTTTTCCGATTCAACTCTATCCACCGACTAAAGCTTTCTTTAAAATTTTAAATTATTTTTTTGGTGGAAGCCTCATAATTGCCCGACACCGAATCGCTACTGAAGTTCATATTTTAAAAGTTTTGCATCTATGAACCAAAAACGAGACATAGTTTTTGAGTATGTGTTTGTGTAGCCGTATTTAAACTAGGAATGTGTTTTTACTTGTTGGGTCTGTGTTATTAAAAGAAAAGAAAAAGAGGAGAGAAACTGAGTTCTTGTGCGCATGCGCATGTAAAGTGGCGCTGGCAGAGACAACACGCCCAGAAAAAGTGGAAAAGCACTGATGGGTATATCGTATATCTTATCTAATGTAATACAGACGTTACTTCAAAAAAGAAGATGATTACGTCCTACGCGTCATGCATTTAGTCATAGAACATCATAAATAAAATTTAATGGCAATTCTTGTGCTTTTAGGGTTTGGGAAGAGTTAAAATAGCTGGTGCAATATCTACTCACAATACTAACCGAGAGGATCAACACATTTTTAATGTAAGTAGACTACCTGAACTTGACCTGAACTACACGATAACAAAAAGTCTAAATTGTAGTCATAAATTCTAAAGAAACTTAACTAGCTTAATAGTTGATGCCTTTACTGCATAAAATGATGCAAACCTGTGATGCATGGCAATTTACAAGAGTTTACAAACCTTACAATGCTGACACAAAATTCAGTGTCTCATGAATCCAATGTGTTCTCCTAAGAAGGACAGCCCACTAGAAGTACACCTCAATGCAGGAATGTCGTAACAGATTGCCGCCTTCACGCTAGCAAATACAATCATCGAGCGGAAAAGTATAACGTGTCACAGGTGATGCTGTGTCTGTGTATGCTTCATTGCTTGCTAGACGCCATAACAAGCTGTCCGTTGCTATGGAAACTTTAAATATCGGTTCGATTTTTCTCGTACAATGTTATCTCACCCTCTCTCTCACTCTCTCTCTTTCTCTCTCTCACCTTTTCTCTCTCTCTCTCTCTTTCTCTCTCTCTCTCCCCTTCTCTTTCACTCTCTCTCTCTATCTCTCTCACCTTCTCTCTTTCTCTTTCTCACCTTCTTTCTCTTTCTCTCTCTCTCCCCACTCTCTCTCTCCTTCTCTATCTCTCTCTCACCTTCTCTCTCTTTATTTTTCTCCCTCCTTCTATTAACAAACACTGGTACGATTTTGTTTGAACAAACCTACAACAGTATCATCATTTTAAGGACTAATGGATGATTAGTTTTTGTTAGAAAAACTTTATTTCTACTTAATTACAGAATCTACATTGAATGCACATAAAGGTGTGGCAGCGCTCTTTACTTTTTTTTTGGACCAGATCAATCTTTTTTTTTTCACTGGCTTGATTCAATCAAGGGCGAATACACAACGTTTTAGTGTAAATTGTCTAAATTGATTGATATTTTAATACATTCTTACATTGTATAGACCAGTGGTTCCCAAAACCTTTTTCCTTAAGGAAACACTTCCCATGTTATGAGTATTTAACGGAACACTTGGCTAAATTTAGATAGATTAATTCACGTGGTTGCCTACTAGTTGATTATTCCAGTAGTTGGTGGAACACCTATTCAGGCCTCGTGGAACAATAGGGTTCCGCGTCCGCACAATTCTTTACAAAAAAAAAACAACAAAAAGGCTAATGACACAATGTATGACAATTTATACCTCAAATACGAAAATAGCTGAGCGATTTTCTAGAATCCAAGATGAACGATTGACATCATGTTAAAAAAACGATCCTATAGTTATGCTATTATTGTCAAGATCTGAGTAGCCCAGAAGATGGACACTGGTTTTAATTATACATGTGTCTTGTCTCCCTATTGATTGGTAGAGGCAATCTAACGAGTCATTGATTTGCGAAGGGAAAGCAAAAAAAATCCATTGATGCCAACTAGGAGCGGAGATTATTTCGAATAATTATTTCAGGCTGTCTCAGGGCATTGACTGTATCATGATGGTATTGTTCTCCTTTAGAAACTTCTTTAGTGCAATGGAACTCGCTTTTTATTTAACAAAAGAGACATAATTCCCTGTCAGAGCGGTAACATTTTATTAGATATTTCTACCAATGCAAAATAAGGAATATTGATATCAGTGAAGAAAAGGAAAATACAACATAAATCCCCATCCTCTTCTCCCTTTTTAGAAATACATTTTGTTTGACTGATCAGCCAACGAACTTATGTTATTTAGAATATGAGAATCTAAACATATGTTTTAAAATGCAAAGAAAAATGTCCTTGTTAATTTAAGCCACTTACCTTAACTCTATTATTACAGATGCGACAGTCCATCTATTGTTATCTCCCTTACGGTTAATTCTATCTTTCTTATGACGATATCTCAAAGTGCTTGTCTACAGTGAGTCTACACTCTTGTAACCATAAGTAATCCGTAGTTTTAAAATATACTCTCTTGGTATTATATTATCTCAATAAATCAGTCATTAAAGAGTTCAACTTTCTTTATCTTTTTTAGTGAAACAAGCAAAAATAAAAATGCTTAAATTAAAAAAACAGAAAGAACTATTATAGCATTTTACATTTTAAGAGACGATCTTTTCCCTTTGCGATTCCTCATGTGGCTAGAGACCTATCCTTGATACACAGCTGCGGTCACAGGTTGAGCATATGTAATCATCACGTACTGTTGCACTTTCCCCCTTCTTTCTACTTCTGGTGAGTACGCCATCTGCAGTCCAGGTCCATTCCTTTAAACTTGCTCCTCACGTGGATCTATTCAGTGTCTTGTTTTCCCAACTGTTGGTGTCAATTTTGAAGAGCTTCATGCCGCGTTCGCATACATCGGTATTTAGCACTAATAGCTAAAAAAACAACAACAATCTAAATTATGACCAAAAGCCAACATGGCTTTAAAAGGGATATCAGTATTGGAGGCAAAAATCTAGTAAATGTCAGTAGTTTTAAATACATCGAAGCTATCGTTTCAGATGAAGGAATCAAACCTGAACTACTGGCAAGAATTGTACAGTGCAAAGCAGCAATCGAAAATCTAAAAAAAAAAAAAACTGGAATAAGAAAGGTATAGCCCTCGACACTAAAATCAGACTGATTTTGTTGACTGATCATGGCCACAATCTTATATGGTTGCTAATCTTGAACGCTGACTGCAGAAATAGAGAGGAGGATCCTAGCAATGAAATGCTACAGAAAGGTCCTAGGTATCACTTACAAAAGTGAAATCCACAAAGGAAGCTGTACAAGACCAATTTTATTCCTTTGCATATTTCTTCTATTTGTTGAATACAACTTAAAGAGAATTATGTTACTTACAGTTGATTAATATCTCGTTTATATTTAAACTGTAATATTCCTTTATTTCAATAAACTGTTGCAAAAATGAAAACTGTAATATTCCTTTATTTCAATAAACTGTTGCAAAAATGAAAACTGTAATATTCCTTTATTTCAATAAACTGTTGCAAAAATGAAGCTTATTAGTTAAATCAACACTTTTTTTTACAAAACCAATAATTTGCTTATTTTCTCTCCCCAGATTAAAACACAAGGAAACCTATTTTGTTTTTCCACATTCGCTCATGGAATCTGTTAACCAACTTCAGTGACATTATCGCCCAAAAAGTTTCGTTTTTATTTCGTCCCAGAGTGCCCAGACTGTCAAAGCTAAAAGCCAGGACGCCATTTTGGTCCGGTACTTAAAGTATCACATTTCTAAACGTACACTAGATGTCGCTCACAGAAATTAACTGTTTGTTTGTTTGCCTACAGTGTGGTGGTGAGTACAGAAAGAAATGTGTGTCTGTGTTTGTGTCTGTATATGTGTGTGTGTGGGGGGGGGTGATATGATGACGTAAACTTTTGTTACAATAATTTTCGAATGGGCTGGAAGGTGATTGACAAACACACACACACACACACTAATTTAATCGTCTGAATATCGTAATTTCTCACCCCACTGTTGATCATGTGATGAGACTAACAGCCTGCCTTCAAATAGTGACCAGATATCTTCAGTGAATGTTTTAATCCCAGTCATCTACTCTTTGTTTATATTGATTCTCAACATCAGAGTTATGTTGTTTTAAACTAGAATGATTCTAAAAATAGAAAGAAATGTGCCTCTGTGTGTATGTATGTGTCGGGGGAAAAAGGGGGGGGGGGGTTAAAAAAAAGCAAACAGAAAGATCAGGAGAGATTTTAAAAAAACTAGACACAACTGCCATGACGCTCTGTTGAAAGATTTTTGTTGTCAATTAAATGTTCTAATAAATTTGGTGTTACAATTAATTTTGTGTTTCAAGGGAAACATTTAGAAATGTGATTCTGCACTACTAACAAGTAACATAATTAAGCTTCAGTATTCTGTACACCAGATACAGACACACACTCTAATTTTTAGTTTTGGTAATAGTTTGAAATAAATCAAAGTACCTAAGACTATTACAGCTAATGTACATGTATAAAACTTTTGTTCTAGTCCAAAAACAAAGTAAAAGCCAAATTTTTCTAATTGCTTTGCTGTCCAGCCGTGAGCTACATATTTTACCTGAGATGAACTCCAATTGGTGACAAGGCAGGGAGACCTAGGTCTCTCTAGTGCCCTGGTAAGGAACTCTGCTGTTTGGCGTAGTGTCTCATAGCTTCCATACAAACATAGTGAACCACTGGATACGCCCTTTTCGCAGCTCGCGGAGCTGCGGACACTCTTGCAAGACGTGCGCCACCGTCTCTTCTGATTCCCCGCAGTGTCGGCAACGAACATCAAAATTTGGCCGGAACCGGGCGAAATACGCACCTATTGGGCAGTGTCCCGTACGCCACTGCGCTATTGTTGTTTGTTCCGACCTTTTTAGCCTCCACCACGGGTCCTCTCGATTTGGGCGACGCATGTGCTGCAAGATTCCCCTGGAAGTTTTGGAGTTATCCCAGGATTTCAACCATTTCTCATATTTTACCAGACATGTCTAAAGTGATCGGTTTGCGCTCTCTTTCCTCTACGTCTGTTCTTGGCAGTAGATTTTCTTTTGGTCTCAAATGTGCATCTCCATCTGTCTTGTTAGGAAGTCGCTTGCTGCCAGGTGCTTTTTTCTATGTCAGTTAAAGCAAGCTGGCACTTATAAAGCGTTTTTGCGGCACCTCTGTTACGCCGACCACCTTTCCGGTCACCAGAAAGGATTGCCTTTGGCATATTGAAACTAGAGTACACTACCAAAATCTGTTTAAAGCTAAATTTTCTAGCTTCATTATTTATGACTTCATTAAAACGTGCTTACTACTTACAGCAAGTCACGTAATACTGAACAATAAATAAGACCACTGAATATTTCAATAAATGATACCTTATAGGGTTATTCATTTTTTTCTTTGGACTCACAGAAACGGCGGAGCACCAACATTCGTATTATACTATAAATTGTAAGCCATTCCACTATAACTTTGACCTTGATCATTCATTCCGTGGCATATGCTCCTAGGTCGTGGACCGTGGTGACTTATTAATAGATCTATATCTAGACATTTTATGTTTAAAAAAAAAAAAAGAAAATAGTATTGCTGCTGACACCATGTCTGTGACAGAGTTCTTGCTGCTGACACCAAGTCTGTGAAAGAGTTCTTGCTGCTGACACCAAGTCTGAGTTATTGCTGCTGACACCAAGTCTGTGACAGTGTTCGCCGCCACGTCTCCTCCTACATCATAACAAAAGCGAAGATGTTTCTCTGATTTATTTGTTTGATCACAGCTCGCTTGCAGTGTTGTCAAACTAGTACTTTTTTTTGTGATCAGCTGCATGCCAATTTTGAAACGGATGAATCTCTCTCGCTGGTACTTGATACAATTGGATAGAAACAATGTAAAAATATAACAGTCATAACAATTCAACAAGGTTGTGCTTCAGTGACTATATAATCTACTAATAGATTTGCGGATGTGTTTCGTAATGCTTTGCGGACGTGCCTATGATTAGAAACTGAGACTAAAACTTGTAGTGTAACGTCTGTAATGTATAAGATAAGACAAGAAGGAGACTGTGAGTTGATGAAATAAGAGACAGCTTTATTTTGATTAATATGACAATATTAGAATCATCTATAGCGATCAATTTGTTTTTATTTGTTTTAAAAACAAGAAAGCGTATTTAAAAGAAATTTTGTATACAATTAATAAGCATTCACTCAGAAATTTGCTAAACTAAAGTTACTGTGGATTACTGGAAGTATATTTTTGTTAATCTATAACATTTCTCTCAAGTTTTATGAATACATCGGACGAAGAGATAACTATAGCTGCTCTTTTTCATCAATCAGATCTTATAAGTTCTAAAAACAAAAGATAATTACGTCTTATCCACGCATTGCTAATTATACACTTAAACTTTAACTAAGTCATTGGTTTTCCTGGTTGATACAGGCATTTCGTAACATAATATAATGGTAACTAGAAGACAGGCCTTAAATAATGGTAACAAGAATAAAAGAGCCAATAGGAATTTGTCCTAGCAAATGAAAAAAAAAAAAGAAATGCGTCTTTTTTTCCTTATAAGTATAAGTTCATGTTTTAGTATTTATAAGTTACGGTTCAGTGTTATGTATATTATTGCCACTTTACTTTTAGTCTTCAGTCGTGGAGTGTCTCTAAGTTTAGTGATTTTAGCAATGGTTTTACTCTTTTAGTCTATTCAATGTGAATATTAATTAAAAAAAAAAACTCTTCTATTAGCTAAAGGAAAGTATTGTATGGAAATTATATTCACAGCCCAGATTTAAAGGTCTACATTCATTTGTTATAAGTTTGTTGCTAAAATCAAAGATATATTTTTTGAATTAACGTAGTGGAAAGTGTTATTGAAAAATAAGAGTCATGCCAATCATCGTCAACTCCTCATCGAAATCTCTGGACTTAGCAGACTCCATGCTTAACGACACATTTAGTCAGGCTTCACATGCCAACCTCTCACATTTGGTTGAGCTGCTCAATCACCAGGACAACCTGACCTCAGCTAATGATGGTGCAGACATTTATGACTACGATTATGACGATTCCACGGGTCACCTACCCCTGGATGACCTTGTTCCTAACGCCTTGGGATACGGTCTGACTTTGGTGCTTGGACTGACTGGCAATATTCTGGTTATTGTATCAGTTGCCAGGTAAGACATTACTAATTACAATCAAACAAATCTAGATAAAGTATACTTTTGAGTGGCTCCCAAAAGGAGAAAAGACGCTATTAGTTTTGCGTGGCCTGTCTGTCCCGTCCCGTTTAGATCTCAGAAACTAGAAGAGAAAAGGAAAATCGGACATCATGATATTTTAGATTATTCAAAGTTCTGATGCAACGGCTACCTTTCATTTTCTGAAAGCGAAAATTCTAATTTTTTAAATCAATTATGCAAGCAGTTTTTTCATAAAGATACACCATTTTTACAACTATCCCTTGGTCTGCTGAACCTTAGGGGCATCACACAGGATCTGTCAACCTTCTTTCTCCATTCTTCTCTGTTATTTGCCTTTGATAGAATTTCATTATGATATTCTTTCTGAAAATATTGATACATGCCTTTTTACCTGCCTAGGTCGACCACTTCTGATAGAATTTAATATCGATATTCTTCTAAAAATATTAAAACCTGCCTTTTTTCCTGCCTGGATGGACCACTTCGGGGGCCGATTTTGAGTTTGTGTTTCCACACAAACTGTCTTTGTAACCTTGTTATTTTAAAATATATTTTAACTATGAATAATTTAACATCTAACATTTTAACATCTAAGAGAGAAAGAATGGTACTTTGTTTTGGCTGAAGTACAGTGGCCTAAAGGGGTTAAATGATCAATATTCGGATTCAATAAAACCAAGTCATAGTTCTACAGAATAATACATTTTACTACATCTGTACCTGTGTATCCTATTGACTACTTTCCACATTGATTGATTATCACATTTGCAATTATCAACATTCATTTTTATTTACTTTTATTTATATTTTTTTGTTATATGTTTCCTTTTATTAAATTTTAGCTCAAACCTGCCTCAAAATGGCGGGAGACGGAAGTAGGCAGGGTTGAGACAATGTACTATCGAGACGAGCAAGTACTACACAACTAGCCATAGTGTTTCACTTTTAAATAGAATGGTATTAAACCTATACGTATGTCAAGTTCTCTAACCAGATATCTTATGTTTTTTTTTATGGTACTCATTGGATGTTTCAATGACATCTAAAGTAAAACACTACGCGATGTACCCTCGTCTTAGAGATGAATGGAAGTGCTTTTATATTTCTTTCAGTCTGCGTGTTTTATAAGGTTCCAACTTTTTTCATTTTTAATTCCTATGTCAGTATTTTTGTAATTATTATCATTTTACCATTATTACCATCCATTAATGTTTTTTAAGTGTTTTTAAGGTTTGTGACACGCTTATTACTTGACTAAAAGCACACCATACTATTCGTTTTTGTTGTTGTTGTTGTTGTTGTTGTTGTTGTTGTTTTTCCTGATGAATAGCAGACGGCTTTTTCTTTAGCCTATTATTGGGATCGTTAATAAATCTTTTTTTTTTTTTTTTTTCTTCGAAATGGACTAGCGTTTTATTTTCGAGATAGGTCAGTGGTATACGTGTAAGGTCAATTATATTTAGAAACTGTTGGACAAGAAAGTGCACACACACACACACACACATTTGTGTGAAAAAAATGTAGGGACATGAAGTAATTTCTCACACGCTGGTTGTCATAGCAACATTTTGTTTTTGATCTTGTTGGAAAACATTTGTGAAATATTTTTTGCATTTTGATTGCTAGTAATGAATGAGTTGCAGACTGTTGATCAAAGCTGGAAATTAAAAAATGGAATTATTCAAATATTGAGAACTGAAAGAACATGACTAGTTAAGACAACAATGAAAAAATTGCAATGTAATGTTTACATTTTGAAACATGGGAGGTTGTTGCTTTCAACGAAATGAAAAATGATTTACTATTTTTGAATCGATTAAAAACCAAATGAACTCTAAGATGTCTACCATCTATCATGAAAGAAGCCTGATTCATTCCATACTCCCCTTGATGTGTATTCAGTAACTCTAAGATGTCTACCATCTATCATGAAAGAAGCCTGATTCATTCCATACTCTCCTTGGTGTGTATTCAGTAACTCTAAGATGTCTACCATCTATCATGAAAGAAGCCTGATTCATTCCATACTCTCTTTGGTGTGTATTCAGTAACTTTAAGATGTCTACCATCTATCATGAAAGAAGCCTGATTCATTCCCTATTCTCCTTGGTGTATTCAGTAACTCTAAGATGTCTACCTTCTATCATGAAAGAAGCCTGATTCATTCCCTACTCTCCTTGGTGTGTATTCAGTAACTCTAAGATGTCTACCATCTATCATGAAAGAAGCCTGATCCATTCCCTACTCTCTTTGGTGTGTATTCAGTAACTTGTAGGACGCGCAAGTACATTGATGGATAAATTTTATTCGATTTCTTTATAAAGTGTAGAATACCCAGTGAAGTAGTTTTATCTAATTTTGCAAGTAAATAAAAATTTAATCAAAACACAAACTTTTTTCTTCTGTTATTTCGTATTAGTCATTTTATTTGTACATTTTATTTTAATATCAAGTTGTCTTCATAGTTGACCCAAGTCCTCGGGAAGTTCCTCCCCTGTAGAACCAAACGCCTTATGTTAGCTTTCACTTCAAAGTAGTGCATTTTTTAAAATCATAAATTTGCCTAGTCGTAAGGTATCAACTATTGAGGGGCAGAACATTTTCAGATATATATAATACAAAGATATATTTTTAGATATATTTTATTTATTTGTCCATAGCCATTACGATCTATTCTTTTCATCCTTTCTATTTTTGAAAATCAAACTAATCAGTTGACTGGTATACATAAAATAGACTGAGCTCAATATTCAACCCATCAATTTAAAGAATAACACGTGAACATTTCAATCATCCCATTTAAATTATCAAAACTTAATGTCGACAATAGAATTTAATACAATTTTTACATTATCAATGGTACCCTATTGAGAAGACGTTTAGGAATGCAATAGTTTCCCAGCACAAAGAAGATGTGAATAAGTCAGGAGAACTGTGTCGTTACTGAACGAATACACTCGAGTACTTACTGTAGAAGAGAGAGAGTGTAACGACGAAGTCAGTAGACAGTAAACGAGCTATAGATGGAGGGAGAGAAGGGAACTGGTCAGGACGGAATATGTTTGAGGATCTCTTGATAGTGGAAAGTGTCATAAATAGAGAATTAGATAGATTACAATAATATTAAACGCAACAGTGGCGTAGGTAGTATGGGGGGAGGAGAAGGAGAAATTGAAAATACCCCCGGGCCCACACTTGAGGGAAGCCCCCAAATGAGTGTCTTTTGACATTTAAAAAAAATTAAATATTACTCAAAATCCAGGGGTCCCAAAATTCCTAGCTACGCCTCTGAAAAGCAATAAGCAAAACAAACCAAAAATTGTCGTAGTAATTGTTAAGTGGAATAGTAGCTGTGATTCGCTTAGGGATAAGTTACTGTATCTCTATCGAAAACTGTAAATTACATAAGGATAAGCTAATGAGTTGCTTTAAATTACATAAGGATGAATTAATGTTTCTCTATTGATAACTGTAAATTACTTAAGGATAAATTAGTGTTTCACTATTGAGTTATTGTAAATTATCTAAGGATAAGTTAATGTTTCTCTATTGATCTGCTGTGATGCGTTACAATCACTAATTTATACAGCATTCTAAAGTATGAATCTTTGAATTTTCTTTCTTTGTCATCGAATACCTAAATACTTGAATGGTTAGACGAATCACGTGACCATGTTATTGTCATGTAACACACTCTCATCGTAAATTCTAAAATATCTTATTTCCTTTTTTTACAAGATAAATTCTCTCGTATGACACAAGTCATAAAAATTATTGAATGGTAACAATGGCGCTAGAGTTTGCGAATAACTTAGTGTCGAGTGAACAAAAGAAAGATCATTCAAAGCTTTCTATGACTAGAAGAATGGATGAACACTAGTGTTGACTTTGAATAGAAATATAAACAAGTAACAAAAAAAATAAAAATTCCTATTTTATTAAGCTGAAATTGGTCTATAATGTCTCATTCTATTTTATTATTGTAATGCTTCATTGTTCCAAGGAGTCTTACCAGTGAGATTTGAACAATTAAGTTAATTTACTAACAGTCCAACTAATGACTTCTGCATAAGACGGTGCCTAGACTGTTCATGGTCGTCTATTTATTTGCTCAACTCTTTACTGAATACAAAGAAACATTGGAGTCGAGAGCGGGAATTCCCGCTGAAACCATGCTGAAAATAAAAAAGACTTAAGCCAAATTTAATTCTAATAAGAGTTATAATTTGAAAACGTTATTACAGCCCTGCAAAATATAGACATACATACCTAGGCTGTCCACCAATTTCCCGGTTGTTGTTTTTATTCAGTTCCCAGTTTCCGCCCAGCTTTTTTTTTTTTTTTTTTGGAACTCATAAAAAGTTTGCGGGCTAATAGGAAGAATTGTAAAGACGTCAATTATTAGTTAGTAAGAATGAGTTCTAGATCATCTATTTATATAATCAAGGTGTTGATGTGGTATTTTTAAAATAAAAGAAAACTGTTACAAAAATGTAAATTAGCTATTATAAGAAGCGAAGGTCTTTCTTTGTCATCTATGATGAGAACCTATTTTCTGTTCACTAAAGTAACTACCGAGTCCAATCATGGCATTAAAAAAGCCGATTACATTCAGGACATGAGTAGGATGCGTATAATTCCAGATTTGTTTGCATTAGCTCAGAATTTCTTTGTCCGATTTTTAAATGGCCAGCGGCGATTCTTTTGGATTCATTGACAAGACAAGACAAAAACATGATGGGAAAAAAAAGTTTACAAATACAATAAAGAAATAGCATTGCAATAAAAAATATATTTGAATAATTGATTAATAGAAAAGAGAGAGAGGGAGGGAGATGGAGAGAAAGAGGTAGACAGAGTTAGAAAATAACAAAAGGAGAGGGTGAAAGTTTGAAAGAGATTGATTTAAAGAGAATGAAGTAGGGGATAGTAAAAAGAGAAAGAAAATGAGAGAAAGAAAGAGATAGTGAGAAAAAGAAAAAGATAAAGATAGGAAGGTAAAAGAGATGAAAAAAAAAGATTTACCAATATAGAAACAGTCATTATGAAAAATTAGAAAAACCTAGAGTGTAGGTGTCTGTCTGTGTGACAAATAAAACAGTAACATTAGATTCAATCATAACAAAACAAATACATTTTTTTCTGAAACACAAAGCGGTGTGTGTGTCGTTACGTAAGCCCCCCCCCACACACACACACACAATAACCAATGATAGACGTTACTCACAGGGGCGTGCACTCGGTCTTCATCTTGAAATTGGCGTGCATTCAAAATTTTAAATATAAATGATATCATTCAGAAAAAGCTGTCCAACCAAGACCTCCCCGGAAACTTCGAGATTTTAGCTCCTTCAAAAATTAATACAAAAGCTAAAATAAACAGAGAAGACTTTAAATCGAAGAGTTTAATCTACTACTTTTCTTGATAAACACGAACACCATCTATAATATTAATTTACATTCTAGAACCATTCTCTTGGAAAATAATAATATTCATGAAAAAGAAACACTAAAGAGGAAAAAAAAATGAAATTCCTGCCATAAAAAGCAGAAAATGTCCTTTTCGATCCTCCAATCAATATAGTTTCTCTACTGCATTTTGAATAGCTTCCATTTCAGCCAGATAGTTGCTTGCTCCTGCACATGGTCTCACAATGTCATTTTCTGAAGAGCCAGGAAATCGTGCAGTTGAACCATCTGTATACACACAATCCCCCGGTGGGCAAACTATAGAATAGTTTTTGTTCATTTATTTACCTCAGGATTTATCAGAGACCCCCGTATCTCATGAGTGAATGCCCTGGTAAAAACGAGAGCAGATCTCTTCTCGTACCGGTTGTTATGATGTGATACTAAACTTCTGATAGACAACTGAACCCTTGTAGGCGTAATGTATCTTAACTAATAAAAGTTCAAATAACTTGAATAACTTTCTTTTGTTAACAAACTAAATAACAATTTATTTATAATATAAACAAAAATCAAATTAAAATGAGATCAAATAACTGTAGTAGACTTTAGTAATAATATTCTTTAACAAAATCTTAGCTCATTACATCAACGCAACCTTTCAGTCTTCCATACGGGAGTCGTCTCCCCTAACTAAGACCAAGTGACGACAATGCCACCAATGTTGCATCATTCACAACCAATCGCTAACCTCATCCCACCGTCACCATATAAACACACACACACACTCGTAACAGTTTTTATTCAAATTTGTGTGTGAGTTAATTAATATTCCTACAGGGGTTACCTTAGCAGTCTGGAGCTACCACATCAACTATTGACAACATCAACATCCAAATTTGTGTGTGAGTTAATTAATATTCCTACAGGGGTTACCTTAGCAGTCTGGAGCTACCACATCAACATCCTACAACATCAACTTCCAACCACATCAACATCCTACAAAATCAACATCCTACCACATTAACATCCTACAAAATCAACATCCTACCACATTGGCATCCTACCACATCAACATCCCACCACATCAACACCCGACCACATTAACATCCTACCACATAAACATCCTAATCATCCTACCAAATCAACACAAATGCTTTACAATCGACATAAAAGAGAGTAATATTGTGTTATTGTTATTTTGTGGGAGAAAAAAAAAGGTATATTCATACACACACTGTCTGAACTAGTAAATGAATGATTGAAAGCCCACGCAAGGTGATAAAATGTTCTAGATTTGGCGTTTGCTTTCTGCCAACTTAGCTTTCTATTACTGCACTGGCCTTGGTAAAAACCCATTCATCTTCTCTAGATCTCTTTTCCGTGGATTTTCTAAAATGCTTTTCGTTTTTTAAGAACATTTTAGGCCTTGAAATTACTCAAGGAAATGATAAAATTAAACTTATCTCAATCAAAAATTTTTAATCAAATTTCGGTCAACTTAGTTCATAATTTTATAAACAGGTAAGAAAAAAAAAGCATCTCTAAGAAAATAGCAGAAGTTAACAGATTTATTCAAAGTTGTATTTATTATTGTGCCCACTCGAAATTATTTGTCTGAAGTTAGTAAAAGCACAGGTACAAGTAAAGTTCTTATTTTAGACATTGCGATCTATAACGGCAGATAACTATAGGTCATCCGTTTGTGTGGCCCACGGTTCACGAGGGTGTCATATGGCTAGCACAACGACCAACCGCCCTTGCGTCCCCCATCTAATGTCATGTTCCCATTAGAGCTGTGGGTAGACTCAGAATCGCCTCAAAAGTTCCGAAATTAATAATCCCAGTCTTCACTAGGATTCGAACTAGGGTTCGGAAACCAATCGCTTTACCGCTCAACTCAGGTATTAACAAAAACATGTTCTACCGTTATCCTCCCCCACCCTCACATTTAATGAATCCAACATCATCCCAAATAACCTCTGTTATCATAATTAATGCAAGATTCAATCAGGACAGTAAATGAAACACCAAAAAAAAAAAAGAGATAACTTTTTAGTTTTATAATTAAAACAGAACAAAGGCATCGTCAATGTGTAATAAACAATTTAAGTCCGCTCTAATATCTGCTGACTTTGTTCCAGAGAATCTGATTTCTCGTGTTTCCTTTGTTTTCACGTACCTAAAATATATTTTTTAAAAAGCAAAATAACCCTTTCAGACCGTCCGATCTATAGGACGGATGATGAAATAAAAGAAGTAAAAAGTGATGACATCAATAAGGAAACAAAATATGTGTGTGGGGGAAAAACACGACAGACAGCCGAGCTTTGCTTTCAACTGACAGAACAGACATCTGATACAGACATTTATTATCTGAAACAGAGAGAACGAACCAGTAGTTTATATATATATATAGTACAAAAAAATAATAGTAAGAAGAGGTCGATTGATGGGCATCCACAAAGGGGGGGGGGATTGTGTGTCTAGAATTTCAAACGTTTCCTTTTCAGGTCAAGAAAGTTGACTGTGGAGATGTTCTGATATCTGGTCAAGCTGCTCGCTCTATGAACTACATCAACACACCTATTCATTTTATTTTACTTTTATCTAAGAAAAAAATACATTTATAAACATGAAAAAAAAAAAATTGGCCGCTACATCATAAGTAGGATGTAAAAGACACAATAAAGGCGATCTAAAAAAAAAAATAATTTAACATTTTTATTAATTATAACACGCTTTTGTAACTTCATAATTGCAACCAAAAGTGTCATTCAAAAAAATTAAATGTTCATACTGTGAAGAGACGAGGGCTGAGCCGAGACCATTCGCTGAGCTGGTTTGGTCCTATTGTAAGACATAACTCACTGTCTAAAGTTATCCTACAAGGTCCAGTGGAGGGAGAATGAAGAAAGGGTTGTCCAAAGAAAGGCTGGCTGGACAACGTAAAGGAATGGACATGTCTCTCACTTGATAGCCTGCTGGCCGGAGGAGGATTTTGTTACGCAAACTGTCCCAACACCGTTACGACAAAGGTCAAAGGGACAGAAGAGATGAGGAAATAAACGAAGCATTTTGAGAAATACTTGTTGACAATTCTTTTTTATCTAACACTAAGTTACTTTCATGACTATACAAAATAATTACATCTAGTTCTAGTCCCATTGATTAATTTATTGTTAAAGTCTTTTAGCTATGAAGTCTAACCGCGTTATCAAACTGAGGAAAGTGAAATCAAATTTTTGTATACATTTTATATAATTACACTTGCCAATCAAAATGCATCTTTTTGCATCTAACATATTTTTAAAATCTATGAACATTTCTTGGTCAATCTTTTTACAAAAGCCAAAATCTGTTAATTCACAAATACAATACATATGCAATTCGAAAAAAAATTCTCCAATACATCTTATGCGTACATTGCACATACATCTCAGAACAATGTGTTTCCAAGGTAACCGAGTGTCATTGGTAAGTCTCACTTCCGTCAGACGATTCAGGAACTATTACTCGTGTGTCTCCCACCTCGTTGTTTTTATTTATTTATTTATTTTAAATTATTATTTCTCGATTCCTGTCAACTTTCCATTCTCTATGTCGGCGCCACACGTGAGATCAAAGAAAAACCTAGAATCTTAATCTCGCTGCTAAAAAATAAAGATTATTATAATGGCGATCAAACAGGACGAAAGTTATGATGGGAATCGGACACAGAGATAAGGCGGGATCAAAACTATTGATTTTAAGCCACTTTGCCATAGATGTTAACAACGGAACAAAGTTTAATTACTTGGTTTTTAATGACGCGCTGTAATTACGTGAAACCTTAAGGAATAATTGTCTCCCTTTTGTTTGCATTTCTTTCATCAGCTATTATTTTCTGTTCTGTTTTGATTGATAGAAAATGTGGCAGCATTCATATTTATAATCTTTATAATGAGCAATGAATGAACAAGTTTGTTGTATTTTGTTAAAACATTTCTTGTTCTTAAAACAATTATCAAAATATTTACTCAATTTTGGTGTATTTTTATGAATTAAGACATTCAAATGTTGTACAAAATGTATTGGACTTTTACGAATGTACTCCCGAAATGAGCTATTCTATATTTTTAAAAAAATCGAGTGATTGGTCTGTATCAGAGGCACGAGGGGCGTGGCAGCGCCAGGGCCGCCTTAGGCTGATTTGACCGATTGCTACAAATTGGGCCCGCAATTTACATTTAGAATTTAGTCATGGCTCTTGTCACAGGCTTTTAAAGATGTAAGACTTAAAGGGTTAACATATTTAGTGTATCGTACGATGGACATAGCTTTAATTAAGGCACAGGCGCCTTTTGCGTTTGAGTTGCTTTCCCTGCATGTTGCATAATAATTGTTGATCTAATGATATAATGAATAATAATACTTGTAAAAAAAAATAATTAGAAGAAGCGCCTCGCAAGCATCCATTAAATTGGGCCTCTCAATTTGTAAGGTCGGCCCTGTGCAGCACAGGGCGACATCCATAAAAGGGTAAAGTGATAAAATTTCCCACGTAGTGTGATGTCCAATCTCCTTATGGAGGAGTATCTGGAATAAGGTTTCCGTACTGCTGCTATGGATCTCAGCAATCCGAATTAAATCTCGCATTTTAAATTTCAGATCTCCATCGGTATTCAAGCTTATTTCAATGGCCTAAAGGTGCACATACCCACTACTAACATTCCTTTACAAAAAGACAAACAAATGAATCGAATTCTCACGTGATCTTTGGTTTATTCTGTAGGTACAGGAGAATGCACAACGTGACAAATATATTTCTACTGAGTCTAGCCACAGCCGATCTTCTCCTAGTTACAACCTGTGTACCTGTCAAGGTGAGTAAAAACTTGATTCCACCTGTGTACCTGTCAAGGTGAGTAGAAACTTGATTCCACCTGTGTACCTGTCAAGGTGAGTAGAAACTTGATTTTCACCTGTGTACCTGTTAAGATGAGTAGAAACTTGATTCCACCTGTGTACCTGTCAGGGTGAATAGAAACTTTATTCCACCTGTTGGTGTGGCAAGGTGAGTAGAAAGTCGATTTCACCCGTGTACCTATCAAGGTGAGTAGAAAATTTAGTTCTATTTTAAATTTAGTTGTAAATATCTTAACTTGGTCAACGCAGTGTACAGTTATGCTATGCAACTATCTTAAGATTTCCAGCTACATCATTATCCTTTGATAGATTTACACAACGATGGTAATATTGATATAGTTCTAAGTTTTTTGAAATTGAGTTTCATAGGTTTGATTTGAGAGTTTGTTGATGTGTTTGTTACATTGGTTGTACACTCAGTGTTTGGAACCAACATCCCTTGTAACTGTTGTTATCAACCAGGATGGCGCAAGAATAAACAGTTGATTTGTGGTTTATAGCTAACACTAAGAGGTTTTGTTCTATATCGTTGATGTTAATCAACCTGGTGGCAGCGGTGGGATCAGTTTTAGTTAGATTGATCTAACTACGCCATTGAATATTCTGAACATTAAAGATTAGTATTTTAATTGTATTTCTTTTTTTTTTAAATCTTGTATATTCTTTTATAACTGTATAATATAAATGATCTTATTCACAATAATAATAATAATCTTTGTTATCCTGGAGGAAATTAGTTTGTACAAGAGTGCATTGCACATGACAAAATATTACAAAGATAAAAAAAGACATGCACGTACATAACACTATTTCACTCAAACATTTCATTGACACCAGAACGCTGGAGTGTAGTTACTAATTTCATGACCAAAGTCAAAAAGGGTTCTGAGTTTCTTTTTGTGATCAGTGACACTTGTATCTCTCTCTGTAAAGTGATCAGTGACACTTGTAACTCTCCCTCTGTAAAGTGATCTGTGACACTTCTAACTCTCCCTCTATAAAGTGATCAGTGACACTTGTAACTCTCCCTCTATAAAGTGATCAGTGACACTTGTAACTCTCCCTCTGTAAAGTAATCAGTGACACTTGTATCTCTCTCTGTAAAGTGATCAGTGAGACTTGTAACTCTCTCTCTGTAAAATGATCAGTGAGACTTGTAACTCTCTCTCTGTAAAATGATCAGTGACACTTGTATCTCTCTCTGTAAAGTGATTAGTAAAACTTGTAACTTTCTCTCTCTCTGTAAAGTGATCAGTGACACTTGTAACTCTCCCTCTGTAAAAAGATCAGTGACACTTGTAACTCTCCCTCTGTAAAGTGATCAGTGAGACTTGTAACTCTCTCTCTGTAAAATGATCAGTGACACTTGTATCTCTCCCTCTGTAAAGTGATCAGCGACACTTGTAACTCTCCCTCTGTAAAGTGATCAGTGACACTTGTAACTCTCCCTCTGTAAAGTGATCAGTGACACTTGTAACTCTCCCTCTGTAAAGTGATCAATGACACTTGTAACTCTCCCTCTGTAAAGTGATCAGTGACACTTGTAACTCTTTCTCTGTAAAGATACAAATATTGAACTTGAGCAGACGTTGAAAAAAAAAGTTAGTTTTTATTAAAAAAACAATCTATTGTTAAGTATCCATATTAAATTTTTTATCTTAAAAAATATTATCTTATAAAACATAGACGCTACTTCAAAAAAGTTGATGATTACGTCCTACTCGACATGCATCTAGTCATGCATGTTAAGCCAATGACTTTAATTCTGCTAAGTCATTGGTTTTCCTGGCTGGCATTTGTTTGTTTATTTGATTTATTTTTGAAGTCTTAGCGACTGTAACATGATTATAAAAACAAGGATTAGGAATAGACATGAAATAAAAGACTGTTCATTTCTATTCAGAACTCGTTTGCGGACGTATTTTTGTAGAGACGGCGACGTTTTCCCTTTTATTGGTATATAGAAAAGATATTCGATGATCAACTCATTTTGTTGGCCTACGCTTGTACTCTACTTAGCTGTCAACTCACCATTATCGTAGTCAACATTCTGTAGAGATCACAGTGAAGCTTCTTAACACCAAATGCTAACAATTAAAACAATGTCTCATTAAAGAAAGGTAAATAAAATGAACAGAGTGTGAACATAACATATAAAGATTGTGAAGATTTTGTACACATTTTGAAAGATTGTCAACAAGTGTTTGAAATAACAATAAAACTGGGGAAAAAATCACACAAAAAAAATACTTTTATAAAAAATAGTTTATATAAAGCGTAGTTGTATCAATTAGTTTGGATCAGATGTAATTAAATTTGTAACTGATTTAGACTAACAATAATAAATCAGTGGGATTTTAAGCCTTAGCTTGTTCGGCCCGGGCCCCAGATATTCAACAGGCACCTTCGTGCTTACAATAAACAATCGACTTGATGTTAACAATATAAGTGTTCAATGGGATGAATGTACTTTATGATGACAAACTGATCAAGTAATATCCTTGAAGTTAACAAATGTTATAATATAATTGTTATATTAATTAACTTATCATTCTGCACCTTGCTGTCCCACCACGTAATACACCAGTACGCACAAGCAAAACACAACGCACTGCTGACTCTAGTCTCTAGTGTAGACTTCTTACTCCCATAACTAACTCCCTGTAGAGGCATAAGAAAAGACAAAATGAAAGGTCTAGTCCAAAACGCTACGGCAGTGAAACAACTGCGAAATGCAGTACTGCCTTAGAAAATCAGCCTATACAGGGGAACACAGAAGAATCTCAAAGAAACGTTACACCAGTATAATAACAAAACTACTTCATAGGCTTAAAAGCAAGGCAACAAAGAAAGTGCGTTCAAAATTGTGCACCTAATAAACATTGGTGCTAGAATACCATAACCTACGCACCGACAATTAGAAATATTTTTATTAATTGTTTTTGTTTAGCGCAATTTGATGCAATTAGCTTTCTCAATAAACTATGATCCTGTCACTTGTCTGGACAAGTTTTATGATCGCTTTTTTAAATCATTTATAACAAAGGGGAATTACCTGAATTCGAACTCGAGAGCCAAAGTCTCCTCAAACCAACCTACTAACCACTGTGCCAGGGAAATGCTTATGAAAGTTGAAGGTTTTATAGTTATCTATTGTTAGTTTCAAACATTTCTCTCTATATAGTATAAAGGGGACTAATTCAACTTATACCACCTTATCATTCAAGTACAATTTCTTTTCTTGTTCTAGATGCCAAACAAAATAATTAATTAGCAATACCAATTAATTAACTAAATGGTTATTTTTGTTTTATTGATTCTTGCTTTGTCAGATAGAAGAAATAATTGTGCAAATTTTCAGTTTGATCTGAGATAGGGTGTGTGAGAAAAAAGGTGTACAAACTTGTTACCAGACAGACAGTGAATTGACATAAGCTTTGTCAAAAGAATCTGGGTATGAAATTCGACTATGAAGAAGTCCTAGACTTGATATATTATTGCTATAAAGATAAAAACAAGTGGATCTAGTCTACTATTTGAGGATATCTACTTCTGGTATCGTTTGGTAACATTTTTTCAGCATTTGATTTCAAACTTGCCAATTAGGCTTACATTTAGATATTCACCAACTACCTCACTTCTTATTTAACGTTGGCGTAAAAAAAAAAAAAAAATTCATTTTCATTCAAGATGTAATCATTGACTGTTCCCATAAGGAAGCTACAACAAACTCGTATTGATCACCACTTCCTTTTTATTTGTTCCATTTTGTTAATCATTCTAAGTTTTCACCTTTTTTTGCCCCACGTGGAGACATTCAGAGAACGACTGAAGTTGAACCATAAGGTTGAAGTATGTGCTTAGAACTACAGTAGGTCACTCACTTGATTTTTATGGGAGTTTTGAGGCATAAAGCCCTATTGACTTTAGAGGGATTAAGCTCTACTCACTTCGAGGCTTTAAACTCTACTGACTTTGAGGCATTAAGCTCTGCAGACTTTGAGGCATTAAGCCCTATTGACCAGATTCAAGCAATAACACAATGGGGGAGTAGTCCTGCTTGTTTTGTGGACAAAAGAGGTTCAGATGTTTATGTTTAGCAGCTAATGTGGGTGAAGTTAGTGATGCCCTGAATGTCCTCCTGACAGAGCATCGAATAAGTAACCCTTGGTTCTCAAGTTACTACTTGGTCACCACAACCAAAACGCACACTGACTACGCATACATTAATTTACAACTCTTGTTTGTAGTTTTCTTTTTCCTCTTTTTTTTTCCTATGTACAACAAGTGACTCAAACGGTTTTAGATGTAGACATCAAATAGGCTATAAATTACAGTATTCCCTTCATTGATGTCGAAAACCTTAGCTGACAAATCAGTATTTTTTTTAAACATCTGGATTTTAAATTGTTACATCTGAGCTGAAATTGATCTGCGGTTAATTTATAAATCTTTGTCAACATTCAATTATTTTTTTAATGTGTAAACTAGTTTAAGGAATTAGTTTATTTTGGTATCACACATTTTCACGCATACGATGTGTACGTATAAATTGATTCATATTTCTGCGCCACATTTCAAATCTCATTTAGTGAAGACTTCTTACTTTCCCTTGACTTTCGTGGTAGGGGTGCCTAGACAGTTCGCGTAACCAAATCCTTCCTCCACATACCTGTCATCAGAGAGGTCCATTCTTTTAACTTGTTCAGCCAGCTTTACTTTAGGCTACCCTTTCTTCTTGCTCCCTCGACTGTACATTGAGAAAGGCTAATAGCTTCAACTGCATACTTCTTCCATCTCTGCTAGCGAGCACTTTTTTTACGCATTCGAGGTCGGAAAATGGCTTCATGTCTCTACTTACAATGCGAGTGTCTCTGTAGCTAGCCTTACAACCGCCCCATCGCCTTGTTTTTTTTGTTTTTTTTGGTAAATATTCTCTCTCATCAGTCCTCCAATATTGGTGTAATCTAATAGTTGCCTCTCAAACCAAGAATTTTCCCTTATTTATTTATGTGTTTGGTTTCATAAAGCTGTTTAATGTTATATTATTTAACAAGAGACGCTCTTTTTTTTTTCATTATAAAACCAATATGTTGGCTTATTGTCGGTGCCAATCCAATTATCGTTTTTAAACTTCTTTTTTTTCTACGTGGAGACAGGGATTTTCTACACTTTGTGCCAACGTTTAGGCGGGCCTTAATAAATCATGTAGCGGGCCGATGTGGCACGCGGGTCATATTTTGGGCATCAATGGTCCATACAAATGAGGCTGCGTCGAAGGTCTGCTAATATCGTAGGGCTTGTAGAGAGGTCCCTGAACTGAAATGAAATGTACTATCTGTATTACACATTATGTCGCGGTATACTGAGTTTACATTTAGGATGTCTATAATAGTAGAGGAGAACAAAGACAGAGGTTTATTTGTTTTTTAAATGCTCTAATAGAATACAAAATTGTGAAAGTTTCCATCATGTGTCATCTAAATAATCATGGTTTTAAAAAGAAAAAAGAAAGAAGCTGTGCCCGACATTGCCATCGCTGACTTGCCATCTCCTAATACAATTTTGTCAATGCAAGTTAACGAGTCTCTAGCCTTCTAAGTTGCCTCCCTTTAACATTGGGAGTTAACAATATTTGGACAATTTCTTGTACAGTAATGCCCCTTCTTCTTCTTTGTTGAAAATAAATATGAAAGGGCAAGAAGAGAAAAAAAAATCGAGTTATCGACCGTTAAATGAGGTGAAGACTTGATTGACTGTTTTGGCGTATAGGCAATCTTTCAATTCACCAGGCTTTTCTCTTCCACTGTCCAACTGTCAGCTTTAGCGATTTGAAACAAAAATCATGATTGCGATAAAAGTAGTGAAGGATTTTGAGTTGATGGCCTCGTCTTGAAACGGTAGCCTCGTTTTGAATATCTCGCCTCATTTATTTTGAAAAGGGCTTGAATAAATATTAATAAATAACTCTCCTGTTTGAATGAATACAACAATTGTGCTAGCCACATGACACCCTCGTTAACCATAGGCCACAGAAACAGATGACCTTTACATTATCTGCTCTATAGATCACAAGGTCTGAAAGGGGAACTTTTTTTTTTAGTTAGGTATCAGCAACACCTTATTTTTAAATATAGGCCCCTTTATATTTTTTAAAATTTAACTCTGTTTCAAAAATAAGTACAGAAAAAAAATGGTGGCTTAGACTTGTCCTTGTCTGATGACGTCATCGTTTTGAATGGCTAAGAGATTAGTAGCAAATCATTATTGATGGTTCAGATTCGCTTCGTGGTTTAGTATCTTGTTATATCTATGAAGAACATATTAAGTAGATCAAGTTGGCGTTCGTTGCTGTATTTCTTTCTGTAGCTTTTTTTGTTAAATACAATAGACCGTTGATAGTCCTAGGGTTATGAGACGAAGGGGGGGGGGGGTGTCTGGTTACAGACAACGCCGAATTATCAAAGTTTAGCTGGACTTTAAAGAGTTTAACCAATCACCTCATATGTCAAGAAAAGTTTAGATTTATTTATGATCTAATAAGATATTCTTTTAGACTTTTAAGGTTATAAACGCAACAGACGAAATAAGAACGAAATTATTTGAACTCTGCGAGTGTGTCGGATTATCAAGAGTCAACTGTACTGGCCAACAAGATTTTTTTTATATTTCGAGCTTAGCAAGAAATAATAAGATTTAAAAATATATATATATCTTATTAAATGTTAAAACATTTATATACAAATGCAACCAAGATAATAATTAAAATACGAGGACAGCCACGTGCACTCGGTGGTGCAGTATCCTCGCTGTTTCCCATTTTAAAAAGAAAAAGTATTCTAAGCTCTTGGTCCAACAAAATACGAGCTCAACTTTTAATAAGGCTCTGTCAACATTAGACACAAATATTATTTGAAATAAAAATTCTGTCACCAAATATCAAAATCTTCTTAACCATTAGTTGGGCCCGCGCTTTCCTGACATGACCGTAATCTCCAGGCTACAGTGTGTGAGATCTTCCACAGTGACTCAGCGCTCTAATGACAAGATTTCTTTTTCCTAGACTCCAAGCTAAATAGAGAAAAAAAATCGAAACTTTTTTTTTTTAACTTTGGGGGGGGGGGGGGGGTGTTCAAATGGGCCTGACAATTTCTTTGTGACAGAAATGTAAAATGTTAAAAGAAATAGAGAAATTTGGGTCGAAACCCAAAACAACAATGATTTTAACATATTTTGATGATATATAAATAACTCAGACTGTTATTATGTTGTTAATATTGACGTGAAACTGTTTATAGTTCATATGAAAAATATTTAAATAAAACACGAAATTGTCCGTCTGGTAATGTGCACCTCAGGATCGTTAGAAGCATTGCTGATATTTTCTACGCTTGACTATTGCTGATCAGTGCAAATATAGTAGAAAAAATGAATTCTGTAGTTTTTTACATTTTATATAAGTGAAGCTATCTGCTACATGATAATATTTAACAGACGTGTGAGTGTCATACTAAATATCAGAGTTTATATTTAACTGATATTTTCTTTGTTGATGATTGAATATTTTAAATAACAATAAATATTCTAAAATTCATTGGACGCTTCATTCAATAAAGTTTTTAATTAGACAGGTATCAATAGCCAGGGAAATTAACACCTGATGTCAGTGATGTGTCATATTTAAAGATTAGCACACTGTATGAACTCATTGTTGGCGAGAAATAATTTAGATCTAGTATATTTTCACTATCATCATAATCATTAGCCACTTGATTCTCGTCCTATGGGTGCTATGACAGTTTGCGTATTCAAATCCCTCCAACTATCCATGTCATCAGCTGATCTTAGGAGGATATCAAGAAATCTTTTATATTGTCCAGCCAACTTTTTCTTTGGACATCCCATTCTTCTTGCTCAGTCCACTATACCTTGAAGGATGACTTTTGACAGTCATGTCTTAAAATATTGCCGAAGCAGCACAATATATATTGCAAGTTAAAAAAAACAACCTGATTAGGTTATTTAAACCATTTAAACATTATGAAATAGGGTCACTTAGAACTGGCTCTTTACTGAACTTCATCTATGGTGGACAAACTACAATAGCTTTTTGGTGTATCCGGTGTGCAGAAAAAAACATGCGTTGATAAGCTATGCTTTTTTTAAAGTTATATAATAATTTTTGTGTGTACTATTTATCACTGCAGAATCAAATCTTCTAACCTCTTCTGTTTGTAGCTCGGTTTTTGTATATTCACAACACTTATATAGTGTTCAGAGAAATTGATTTTTTTCGTTCATCCTGAAAATCCCCCACAGACTAAAAAGTTAAAAAATATCTTGAATTTTTAAATTAAACAGTACAACAATAGGTTTTTATCGTGTGTTTCGCTAAAAAAAATAACAAACAACAAAATTCGCTAATCCAATGCCAGAAAACCCAAATTATTTAGACTTCGACTCAGTATGGTTAACGTTGTTTGAACCAAATCATTTGTCCTGTAGATGGCAAGGTCTGAAAGGAGTAGCTTAAGTTTTATTTAATATAGACTCAGGAATAGATTAACGACTGTGCAGCAGCCCCAGGTCTCACCTTAATAAAAAAAAACAACATTTTAACAAAGTGAGACAAAGAATTTTAAACAAAGGAAATAAGGGAAATCACATTGGCAAGTTTGTTTTTCCTTTCTTCACAAATATGACACTCTTTTAAGATTTACTAATGTTGCTAAATGTATTTATATTGAAGCTTGAAAGGCCCTACACAATGATCCTGACCAGGAATCCTAATAGTTGGGCCTTATTGAATATGTGATTGATTATATCTATGCGTAAAGCCCTTTAGAAAAAAATATAGGTTTCATAATTATGATACAAATTAAAAATTCTTAATAGAAGCTTTAGAGTTGTTTTCAGAATACTTCATCTTGTTAAATAACCGACTTTTAACCATAAAATGCCATGCTGTAAATGTGCGCAAGAAAAAATGTTTTACTGCTAGGAACTATTCATCACACTCGCCCTAGGGGTTAATTTTTGTTTGCTTTTTTTACATTGAGACTTTGTATGGCTTCCATTTGTTGTATTTCTTTCCCAGAAGTGAATGATTTTGTTAGAAGAGAACGTTCCCTCCTTGTTCAAGAATGACAAATGTCCTGAAGGAAAGTGACAATGTACTTAAGAAAACTTAGTGGATTGTCGTCACGTCGGTGTGAGTGGGTTCAAATCAAAGTACATTACGCCTTGAAGACTTGCTGGAAAATCTCTTTATTACATAGTTACATAGTACTTGTGGAGATTTCTTGCCTAGAAACAGGACAATGAATTTAAACTTACGCAGTTGTTTTCAAACCAACTCATTTAGTAGAATCAAAATTGTTAAAGGCACTGTAAGAATCTAATGAAATAACAACTAACGCTTCAGTAACCAGAGAGAGAGAGAGAGAGATTTAAGCTGTTACAGCAGGGGAGAGAGAGTGAGAGAGTGAGAAAAATGTAAGCTGTAACAATAACGAGAGAGAGTTTTCATCCCGTATATTTCAACTGTCAAACATAAATCAATACATTATTTTAAAGCTATTTATGTAAACAGATAACATAAACTGGAAAATATTGTTTAGGTATTATAGACTTCATTTTCAAAGATTGTGCCATTTACTCAACATGTACAATAGAACAAACTTAGAAAGTTTTGGGTCCTGAAAAACGACAATACATTTCGATTGCAAAGTAAATTAATTAATATTTATACTCCTATACTCCTCATCTTTTTACCCGAAATCCGTGATAGCCTTTTAAAGGTCCCAAGCCCAAACCAAAATCATTTCAAATTTATTGTTGAAGCTTTTTAGATGCTCTAGTTCATTGCTAGTTGAACGGATAAATATTTGGTCAACACTTTGAATAGATTTTTGAATGGCTACCAATGGAACTGTTAATGAATGGATCCGAGAGAGAGAAAATCTATTAAGTCATTGATGTAAGTGTGGAGCGTAACGTCACTAATGGAACGAACCGACTGAAGTTTTCATTCACTCTCTTTCTTACTTGTGTGTCATCCACTTGCTGTGGTGCCAGAGGGCAAGAGAAGGAGAAGAAGAGAGAGGAGAGAGGGAGAGAGAGGGAGAGAGAGGGAGAAGAGGAGAGAGAGGGTAGGAGAGAGAAGAAGAGGAGAGAGAGAGAGGGTAGGAGAGGAGAAGAAGAGGTAGAAGAGAGAGGGTAAGAGAGGGAGAAGAGGAGAGAGAAGAGAAAGGGTAGGAGAGGGAGGAGAGAGAGAGGGTAGGAGAGGAGAAGAAGCGGGAGAAGAGAGAGGGTTGGAGAGGGAGAAGAGGAGAGAGAGGGTAGGAGTGAGGAGAAGAAGAGGGAGAGAGAAAAAAGAGGAACGATACCGTTAGTTTTAAAGTGCAATACTCAATACTTCTTTCTATTCCTGGAATCATTATTAAATATAGTGAACACAAAACACATTTTTCTATATAGAAATCCAGTGGCGTCACTAGGGTCGTTGTCATCCTTGCGGTAAAATATTTTTTAAAAATGTCTAGTTTATTTTGTTTCTTTTTGTTGATCAATAAAACTGTAAACTAAGTTAATTGATGGTTACACCCGAAAATGGTTTTCGATCCTAATTTTAAAATATCGTCGTTGTTGTTTTTTTTTACATTTAATCAATACTTTGTTTTGACATAGATTATAATGTAACATTATTGAGTTTAGAAACACTGAGTTGACTACATTTTTATTAGAGTTTAATTGAAAGCTCCTTAAGGAAACAGTTTTACATTAAAGTAGTGTTTCTCAGCTTCTGAAAAGGTATTTCAAGCACCGGTGCTAAACACCGTGTAGCAAAGACTGGAATACCAAAAAAGGACGTTGGTCAGTTTTGTAGATTTAAAAAAAAGCGTTTGATAGCGTCCATCGGAATCACTTTTGAAAATAGCAAGAGAATAAGGCATCTCTCAATGGCGTAAACCAAATCCAGTTGAATTTGGCAGAGATATAGCATTACTTTGAAATACAATTAAATGTATACACGCGAGATGACAGATAAAGACGCACACAAACTTATGCATATTGGGTGCAGGCCATCCTGTACCCTCCCTTCTCTCTCTCCCCCCCCCCCCCCAGTCATACATATCTTGTACAAATAGGAAAATTCACTAATTAAGGGAGTGCTTTCTCAAGCGATGGAGGTGCATACCATGATGTTGCATATCGGATTGGAAAGCAGGAGCCGTCTTTCAAAAAGTGCAGCCTTTATGAATACACAAATCCATTAGCCTGGAGATTAAAATCCACCTCCTCAATGCAATCATTGTCCCAACAGCTACTTAAGTTTCGAGACGTGGAAGGTTTAAAGGAGGCTGAACAGTGATGGCTGAGAAAGAGCCTACGTGTTAACATACCGAGGTAATTTTACCAATAGAGAAAACTTTTCCCGCGCAGGCATTCCACCATCGAAGGGATGTGGCGAACGTCGACTGAATTTGTGAGACATATCTTTAGACCACACAAAGCACACTTACAAAAGTCAGCCTTAACATAAAAGCCGAAAAGAGGAAATAAAAAACACGGACGTCTATGGTTATTAGCCTTTATTGCGGCACAGAAATCTTACTTCACGAGTGAACTGAATTACATGAAATTGGAACGGGGTAATCTTGACGGACAGATACCTTACCGCTAACTTTATAAAGAATATATTTATAAATTAACATATTTTGTAACGGTTAAAGTCCAATTTTCATTCCAGTTTGCTCGTTTCTTCACATTTACCTGGCAGTATGGAGAAGTTCTATGTAAATTTGTTCACTACCTGCAAAATTTGACTATTATATGTTCGGTACTCAACCTTACTGGTCTAAGTTTAGAACGGTAAGTAGATCTACATATATGTCATAGTATTCAAATAGTTACTCATGCTATCAGTCAGATCTAGCATTCGTTCTTTTAATGACATCCTTATGGATATGTCAAAACTGCGCGCTATAAAAGTAGTTTGTTATTTTTGAAACTTATAACTAAAACGAAGTTCGTATCAAAATTCTTTTTTAAAAACAACGTTTGAATCAGTATTCTATTCAGTGAGTTAGTTAATAAATGGAAAATATATTTTATAATGAACCATTGACACCTTTACCATTGTGACCTTAGATGCAAATTTTTTGTACCAATGCGCGAATCTATGAATGAAGCTTGAGTTATTAATGAAGAAGTCCTTGATCTTTTTGAAAAAAGTTACCTCCCCTGAAGTTTTTCTTTGAAATGTGGTGTAATTTTATTTTAAATCTGCTTGCATATATAATTTTTAAAATTAGATAGTTCACTTTCATAAAAGAAAAACGCAGCCGTTGCATCAGAACTTTGAATGATCTAAAATATCATGTGTCCGAGTTTTATTTTCTCTTATAATTTCTGAGATATAAACGGGACGGACGGACGGACAGACAGGCCACACAAAACTTATAGCGTCTTTTCCCCTTTCGGGGGCCACTAAAAATCATTCATCACAAAACAAAGATAAGGACTAGTGAGTCATTTGTTAAATTTATTTCCAGACCATATTCATGGAAAACACATTTGGAAAGAACACTCCTAGATCTAGTTTGCATGGCAACAGTGGCGTCTGCCAAATTTTTGAACAAAATGGTCGTCATAAAATTGTATTTAATGCTTTAATTTATTACTTTAATTTAATCTATTTAATGCAGACTCACACTGGACTCACGTCTGCCTTATCTTTGCTGTACGTCAGACGTTTCTTTCATTCTGTATAAACTTTAAATTTAACAGACTTTAAATGTACAAGAGCTGGTTAAACATCAACACACTCTGACTTACATGCGCTGGCTTAACATTAATTACGAGATCTGACGAAGTTTTTCTGATAAAAGCTTGCTTTTAAGAAGAAAGAAATTTTGATTGATTATTTTTACCTTTATCCCATAGTCTGTTGGACCGTTGGGGCACCACGCAAGATTTGTTGACCGTCTTTCTCCATTCCTCTCTGTCTTTTGCCTTAGATAGAACCTCTTTCAATGGCAGGCCCGTCCATTCTTTTTTGTTGTCTTCCCATCGCATTCTTCTTTTTCCTTGTACTGTTTCCCTGAAGGGAGGTCTTTGCGAGCCCCGAAGATCTTCTAATATGGCCATAGATTTTTAGCTTACGTTTTTTACGATAGTTAGCAGGTCATCATGGGGTCCTAGCAGGTCATCATGGGGTCCTATCGCTGCAGTAACCCATTTCTAATTTCTTGGTTTGTGATGCGGTCTTTAAATTTGATTGATTACATGTGTATTTAAAGTTGCATTTGAGAAGACTACTTAAAACGAAAATTGCAACCCCTCCCCTGCAGCGACCAGATGAAATCTCTAGGCACTTAAATATGTCTATTATAAATTATAAATAAGATTAAGAAATGGTTTGTTATCCGACTCAACATTTAAAAAAGATTTATTTTAAATCCTGAGTAATAGTGACATGATTGTGTCTAGGTACTACGCCATCTTGCATCCTATGAGAGCCAAGTACACATGTACCGTTACCATGGCAAGACGATTTGTTGTCCTGATTTGGACTATGAGCATTGTTATGGCTATCCCTATACTTATTGGTCAGGTAAGTCTTAGTTAAAGGTAACAAAACTCTTTTGAAAAACACCTCCTGCATTCTGTAAAGCAGACCAATATAGTTAGCTAACGAGGAGAAAAGTGGGTTAATGAATCAAATACTTTTGTTTTGGAGAAAAATACATGTACTGTTTGTGTAGAGGTTGCCTGATATAGAGGTTATTTGATATAGAGTGTACCTGATATAGAGGTTACTTGATATAGATAGAGTGTACATGATAAAGAGGTTACTTGATGTAGAATGTACATGATATAGAGGTAACTTAATATAGAGTGTAGGTGATATAGAGGTTACATTAAACAATACATGATTAGAGCGAACATTTTGTACAATAGCAATAGATCAATGACGTCCCATTTTTTTTTACCTGATTTCAAAATAAATTTCCTCTGAGTGTCTAGAGCCTCATCATCGAAACCGAGCCTTTGTTGTTTCATTAGTGGTAAGAAGTTGCCGGATAGCACCGCGCCCAAGCCGAAAGTGGTCCGCAGGCCGTAGTTCCGTTATCCTTTTATGACATACGACTATTTCAAACTAAAATGCGTGTATCATCTCATAGAATTGAGATGAATTCCAGGGCATTAGCTATGCATGGAACGATATCGCCCACTCAGCAGCGCATGTATCCGAACGGTGGGCGAGTGCCGGTACACAGCGGCGTCACAGACCCACAGCTTTGCCAGGGTGTTGCACGGCTCCTGATTTTATGTCATGGTAGACTCCCGAAGCCTTTCCCATGTTATGATTTAGCTTCAAGGCAGCAGAAGCTTGAAGTTACTTCTCCTAGGCTGGTAACAAGTACAGAATAATGAGCTTCTGCTTGAAGTCACTTCTCCTAGGCGGATAACCCGTCAAGACTAATGAGCTTCTGCTTGAAGTCACTTCTCCTAGGCGGGTAACCCGTCAAGACTAATGAGCTTCTGCTTGAGGTCATTTCTCCTAGGCGGGTAACCCGTACAGACTAATGAGCCGAGACCATTCGTTCTAAAAGGCCTGACCTGAAACGTGACTACGTTTAGACCAATAATTCGTTGCCACGTCTTACAAACCCTTGAGGTGGCAACGAGCTATTGGTCTAAATTGCCCACAGGTTATTACGTTGCAGGTCAGTTTTTAGGCCTTTTAAAACGAATGGTCTCGAATGAACCCCTTCTACCCGAAGTTTATTGGTTTAGGCGCCAGTTACTCGCATTGTATAGTTGAGCTCATGTTATAAAACTCCAAGAAAACACTTATACATTCAAATTATATATTACCCTTTTTTCTTTCTTAAATAAATCATGACTCTGTTTATTGTATACTTTATCGTGTTGTAGCATTGTCCTTTCAGCGTCAGGTTTTGGTAGGGAAAAAAATCCAAGGCTACTGGTGTGTGGAAGAATGGTCTCCCCTTATGGCCAAGATCTATAACCTCTACATGATTCTTGTTGTGTTTGTACTCCCCCTTGGATTGATGGCCTATGCCTACACCTGTATATGTCGAAGATTGTGGCAGGTGCAGTATCAGCACTCAACAATGAGAGCCGCTCAGTGAGTCAATATAATGAAATGAACAGCAGTTAACCTTTAAATTGAAAACAAGAAATCAATGTTCAATCAATATTCTGATATTTATTTCTGAAACTAGTCAAAACAAATTTGTCTTTTTTTTTATCTAATGTAAGATGATTGCTAACACTAATATAACATTGCTACTTTACAAATGCATCTAAACAGTAGCGCATTTAGTAAAATCATAGACTATGGTAAAATC
Organism: Biomphalaria pfeifferi; assembly: GCA_030265305.1. Lineage (NCBI taxonomy): Eukaryota > Metazoa > Mollusca > Gastropoda > Planorbidae > Biomphalaria > Biomphalaria pfeifferi. Next base: position 3,470,398 of record JASAOG010000023.1, on the reverse strand, counting down.
AATAAATTTAGAGACACTTCAGGATAGAATACGTCAAAGTAAAGAAGCAATTATACATAAAATACTGAATCATGATGTTTAAATACAAAAAAAAACGAAACCTAATTTTAAAAAAATACTCAGAAAGACACAAAGATAGAGGCACATTCTTTGTTCCATATGCTAGGACATATTTGTACAAATGATTCTTCTTTCCTAGTTTATTTAGAGCATGGAGTGGGTTGCCTGAGCCAGCTAGGAAAACCGATGACTTGACAGAATTTAAGTCATTAGTTAACATGCATGACTAGATTGACCTAGTGGCACACGTAGTACGTAATCATCTTCTTTTTAAAGAAACGTCTGTATTTTATAAGATAAGATAATAGTGTTAGAGGTAATTCTTTTTTAATGTAGTAAATATTAAAGGATAGTGGTTTATTTTATTTGCTAAAATACATTCATTAAACTAAAAAAAAAAGCCATTGTATATTTTCATTAATTCCTTCTAAACAGATATCACATTCGTCCTGAGCGGACTGTCACCCCCCTGCCATCTCCACAGTACGGTAATGAGAACAGGTCTTTCCTCCGAACATCCATTTCCATATATGGAAAACGAATTGGTGCTTTAAACGAAGACTTTACACGGAAACAGGTTTAGTATTACTCTTTTATTTTTTTTTTACGTATTCCTCACATTAAACAACAAACAAACAAACAACTGTCTGATATTAGCTGTTTATTTTTGTCACTCCAACATAGTCAGTACAAAAGCTGGCTTATACATTGTCACAGCAGCAGCTGGCTTATACATTGTCACAGAAACAGCTGGCTTATACATTGTCACAGCAACAGCTGGCTTATACATTGTCACAGCAACAGCTGGCTTATACATTGTCACAGAAACAGCTGGCTTATACATTGTCACAGCAGCAGCTGGCTTATACATTGTCACAGAAACAGCTGGCTTATACATTGTCACAGAAACAGCTGGCTTATACATTGTCACAGCAGCAGCTGGCTTATACATTGTCACAGCAACAGCTGGCTTATACATTGTCACAGAAACAGCTGGCTTATACATTGTCACAGCAGCAGCTGGCTTATACATTGTCACAGCAACAGCTGGCTTATACATTGTCACAGAAACAGCTGGCTTATGCATTGTCACAGTAACAGCTGGTTTATACATTGTCACAGAAGCAGCTGGGGCATACGTAGTAGGCCACAATAGCTGGATTAGCATTACACTTGTACATTGTGTCGTTTCAGCCTTATAACTCCAGGCCATCACCTTCAGCTATCCCTTTGTCTGTTAGGGCACCACACAAGATTCGTCGACCGTCTTTTGCCTTGGATAGAACCTCTTTCAATGGCAGGCCCATCCATTCTTTTATGTTGTCTTGCCAGCGCTTTATCTGTCTGCCTCTTCTTTTTTTTTTCCTGGTACTGTTCCATAAGCACCGAAGACCTTGTAATATGGCCATAAAGCTTAAGTTTGCGTTTTTTACAATAGCAGGACATTGTGGGGTCCAATCGCTGTAGTAACCCTATCTCTTCGTTTGTGATGCGGTCTTAAATGTCATACGGTACTCATTTCATAATGTTGGTTTGGCTAATTCTTTAAAATAAATAAAAGATTAATTTTACTATCGAACCTAAATAGTACAGATTTTGTTTGTACTTTGATGATTTTTTTGTGTCTTGATTTAGGTGGTGAAGATGCTGGTTTTTGTTGTTTTCCTGTTTGCTGTCTGCTGGGGGCCCATCATGACGAACAACGTACTGGTCTCTTTTGACATCCTCCACAGACTCAATCATGGATTTCTGAAGCCCATGCGTCAATTGTTCTGGCTAATGGCATACGTCAACTCTTGCCTGAACCCGATAGTCTACGGCTTCATGTCCAAGGTCAGCGAACAAACATTCCTTTATTATAATATGGCCTTAAAATAAAACTAGACTTGTCTAAATTAGAACTAGCAAGGTTATGGGTATGATGTGTTCTGTTCAATAAGGTATTTTTAGGACTCTCTAAGGAAAACAAGCACAATATTAAAAATACTTATTTAAAAACGAAGCTTATCTGAAAGGAAGAACCGCAAAATCATTGCCATATCTATCAATACTGCAGGATTTAAATATCTTTTCCTAACTAAAGGAAAATTAATTAATTGCCCTTACTGATTAATTGTTTGATTGATTCATGCATTGTAATGGACTATAAGTAATTGTTCCAAATTCAACTGGATCCGAGAATGGGAAGTGGAAAAAAACGTGTACAAAATGTGTACCAGTCAGACAGGCGGAGTGATTAAATATAAGCTTTGTAAAGGTTTATTGCTTATTATTTGTATCAGTTACAATCGAACTAAATACTAAATAACTTGAATTACTTTTGACTTCGAGTGGAGCCGCATAGGGCCGTAAAAGTACTTCATCTTCGGACTTTGTTCTGGTGCCATCCCTCCACTGAATTGTTTGTTCTTGGTACATTGTCCTGTACTCGATCTCTAACATTCCATTATGCTATCGGAAATCTTGGAGTCACTCTACGGATTCTTCTCTGGCGACTAATATAGTTGTCCTCCCAATTGCATTGCAGCATTTCCCCCCTTTTCTTCTGTATGCCCAAATCATCTCCATTTGCGTCTTTTTATTTCTTGCTCCATTGATGTTTGCTGGGTTGTTTCCAAAAACTTCTAGTTAGTCATTTTAAATATACCAATACTAATACATTAATTAATGCATATGTAAAAAAAAAATACAACTACATATTATACCGTGCAATGGTTAAGCAGCCATATTTTGTGGATAGGGATACATGGTTAAATGTTTCATACATAATGTACACATAAGTTTGTATTTAATGTTTCGATAATTTTTTTTTTCGTGTAGAATTTTCGTGAGTCTTTCCGGAATACATTCAGATTGTGTTTGCTGCGCAGTTCTGCGCGTAACGTGGCTAGACACAAGGCTCTGTGGCGATGCTCGTTTCAAGCTCCATCGGCATTACATGTCATAAACAGGTTTACTTATATCTGTATATACACATGTTAGATACTGTGTTGTCTTTACCTTTGCAATCTTTACATTTCATATCACGATCATGCTTGTAAACATTGTCAAACAAGAAACAAAGAAAAATAAAAATTCTTTTCTTTTTTTCTTTTTTTTTTTTAAAAAGAGTCCTCAAGGGGAATAATTCAACTTATACCAACACATCTGTCTACTACGATCTCTTGACCTTGTTCAAGATACCAAACAAAATAATTAATCACCAATACTTAATTAACTATTATTAGTTCTTGGGTTATCAGGTAAAAGGAATAATTGGGTAAAATTTCAGCTAAATCCGAGATTGGGTGTTGGAGAAATAACGTCTACAATACAGACAGGCATAGTGAGTTGATATAAGCTTTGTTAAAAAAAAAAAACATTGACGATATTTTGAGTGCTGGATGAAATAGAGACAACTACAAAGACCAGACACTGACATACAAACACAATATGAAAACAAAATAAAGAGACAGAAAAGAAAAAAAAAATTGAAAATGTTTTTGAAGTGCTAGATGTCACCAAGACTATTTTTTTAAAGACTAAAAATGATAAAGATAAGTGTTGCACAATCACCTTCTTCATTCACCCTTAAGTAATATGAATAACAAATTGACAGAAAGCATAAAGCAAAAAGCTGTTTTAACACTTACCGCTTAATTACCAAAATTACTACTACTGATATCTATTACATAATCTCAAACAAATGCTGTTACAAATCTACTAGACCCATTGAAAGTAACTTTTTAAATAGCTTTCAGTTATTAAGGAATCTTTGATTTATTGAAATATTCATAAATACTTTGTAAACATTAATACACTTATTGATTATTTTCATCTGTTATTCTAAAAATAAAATGCAGGTCGCCCTCAGTATATGACAGAGGGTATCTAGATCCACATCTTGTAGCACCTGAGTCTCGCCCCAGTATGAGCAGCCAGGGTTCAACACAGTTAACACATGTCAAGAAGGTGGATGGACAAGGGGAGGCTGTAGATTTTGATTGACCTCGTCTTTGTACTAGTGGTCAAGCTACTTCCTTTCACTGTGACAAAAATGTTACAACCATGTACACTGTCGATACTCTAAGGATGTATCATTAGGAGGCTATTTAGCTTGTTGGTCATATATAGAAAGCATTTGCCCTGGACTAACCAATTTTATATTTCAAGACTTCAGACTCCGCAACTTAGCTTGTTGCAAAGAAGCCTGCAAGTCTTTCGAAATGTCGAATCTAAAGTCAAAATATATGGTAGAGGAATTATGACGACAAGTTGGTAAGTGCGTCAATTTCTCAGTCTTAAAGAATGCACCGGAGAATAAAAAATGTATGATTGAACTGTTAAGTATCATGTTTATATTTAATTGTATATTGATTGTATATTCATGAAATGCTTACCAGATTTGTATCAGTGATTGTCTCTTATACCATATGTTCCTGTGATTCAAATTAATTATGGATACTATAAACTAGGTGACTATTAGAAGTATCAGAACTCCCAAATGCATTAGCGTTGTGAGGACGACACCTGGTGATACCAAAGTATTTTTTTTTGGCAAAAAAAAAAAAAACGGCATTGACGCAAGATAACCTGTATTGACCGAGATAACGGTATTGACCAAGATAACAGGCATTGACCAAGATAACCGGCATTGACCAAGATAACAGGCATTGACGCAGGAAAATTGGCATTGACCAAGATAACCGGCATTGACCAGGATAACCGGTAAAAGGTTTTGCATGTTTCATAAATATAACATCCATATGAGGAAACTGTCACTTTGGAGACACGAGATCACAACAACCCACAAGCGACCAAATCATTAATGAAATATTTTCTTGAGGAAAAAGTTTTTGTTTCATTTTAAACATTTCTGAAAGTCCAAACTTAGTCTTAATGGACTTTTGTTGCTTATAAAAATTAATAGTTGCTATGCCTAGTGTATTTTCTGTTTGGGTATAGCTTTGTTTTATTATGTTGTTATTTTTATATAAACATAATTTAGTAATTTTTTGTTATCAAATTAAGCACATAAATGATGGTAAAACACCAAGAACTATTTCTCCTCTTTGTAATGTATTAGAATATAGTTAACTTCTATTTATAACAACCGTTTGGTTCCTGCAGTGATGTTTTAGTGCCAGCTATAGGTAGCTCTTTAACATTTAAATTACCAACTAAATAAAGGACAACTGTGTATTAATTACCCAATTAGATAAGTTTAATCAATAGCAAATACATGATTGTCCACGCTTAGCAAACGCTATTTCCATAAGCCTCTTTCTTTAATAAGTCGCCACTAAAAAAAGAATCTAAATATATTTGAAAGGTTTTTGGAAAATTGTATGAGATTGTAATAAAAATTATGATATATTAATATTGCAATGATGAGATGTATCGTGTCTTATAAATACAGTTGTTGTTATATTATCTATATCATCGTGTATCCAGTCTTATTGTGCAGGTTTCTATTTCGGGGAGGGGGGATAAAAATATTTCCAATTTTGATTTGTACACACACACACACACATATGTATTGCATGTCAATAGTACATTAGGACTTGCTATACACTATAAGAACATGAAAATCATCGCATGCTTGCAGGGCGGCAGTACATGACAGCGGGAAAGTTTCGAACAAGGCACCAGGATTTTTTATGGGGGGGTGGGGTTGGAAATGTATTTTCTCCCCCCTCCTTGCCATGTGTGTATGTGTGTGTACACACGTAAATAATTATATGTAAACGGTAAAACATAGATATTAAAATATTTTTGGTGACAATTTTTCTCATTTTCATGAGAGTAATAAACTGAACAAGATGATTGAAGAAATGAGTAGAATTTTTATTTAACAATAAAAGGATAAATATAAATATTTTTGTTGATAAAAGATGTGGGTTGTTTTTTACAATAAGTTCATTAATTAAAAAGCAATAAAAAAAAAACTGGAAATATACAACTAGAAAAAAACAAACAAAATTGGTCAAAAATATTTTTAAAATTGATTAAGACATGGAAAATTTAATATTAATCGAGTTCAAATAATTGTTTAACAAATAAATTAACTTCTCTATAACAGCTCTATGAATATAACAAAATTAAAAGCATTCTTTACTTTTAACTTTTTAATATAGAAAATAATAATAATATTAACTACTAGTTAACATATACATTATACTTTTTCTTAATCATTTTAATGATTATTATTTGGTTAGATTGTTCTCATATGTAAGAATGTCAAAGACAAGTAAAATTAAATAAAGTAGTATATTTTCGTTACAAATGTAACTGTAGTTTGGTTACAATTCTTCTCAAAGATGATATCAACAGACACTATTTCCGTTTATCCTTCTATTATTTATGTCTCTTATGACTCAAGACAATTATTGAAAAATAAATAAAACAAAAAGGAAATAGAATGAAAGCAGTTATTAGTTATTATTATTATTAGACCTAAAATGAGTCTTAAATGCAAAGATAGATCTTTCAAATTGGATTTTTCATTGGTTACTGCCATGATTAGGAAACTCATGTGAATAATAATATGTAAGAACTGGGGAAGTGGTAAAGTCAACCTTGACTAGGGTAGCACCACAGACCTATATATGATGTACATAAATATATAGGTCTATGGGTAGCGATTTCAGATTTTGTTTTCTTTTGTATAATTATATTTCTCTTTTAAATGGGAAAAATTTTTTTTTGCATTGAAATATAAAACATTTTAAATTCACCTCATTAATTAAGAAATCTGCCTCTATAAATAATGCAAGTATATACTACGTTCATTTTCAAATAAATCAACATCTTTTTTATCTTTAAACTTTTCAATTTCATATTCTCTTTTTAAAGCAATGTATCTGTGAACAAATTTTGAGCCCAAAGCATTAACAAAAACTGCATCTTTTTCCAAAGAATCTAATGCCTCAGGAAGTGAATGCTGTACTTCTTCTTCTGCACTCATCTAGGTCATAAACAAAATAAAAAAGGCTTTGAATGATAAATGAATAAATAAATGATAAATAAATTAAATGTAAAATTTCTAGCAAGAATTTAAAGACCTGTGATTAGGTGATGTTAAGTTCACTTAATGGAGTGGGAGGATCTAAGTCTAAGTAAGTTCGTTCACTTGTCTTCCTAAAATAGCAGGTCATTAATGAGGGCATGCACAATGACCAGTATTTTGTAACAAACTGAGTGTATTTATTGGAGCAGGGTGGATGTAGAATAATTGTATTATACAATTAACAAGATAAGTGTTGATGAGGAAAGACAAATTAAGAACTTCATCTGTTACATAAACACAAGTAGTGTTGCATTGATGTGTTAGTGTACACATTTTCATGAATATGTTACATTAGACACAGTTGCCCTGATTTATTTGCAGGATGACTTTGATTTGTCTCGTAGAAATTACATGAAAGTCTAAGTATGAGCTATGGCGGGAATGATGCAACCCAAAAGTTTTCCCTCTACATACAGCTGATTTGTCAAATGAACAGCAGGTGCTCAATACAGTTTGCATCAGCAGTTTCACAGGTTCCACTAGGATGTAGCATTGTGTGCTGCAAGCTGACTAAAGGTTGCTGGCTCCTGATTTTCCTCAGAGTTGACTCTTAAAGGCCAAGAGCTGGACTGGTTTTCAAAGGCTATTTAAGAAGCATGACATTGGGCGCATTCCAAAGTGGAGTGCTTAAATTCATACAACCTCTGACACTAACAGCCTTATGGAACCAGAGGACGCAATAATTCTCTTAACAACCTAACATTGTCATTGGAATAAGATAAATGCATTGTCTAGATATGTTCTTTATCTGAATCTTTATCAGAATTTGAGCTTAAGACTCTTGTTTAACAGCCAAGTCTATGACCAGCAGTCACCTTTCCTTACTTAAAATTTAAACAAATAACAACATAGAAGTCCATGTCAATAGGACTTCAAGTTTTTGTGTTACCTCAAGTGGTAGCAGCATTTTATTTGAGATTCCTGCCATGCCAGCAGTAAGTAGTCCACCCAGAGCAATGTAAGGATTACAGGCTGATGTTGGCAGAGAGTCTCTTATACATGTACCTTTAGTTGTAGAGCCAATATGTAGTCTGGCTGTACTGGAAGGAGAATACATTTTAAATGACATTGCTTTTTAGCATCACACTGCCCAAGAATAAATACCTGAGCAAATAATGTAAGTAAAGTTTACTCTCTTTTTAAGCATTTTCCTTTTATCTTATCTTATATAGAATAGACATTACTTTAAAAAAGAAGATAATTACATCCTAGGCATGCAATATAACATTTATCCCATTAAGCCTCCTGTTTAGTTAGAATTCAGTGAGTAATGAAAAGATTAAGAAATAAAAAAGAGCAATGAACAAGTTTTTTAAAACATCCTCAAAAAGTTACATAAAATTAATATCTAATAATTACTCTAGCAGGTCAGCTAGACAAAAGTTTGAAAGTCCTAAATGTAAAAAATTACTTTAGATTTTCATTGCATGTCCATGTAGCTGATATTTCAATATCTTCAGTACCAAAGGAATAACAATTTATTGTTGGCCTGAATAAAGCAGTGAGTGCTGAATGGTAGTTGAGAAGTCCTGCTGCCCAGTGTTGGCCGACTTCTGATAACTTTCCAATACTGTCATCAGTGTTTGAGTTTGTTAAAATGTTGCTGTAAATATGCAACGGTACAAGTTGAGACCTTCTTAAAAGTAAAAGTTTTATTTGTAGATGAAAAATTGTATTTATGAATTACATGAAACAAACCACAGCAGAAAGTTCCTAAAGCTAAAATTTCATTTTTTAAAAATATAGTTAAATAAGTAAAGAAAAAAGTAAAGTATCCCTTTCAGAACTTGCCACCTATAGGGCAGATGATGTAAACATCAACTGTTTCTATGTCTAATGATTAAGGAGGTTGTCATGTGACCAGCACAATGACCAACCAATTTTACATTCTCCAACTACTGTTAGGTACCTATTAGATTAGAGTGGATTTAGGGGACTCTAAAAATCCAGAAATTCAAAGTCTCAACCTTTACTGAGATTCAAATCCGATACACTTTGGTTCAGAGGTCTAGTGCTTTAGGCTTTATCAATATGCCATCAGTATAGTTAAGATCAATTTGGTTATTTCAAACAGATTTAATTTTCTTAAACTCTAAAAAAACTATGAATAAAAATATTTTTAAAAACATAACGCTTGATGACTGCGTTGTGTCAAACTTAGTGCTGTCATTGGTGTTATTATTCACACTGATTTCAGATTATACAAAAATAAAATTTTTATTTGAATTATAAATAAAATGATAATAAAGTTTTTGTGTGATTGAATCAAAAATTGTGTACTGAATCGCCAAATGCAAATGCCTCATCTCTTTTCATTAAAACAAGCTGCTATGGTAGACATAGAAAGGTTGTTAGATGATCTACCATGTAATGTCAAGTGAAAATTTTAAACCATATACTGTACAAGAAATCTATTGCTTTTCAAGGGTCATACATCTAATGGAAAGCTTTATTAATTTAAACATATGTAAACCACAAATATATTACCTTTCCTGTTCATCAAACAAAGTCATAATGAAATGAAAACGGTTCTTTGTAAAACCTGGTAATGGTTTTGTCATGTATGTGATGTCATATCCTGAGCTGACACACACAGACCTCAATATGTTTCTAAGGCGATGTAAGCTGTCAGCAGCCTCAATTCCTTTCTCAGTTTCAATTGTGATCTAGGAATTTTTTAATTAGAAAATGTATTAGTAAACTTAGAACTTTTAATCTAGAAAATACAAAATGTTTCAGTATTTGCATTTAATTTGACCCGTACAATGGGCATCATAATGATCATATGCATCCAACTTGACCACGAAAAGTTTTCAAGGTTTAAAACAATTCGCAGATTTTAACATTTTTGATACTTTATAGTTGTTTCACTATCCATAGTGATTGATAAGAGTTAATAAAAGGTTACATATACAATAACAAAATCATTTGCATGACTTATATGTGCATGATACTAAGGAATTTAGATAATATTTATAAAATAACTAGTCATCTTTATTCAAATAGCTTTTGAAACAAGGGAGCTAACAGTCAAATTGGTCTGAACTGTCTAAAATACTTCATTGACTTGCCTGCAGTTTACCAGCTTCAGTCCCTCTACCAACAGAAATCACTGGGATACCACTTTCAGACAGTGTTGTTAACAATTTATTTAATAGTATATCCAAATTTTCCTACAAAAAAAAAAAAGAGATAAATGTAATGGCAATTTTTTTTCATAGCATTCATAATCAATATATAGTAATTTATTGATACTATAATTTTATTAGAGACCTGAGCTAAAAAGTGCTGGTTGACAAATGTCACAACAAACTCTAAAATTCCATAATAAGATTGCCTAAGAGTGCAATGATAATGCTTTAGAAATTTGAAGTTGTGCTATGCATAAAAAAAACAAAACATTTTGAATTATTTTTGGTTCATTCTTTTCACAATTTGAGAAGGTTCAGAACACATTGATGCTCCAGACATGAGATCACAAAGCAGTAACATTGTTTACACCTTCATTTGGTAGTGATACAGTTAACAAATAAAAATTATCTGATTCTGAGATGTTTCACTTTGGTCACTAAAGATGTCCTACAACCCTATCCCAGCCACTCAGTTTGTAGATTTTATTATCTCAAGCAGTTTAGGCTATTTATCAATAATGTTGAGGCATTGCTATTTCTAATTTAGGTTGATATACTATTATTGAAAAGAGTAGCAGATAGGAAGGACTGAATAGACCAAGATATTTTGTGTAATTACTTGTCTAATAAGTTATTAATAAGTAAGACTAGCATTATTAAGACCTATCTTCTTTAAACATGAAGAAAGAAGCAAAATAATAAATTAATGTATACAAAAACAGATCAAAGAAATGGCTTAACTCTAATTATTTAACATACAAAAAAAATATTGCTAGCTTTGTCTTATATACATTTAAGGAGACAGGGAGCAATGTTCCTTTCTTGAAAATGCTAAATTCCAATTCAAAAGCCACAGAAATGTCTAAACCTAAATTTCTTAATTCTTGTAGTTGATTCAGAGCCACTTCACGAGACATTGAGATTTCTCTTTCCCCAGTGAAGCTTTGATAATCACAAATCAGTTGGCCAACCTATAGAAGACAATATAGAGATCAACTCTTAACATTATATTTTAATTATTATTTATAAAATTTAAAAGATGGTGAGAGAATGTGGAATTTCCAGTAATAACGAAAAGACATGTATATTCATTCATATAGTGTTAAAATAATAGCTGAATCAAACTTTCTATTATTGTGAGAAAACAGCAAATAGGTTGTTAAAATATTATATCCCAAAGAAATGTCTAAAACTTATAAAAAGAACAAAGTAACTGCAGCTGTTCTGCTGAAGAGATGATTCAACATTTAAGACCTCATTGTCTGACACAAGATGTTTCAAAACTTCATTGTTTTTGATGCTAAGCAGCTATAAATGACTTTATTTCTTTGTCCCAAGAGAAAGATTCAAGACACATTTTCACTGAAGATTTGTAGCAAATGGTTTCAGTTTAAGTCAGTTGTCCCTTTGTCAGCTTACCCATGAGGAAAATTCTTCATTTAGCAGATTCAGGTTGGCTCTTGAAATCATAGAGAAGCTATTGTTGAAGACCAAAAATTTATTTTTATTAAAAGAAAAAAAAAGAGTTCACCTTTTTGTCTCCATAAGAAAGATAGGATAGAGGTCTAAGTGTTGAAATGTCAGGAATTAAAGTTCCGCTAGCCCATCCTTCCTGACTGTATTCAACCAAAACCATTGGAATATCACATTGGACTCCAGAGAAGAGAGAAGCTTTGCAAAAAAAAAAAAAGCAACAAATATACATATTGTTTCATACTTTAAAGATGTAGAAATAATTAGATTCCATTATAATAATATTTATAGTGTCTAAAAATTATCATTTTGTTGTATTTAGATTCAACTTTATCCATCTTTTCATTACCTGGAATTTTTTATTTCGGAATTTTTAGGACACCCCTGAAACCACTTAACTCTAATGGGTACCTTGCAATAGTTGAGGAAAATTAAAGGCAATTGGTCGTTGTGCTGGCCACATGACACCTTAGTTAATTGTGGGCCAACGAAGCAGATAATCTTTACAACTTCTGCCCTATAGATCGCAAGGTCTGGAAGGGGAAATTTACCTTTTCTTGGAGGTTAAGGATGTTACAGAGTAACATTTAGATGGGACAGTTGAACTGTTTGAGACAGTGAAGCTAGTGTGGGACAGTGGAGCTAGATTGGGAAGTTGACTAACAGGTGCGCATGGATATGAAATGTGACATCTTTACACTGGATACAAATAATTTTGTTTCTGATTGAATTGAATTACTTTAAATCTTGATTTTATATTTTGACAGGCTTAATGTTTTTCCCAACTCAGTTTAATTATATATTTCAATTTAGTATTACAAAATATGTTAATATTAAGCACTATTGTGTGACTATACAATTAAATATATGTGGAAACATTTTTGCGTTTCTAGACATGTGAGGCACACATCTCTTACCTTGAGCTATTCCAAGACCATTTTTCACAAAACCTTTAAGACTTGATTTGAAAATGAAACGCCCTCTGGCAACGCCATGCATGTCTGGGGCCGTGAACAGAACCAGATCAAACTCATCTAGCTCGTGCCTGACCTGGGTGAACCCGCTCACAGTGGCAGCCATTGCTGACGTCTGACTGACGTGGGAGAATGACCTGTCTAGTGTTTTGGATAACTGGCGTCAGCGATGTACAGCCTTCACTGAAATGATGACTTAAAAGTAGATCCTGACATTTGACAAAAAACGCAAATCATTTTAAAATGTGTGGACGGCATGAATTTTACTGAAGCTGGAGTCACGACCTTTAAATTAGACCTATTATAATAACATTATGTAACTTCTAGTTGACCGAGGACTCGAGGAGCGATGCATTTATGTTACCTTTTTTTTCTTTCTCTTTACTTTTTTTGTCATTCAGAAGAAACTCTGAAGGCAGTAGGCAGTAGACAGTAGACGGTAGACAGTAGGTAGTAGACAATAGGCAGAAGACTTACTCAGATAAAAGTCAGCGCCACGTTTACTTGTAGACGTTGAAGTGCATCGCATTTCAAAACAAACCCCCTCCCCCTCAGATTATTTTTTTGGCCCGTGGAGTGTGGCATTACCAGTGTGCCGTTTATATTATAAACAATGAAAGTCTTTAAAATGATATATTTTTATGAAGTTAAAATGGTTTGCATATTCAATTTTAGAATCACAAGGATTCGTTTTCAGAAAACAAAGATTAGGTGTTGTGTCTATATCTTGCCAGCTACAATATGACGTGAAATCGATTATTATAGCTTTTCTAGTTTTAAAACCTAAACGTTGCATACGAACGGACTGACAAACCACACAAAACAACAGTAGCTTTTATCCTTTAGGGAGCAGATAAAAAGAGTGAAAAACGGAGTTTACGTTATTCAATAATATAGTATCATATGTGATCTGGACTATTTCACATGATAGTTACTGTAGTTTAGTTTAAAAGATCGGTATCTACACAGGATTTGTGTAGTTTCTAAAACCAGAAACGTGTTCTTGCCTTACATTAATTGTATGCATTCATCATCGCATTGCATAGAAATAAAAAGTATTTTGAAAGTTACCCTTTCAGACCATGCGATATATAGGGCAGATGATGTGAAGGTCATCTGTTTCTGTGGCCCACGGTCAACGAGGGTGTCATGTGGTCATCACTACGACCAACCGCCTTTATTTTTCCCCAACTAATGTTAGACCTGGGTGGACTCAGAGGTGCCCAAAGCTTCAGAAATAAAATATCCCAAATCTTCACCAGGATTCGAACCGGGAGCCCCGGTTAGGAAGCCAAGCGCTTTACTCCTCAGCCACCGCGCCTCCTAAAGAGTAGTATAAACTACTTATCTTTTAAAAAGAACAATAATAATAATAATAATAATCTTTATTATCCATGAGGACATTTGTGTAACATTGTGTGCACCAGCTGTCCATAACATAATTTCAGAGAAAAAGAGAAAAATACAAAACAATTTAACTAAAATTCTCATTTTAATAATGGTTTCAAGCGTCCATTCAGAACCACAATTTATTAGGCCTTACATCGTAATGACCAGCTTGAGATGTGAGTGCACAACGTAGGCCTACTGTGTTAGCGACCTAATGACCAGCTTGAAGATCCTTTAAACTTTTTCAGATTGATCACAAGGTCTGAAAGGGGAACTTTACTTTTTTTTTTACTATTTACATTAGCATTGTGATCTGTGTAAAGTGAACTCAAGCCATTGGAAAGACATACCCTTTCATTTAACAAAAGTAAGACGCATTTGTCTTGATTTTTTGTTCTAACCCAAAGCAAGTCAGGTCATTTACAATTCTATAGCCTCAGCATTAGATTGGCCTATCACATTCCTGTAGACAGTAAATGGAGCCCCAAAACCATGAGAATATTCATACAATTAGATTGTATTGATCCAGCGGCGGGAATCTTGGTGTAATTACAGCCTCTGAATTGTATCTTCTGCCAGTGCGTAGGCACCAGACATCGTTCTTTCACAGATGTAGCAAGCAAGCCAACCCCTTTCCACCACCCCCACCAACGAAAAAAAAAATCTTAATTCCAATTATTCAACGTCGCCTTAGCATTGATTCTTACTGTTAACATCGGATATTATGCCATCTCTATGGTTCGCTTTCATGTTTAAGCATACATTCTCTAGGTAAAGTGCAAAGACAGATGCGGCATACAAGGATCATTACGTATTATAGGAATAAACTTAGAAACAACGAACACAATTAGAAAACATGTTGAAACAAAACATTTCTGTATCAAATAAACTCCCGCAATGGCTGACGTGCTTTCATTGCATAAAAGTGGGAAACATGTAAAGAAGAGAACATGTAGATTCTAAAGCCGTTACTTTTCTTTTTCCATATCTTACACTGATTTGTATTACACACACACACACAAAAACAACAATCATTTAATGTTTTAAATTATAAACTTAAAACTGGTAAAACTATACTTTCCCCCTCTTTTTTTTCATAAATTTTCTGTACTAATAGATACAGCTTTAATAATCCAATCACAAGGATGTACAGAAACCAACTGATTAAAATTTTAGGTAAGTTTCTTCCCGTTTGAAGTTAAAGAAATATTTATTTATGTTTTTATTTTTTATATAAGAGTTCTTTTGAGGTATACACTAAGCGGCCTACACATCACAAGTGGGCTCTAATCAAGTGTAGCTCTCTAGCGTTGGTGAAGTAAGGCTAAAGCAATCATTTAACGGCACATTCAGAGCCCTGGATAGACGGTCTCATCCAATAGGCTTTCTAGAAAAGACAACCTAGCCGTTTGTTTTGTACTGCTGTCCCCTTCTAGTATCGTTTGTTCTGTGTCTCATCTATATATTCCTATAATTCTCTTCATGGCTCAAGAGTTTGGACATCAAGAAGTAAAGGAAAGCGAAAGATCACTCTTTTATTTCTGCAAGTCGGACTAGAGTTACCACACGGAAAAAAGGGAGGGGCGGAGAAAAAATAGTATTCACCCGTCACTATATAGCAGGGCCGGACTTAACCATTATGACCAAGAAGTCATGGAAAGACAAAGATCCCTGTTTTATTTATTTCTACCCCGCGTATCTTTAGCGACAAAAAAAAAGGGGGGGGGGGACAAGTAATCTACTCTGCATTCGCCCGTCACTAAATAGCAGGGCCGGACTCATCCGTTGTGGGGCCCTATGCGAAACGGATTTCGTGGGGCCAAGCTTGGGTGGGGATTAGGATGATAAGTGAAAATTAACAGTTTGTATGAGAAAATAAATTCATCTTTGCATTTTATTCATTTTTTACTACGTACAGAATTACTTTACGAGCCATGCGTGTAGCGAAGTCATACAGTTTATAAACATAGTTCACGCTCAATAGCAAGAATTACCAAATGTTTCAATCTATCTACGAGAATTGTTGACCTCAAGAAATTCTTCATTAGTTTGAGGCGCGAGAAGCTTCTTTCACCAGATTCCACAATTACGGGTATTGCTTAATGCCGTTTTTTTTTATCGCGCGTAGGATTGGCGTTTTCCATATTGAATGACACCCCAAAATGACAATTTTTGTCAATATATTTGAGTAGATTTTTATGAGTTTTCAAAATTGTAAATCAGGCGGCTGCGTGGAATCTGTTATAAGTGGTTTAATTCAATAATTTACACCTAGATTTAGCGCGAGTCTTATGAAAGTGCGTGGACCCCTGCAGTCGCATAGATTGCAGTGGCCTACAAAATAGCGGCGTATGCTACGCCGCGGGTCGACTAGTGTGTTAATAATTTAACGTATACGAAGTCACATTGAAAAGACGTAATGGTCTTCACAATCAACAAGCCTGAAAGACAGAGTACAAATTTGGAAGAAGAAGACAGAGTACTTTGTAGAACAAGACAGAGTACACAGTAAGTAGAAGACGAGTACACTCCAAGAAGAAGACAGAGTACAGTGTAGAATAAGAAGTAGTACACCATAAGACGTCAAGTTTAAGTTGAGATGTGATAAAAACAACCGAAAAGGGTTCGCAAAGACCTTCCTTCAGGGACCAGTACCGGGAAAAAGAAGAGGCAGAGAAAGCGATGGGACGACAACATTAAAGATTGGAAAGAGATTCTATTTAAGACAAAAGACAGGAATGAAGAAAGATGGTCAACAAATGTTCAACAGACTAAGGGATATGTGAAGGAGTGAAGTCACGCTCTCTTTAAAAAAACAAAACAAAACAAAAACAGTGCAATTGTAACCCACAAATGTGAGGCTGTGACCTATATCAGCCTATAATGTATTGCTGTATAGAGCCACTAATAACGATCTAGAATTAGTCAAGTGTACAATAGTCTGATAAAGTAAGGAGACAACTGAATAGAACAAGATGTGACAGTAAAACACTTTATGTAGAGCTCTATACCTATAGGCCAACAGTCTAGATAAAGTAGAAAACGTTTGACTTACGTATAAATCAGCTGTTACATCAGTTTGAAAAGAGATCTTGATTTAGTGTGATACATGCGCTCTACCCAGTTCAACTGTACACTTTTATTGAGCCAATGTTGCCCTCCAAACTTTGCACACAACACAGTTATGGTGTGCTGAAAAAAAAGTGGGCGGGTCTCTGTGTACGCCGGCCGTGTAGCGAGGAAAAAAACATAGGGGGGCTCGACTTACGCAAGTAAAACGATGTTATAAAGTGTTGTATTTTACGTACCCAAGTCATAACACACATGTGCTGTTTGCTGAAATTAAACGAGAGTTGTGAAGAACCATAGGAAATTTATCATTTGAATGTTATGTGGGAATTTATTACTGTCTGAATAAAGTTTTTTGTCTGTCTTCTCGGAGTAGGCTGTCACTTTAACAAGGTTTGTCAATCTTTTGCTGTAGCAATTTTAAATAATTTATTCCAAAGAGATTTTATTATAAGATTGTAGCAAGCTTTCTGATTAAAATAATAGGAAAATAGGCATATACTGTATATAAGTTATCACAAGCAATGGATATGTATTTTTGTAATTGGAAGGTGGGCTAGGCAAAATTTAAATAAACATTACTAGATCTATCATCTATCCCCAAGTAACAAAGGGGGTTTCCATCTCGTTTCTACATAGCTGTACATCGAGTATTAAAAATACAACATTTAGTGCTTGCTTAAATATTCCAGAAAGCAATACCTCGTCTATCTAACACCCCAGATAGACAATTCATAGAGCTGCACCCAGCGAACAATTTCATTGTACTGTTGTCATTGTACTGTTGTGGCATCAAGCTGATAAGAGATCAGTTGTGCTACTAGATCTACGTGTCAATTTTTGTAATTTTTTTCAGGCTTGTTTCGGTTCACATTTCCTCTTACAGTTTCAGAACTTTATTTACTTTAGTCGACTACAGTCTTTCCCTGCCCTGCCCCCACATATTACATGCATTCATCCCACGGGTCAAGGTTAAGGAGACTGTAGAAGATCTAGATGAAGTTACCCCTGTTGAATTGTTTGAAGTTGAGTAGGTGTATTAGACTAGATTATTTTTAAAAATATATTTTAAAAGTATAGGTGGTTTGTGACCTTTTCAATTTCAAACTTAAGGGCGGATCTCACTCACTATTTTTATTTTTGACAACAAAAAAAAAGATTGCTCTCCCTTGTGGATATAAATAACACAATCTTGTAGGGTTGTTCTTCTAAAAGTCATCCGCTGGATGTCGTTTCTGTCACTGTCACTTTAGCAAATGCTACATTATATTAGAAACAAATAATAGAAGCAATGATCAATCGAGTGTCAGGGTACTATTTTCATTGATTTTGTTTATACTATTCTGTTTTTAATGCCCAATGTTTATAGCATGATGTATGGAATTACGCACCATCTCAAAATCAGTGCAGCTGACACAATAGTTGGCACCTGGCAGCACCACATAGTTTGTACTCCTGTAATTTTATTTTACTCATGTGTGCTTGAAAAGGCAAAGCTGGTCGCCAGGCTTAAGAATCATATTTTTCCGTCGCTGAAGAAGAGCTAAAAATGCGATATTCTAATAACACTGCTGATTTACATTGGTCCTAGAAAAGATCTTTGGGGCACTCCATATTTTAGTACTAAGCTTGCAGAAACTGTATATTTTTAATGACACTTAAGAACTATTTTTGAATAAGTAAAAACAAACAAAGAATCTGGTCATTAAAACCTCAATGTCTATCAAGCCCATCCTGGCTTTCCCATATTCAATGACAGTTTTTTTTTTTTTTTTTTTTTTTATGAAAGGAAGAGTGGACTTCTACAATTATTCATTCGTCTATCTTATTGTCTCATTTTCTCTTCTTTTTTCATCGCTTTTATGTCGAAATTTGTGACCAATAAGTAAAGTTTTGTTAAACTGTCAGGCCTCAACTCCTACAGAAACTACTAGATCTAGATCTATAATTATAATTTCTAATTTGCATTTTATAAAGTCGGCTATAAAGTTTACTCTTTCTAGATAATAACTTAAGCTGCTTTCTTGTACCAGTAGCCCATGTTCATAAGATATATGGGAATATACAGTTTGCCTAGAAGTTATGTTTTACCTTAAGATCTTAAGATGAATGTATCTTATCTTTATAAAATAGATGTTGTCTTTGTAAAATACTATAAGATAAATGTATTATTAATTTGCTTCATTGACTTTATTTTGAACATGTGTTGCTAAACAAAGTAAAAAAAAAAAAAAAAGCAGACGATCTGATTGTGTAACATTTATCTAGTTGAGTGAATAAAGAGTTCGACTGAACACAGATTGTTAGCTTGTGTTCAATAATAAAATTGCTTTTATTTGTTCTTTACAAAAAGAAATATTGATCAGTACAATGTATACAAAAAAAAATAGCTAGAGACATTGAGGCTGTAATATGTTGACGTCTTCTTCATTCAGTATTTCTGGGATCTATTCTGATAGAGCAGCGGTTCTCAACCTTTTAAACTCGGCGACCCCCTTTTTACTATCCCCCACTCTGCCACGACATTCCCCCCCCCACACACACATACAGCAATAGAAGAGTAGACAATACTAATCCATATTTTCGATGGTCTTAGGCGACCCTTGCAAATGGTAAATCGACCCCCAAAGGGTTGCGAGTCACAGGTTGAGCACCCCTGTGATAGAGTCTCTGGGTAAAATATGCAAATGACCTATCGATAATGCGCACTTTCTGGATGTGGGAGCTGTAGTTCATGCATATATAATTCAAAAAGATTGGTCTACATTTTGAGCTAATATATATTCAGTTTTTAAAACTCATAACTAATACATCTTTCGATTTGGTTTGTTAACATTATGCTTTAGTTTCCTCTTTCGTAGAAATTATTTTCTTACTTTTGTATAGCTCCTTGTTCTTGCTCCTATAGAGTAGGCCTATGTTCTGTACTCTCTGACCTAATTTCTTTTATAGACATTAGAGTGAAGGGGGGGGGGGGATCTTATGATTTCTGGAAGCAGGTTTTCGTGCTTCCTTTGGGTGCTCATTAAACATAATTCAGCTCGAGTCTTAAGTTGAATTAAAAATTCATTGTCTACATCGGAATTCGAACTTGAAGTAGTTAATGCCACAGATCTCGCATGTTAAAAAAATGTTTCATTTGTGTACAAACTGAATCTTTTCACTGCATTTTTAGGAATCCACACTTTTTCACAGGCATAATGAAAATGATTTTCAATGTTGATTTCGCTAGTGCAGTGTTTCCCAACGGAACACTTCACACATTTTGAGTATTTAGCGGGAAAAATTGCTTGTTTTTTTAGAGATATTAATTCACGTGGCGGCCTATTAGTTAATTATTCCAGTAGTTCGAGGAACACTTATTCAGGCCCCACGGAACACTAGGGTTCCACGAAATACAGTTTGGAAAACAATGCGCTAGTGAGAAACGCTGAATTTAAATAATCTACTTCTCTTAGAAAGTGCATTTAAGTGCTGTGCAGGCCAAGTTAGTTATTTGTTTTTAGTAATTTCATATCATGAGTTTCGCTTTTAAAAATAATTAATCCTTCTGTGGGAAATGATAAAATTCTCCAGTTTGTATGTATTTGTTGTCATTATACACCGAGTGGTAAAGTGCTTGGCTTTCGAACCGGGGGAGGGGGGGTCTTGGTGAAGACTGGGAATTTTAAGTTTGGGATCTTTGGATGCCTCTGAGTCCACTCAGCTCTAATGAGTGAGTTTTAGTTGGGGAAAAGTAAAGGCGGCTTGTCGTTGTGCTAGTTACATGACACCCTCGTTAACCGTAGGCCACAGAAACAGATGACCTTTACATCATCTGCCCTATAGACCACAAGGTCTGAAAGGGGAACTTTACTAGTTTTTTTAATACACAAGAGCATTCTGAGTGTTCTTTCATGCAATTCATAAAGTCTCTGTTAACAATTCTGTATCATCAACTTTTTTCCCTAGCACTTTAACACAAAAGTAACATCCGAATAAAGAAAAGTATCTACTTTTTAGTTATATATCGTTATCTATTCTTATATAAATTTACATCGCATGAAAAATAGCATCCATTGCATAGTTTTTGCATTATAGTTCTGACATAAATGATGGTATCTGCTCTGGAATACCTTTTCTTATCTTCTTATATAATACAGACGTTACTTCAAAAAAGAAGATGATTACGTCCTACGCGTCATGCATTTAGTCATGCATATTAACCAATGACTTAAATTCTGCCAAGTCACTGGTTTTTCTGGCTAGCTCAGGCAACCCATTCCATGCTCTAATAGCACTAGGGAAGAAGGAGTATTTGTACAAATTTGTCCTAGCATATGGGACGAGGAATGTGCCTTTATCTTTGTGTCTTTCAGAGTATTTTATTAAATTTTGTTTTTGTATTTGAAGATTATGGTTCAGTGTTTTATGCTACTTTACTTTTGAGTCTTCTGTCCTGAAGGCTTTCTAAATTTAGTGATTTTACTTAAGGTGTTACTCTAGTCTAATGTGAATATTCATTTGTTATGAATCTCACTGCCCTATTTTGTGTCTGTTCCAGTTTCTTAATGTCATCTTGAGTTGAGGGGTCCTAAACGGAGGATACATATTCTATTATTGGCCTAACCAAGGTTAAATAACATTTTAGTTTTATGTTCTTATTTAATTTATAGAAATTTCTTTTAATAAATCCTAATGCTTTGTTTGATTTTTTTTATAGTTTTTATGCACAGATACATACTGGGTGAATCATGACTCAGTTTTTTGTAACAGTTCAACTGAAGGTGGGTGTGGACTTACCACAGTAAAATCATTTCGTTAACAGGACATCGCCAAGTCTCGAAAGAAAAAATTTACATTAGACTGAAACTCAAATTGACACTAAAGATTAGTTGGGGAAATTAATAACGGATTTTGTGCTAGCCACATGACACCCTCGTTAATCGTCTTCTATAGAAACATTATATTTACACTATCTTCCCTATGAGCCATGGAACATAAGGTCCAAGAGGGGAAGTTTTCTTTTTATTAAATACATATTGAAAATACAACTTTTAATAGTCATCACTATTTTTCCTTTTCTTTTCAAAATAAACTGTGCCTTTCAGAAACAAGTGTATATTGTTAAGTGGACTGTCAACCTTACGATGTGTCCAATCAATATTTCATTGTCTTGTCTGACCTTTCGTATCCAGGTTTTTATAAAAAAAATCATTATATAAAAAGCCATGAGAGAGAGAGTATCATATTTAAGACTTTCATTTCCCTTTCCAGTCTGAACATTTCAATGCAAAAAAAAAAAACCCCAAAAAAACTAGAAATAATCTGAAGAGGAAATAAAGTGTGTTGTTTCCATCGCTCGACGTCCAGGCTCCGTGTTTCTTCTGTAGTGTTGGGTTTAGTGATGTAAGCTTCTTGAGGAGCCCTGATGAAAAATGTTTGTTACCGTCAGATTATTAAGCCTATCGCTTCCTCTCCGTGTCGTGTGAAGACTGCAGAGAATCGATACCGAGTGGCTGACAAAGTGTGGTTTAGACTCCAGACAAGTCGGAGAAAACCGAGGATGAATCCAGCGTCGCGGTGGTCCTCACTTCAGCTACACGCACTCCCGTGAATATTGTTGTTGCCTTAGTTTACTGCTTTTGGTGCATCTGTTGGTGAGATGAGGCTGATCCTTGTTTTCTATTTTAAAGAATGCAACAGGATTAGACACTGTCATCTCTTATCATGTCTTATGACCCCAGATGGCGATATAACATGCATATTATGCAGGTTTTTAAGATGAGAAAGAAGAGGTAAATGGCACTATAAAATTAATGAGGGTTATGTTCTCTTTGATAAATGGAAGCCCACGTGATCATGGTAGTTTCGCTTATATTCTATTACTATGTTCGGTGTGGAGAATATTATGTGAACAGCCGCTTGACCAAACGCGTTTGATTTTAATCCCCCTCCCCCTTTTAAAGAAAAAACACTCGGACAACATGTCTTAGTATGACACTTATTTAGGCATTGTCATTTGAGTCCTAAGATTAAGAAAAAGCATTATACATATGCAGCTAAGACCCACTTATTTTGTCCAATCTAACGCAAACATAGCCGTTGTCTATAGAGTCTATTTTAATTTTCTACTTAATGACATTATTATGTTTATTATTATAATTATTATTTTACAGTGACTGATATAAGTTGACTAAATAAAGTTTAGTAGCTTTATAGGATACCATTGATAAAAGTTTCTGTTATTTTGTGTATGAGATATGTTATAGCCTATATCTCTAGTTCTTCACAAGCTGTAGATGTCCCATCGTAGACACATTTCTTCAACATTCTCCAACGCAAGCTTCTAACCATCGAAACATTGTCTGTCTTGCACGCTGCCAGTCAAGTGATGGGTTATTGCTTATAGTCGCCATCGCAGGGCCGGCCTTATGCAAAAAAGGTAGCCGCCTAGAGCCTCCAATTGGTACAGGCCTCGCACAGGAAAACATTTTTCTATATAAAAAAAAAATAAGTGAAACTTGGATCAGCTCTAAAATATATCAAAGATCTGCGTCTACTAGCCTAGCCCAAACTCTCTACTCTAACTTATGGTTTATTTATGAATGTTTAAAACTTTAGGTCTACTTGTTATACTGCCTTTGTTCGAAGAACATTGTTTATTTCTATTGATGACTATGTCAAAAGGTTATTAGAATTAGGAGTCTGATGCATCAAAACACAATCAAAAAGCGGAGAATGCAAAGAGTTGCTTTATAAAATTTCGTTAATCGTCAGTATTGATTGTTTTAACCAAACAATAGAAATCGCGTTCTATTATTATTGTGAGGTTTATTTTTATTTTTCTATTTTATTTGAATTTGGAGCCACCAAAGTCACTTCGCGTGGGCCTCCGATTACCTAAAGCTGTCCCTGTCTGTCTCATAATAAGCAACTGTTGAATGTTTTTGTATTGAATGGCTTGTTCAATGTGCACATTCTAAACACCATCAATCATTGACTAGGACATATCGTTGCCTGGTATTTCTGATAGTCAAGTTATATTTTCTCACAAAAATGTATGATGTTGTGGGCTAATATTAATTATTATCTGACTTCGATACTATCTCAATTATTACTTCACATTAGCCACAGATCATTACAAGTTAAATATAGACTTAATAACAACTTTCACTTCTATAAAATAACACTTTATTTAGCACTGGGAAATCCGTCCAGTCTTCCTAAACGTCGCTATTTCTAATTGCTATTTAAAACAGCCTACTTCTATACTAACGCCATGTTGCTCTCTTGTTCGCCTAAGTCTACTACGTCATTAGTCTGTCTTACTACGTCACTACTTTTACCGTCGCTAAAAACCGTACACAATATATTTGTCTAACAAAACTAACCTACTCTCTAAACTAGTACATTACAATATTAACAGCACACAATCAATGCAGTTATTGTCCCGTAGGGTAACCCCGTAAAGCTTCTACTCGTTTTGTGTTTGCCAAGTTTACATCTCAAAAATGAAACAAGTTTTTAGATTCACTTTCTCCTATCGCCGTTCGGTTTATTGAAAGCAAACTATTTTATTTATAATAATATAAGGTTAAACTAATAACAAATATATAATGAAGACTTATAATATACAGCATAATTTTTAAAACAATTTTTAAATGAAATTAATTATAATGGCTTTCTGCTAAGCGTTCATTTTGGTGAAATACGTACACCCACAGACAAACATACATGAATACATACATATGCATATAATTATTTTAAAGGAGCTTGTTGTATTATGTTTTGGTATCTGTCTAATGAATAATAATTCCTTTTTTAAAATGTTGAATAAGTGTTCTAAGCTGCAACAGCCAAAAATGCTCTTTAAAAAGTGTAGACTTTTAAAAACCAACAACAAAACATGCGCAAAGAACAGAGAAGATTTAAAAGATACTGCTTGTTACATCCATAACTTCTCGTGATTTGGACAAAAACCTGTGCTGCTGTGCATAACACAAAGTGTGAGTACGACTGTTCATAGAGATTCTGTATAAAACCATCTCCTATTGATGTATTATTTCAATTGATCTACATTCCCTTTATTGCATTATATTTTAAAATATATTTGATACACTTTGCAGCCCTGGTTTAGATACAGTTATTTACTTTAAGACTAAAAATACATGTAACATATAGTTCAGTGAGACGTTTTTTCCTTCTTCAATCTGTTTTGTTTCAGAAGAGAAATAATGACCAAATTTAATAAATTGTATACAATTTAGATTTTTATTTGGACGCCTAGGAATAAATAAACAATGTCCTCGTGTGCGTGTGTAGATAAGAGTAGCATGTCTTTTCTCTAGACCTAGAGCTAATTTTTCTATAGACTTATCTGAATTTAAAATCCACACTATTGTCACTGTGAATATGCGGTATTATTCACAGACCTGTTGGGATGGGAGTTGATGTTATTTTATAGATTCATGTCATCTTTAATTCACAGGCTATGATAAATGTTGTTTGATGGCCGGGGGGGGGGGATTCAAAATGGGTTTACAACAATACATTTACAATGAATAAAAACACATTGATCATTCCTTTTTTTTTTTAAAGGACACAATTCCAAAAAAAAATGTAGTGTGGAGCAGGGACGGACTGGCTATATGGGCATCTGGGCAAATGCCCGGTGGGCCGGTACCCAAATGGGCAGGTAGGGCCACCGAAATGGCCTGATCGAAGCCACTATGGCACATATCAAATTGTTAAAGGTTTTATAATATTCTAATTATATTCTTATTATTATTTGTATAAAAGGCCATCTGAGCGTCATGTTTAAACAAAAAATCTTTCATAGACATTACAGTGTAATACTATTTTATTCTAACACATTTTCCGAAAATAAAATGTAGAATGTAGACAGTGCCACTAGTAGGCTTCATCCTTTTAGGGCCTACATAATTGCTAATTTAAAAAGACGCTATATTGCTTATAAAGATATAGAATTCACTGTATGCATGTATATCGATATATTATCAAACGTAACAATGATTTTGAGGACCGGTACACATGGAAATGGATGCCCATCACATGATAGAGAATTTGTGGGCCGGATTTTATAGAAATCCCCGGGCCGATTTTGACACCCAGTCCGCCCCTGGTGTGGAGAATGGGAGTGTGGAGCATGGGACATTTAAATGGGGCCTTCGAAAAATACATTTTTGTTTCTCATCTAGGTCTGAAACTGTTGGTCTAAAGAAATGTGTGCGGTGTGTAATACTTGCCTTGTGATCAAAGGATTCTAAAAAAATTGGTAAAACTAATCAAAGGTGCTTTCTATAGAAGTGAAGAGATGAAAAGTGTTTGTGCTGTATGGGGTTGGATCCGTTGTAGGATGCTAAACAAAAATAAAGGGTTGTCATTGTAATAAAAATCTACTGCGGGAACGCGAAGGGGGTGGGTGGGTTCGGTCGAAAAGCAACATAGACTTTATTGAATGTTTTGATATTGAATTGAAAAGCCGATGAAAAGTTAGAGATTGTACGTTGGACTAACTTTTTTTTTGTTATGGACGGGCGGGCAGCAGGGTGGTGGGGTGGAGCGGATAAGTAAAAGTGATACTATAGAATTCGCGGGCAAAAAGCATGTGTGAGTGTGTTTGTCTGGATGGGAGGCGTTATAAAGTGGGTCAATCCATTTGAAGTCCAAAGTCTATGTCAAAGAACATTACGATGCGCAGAGTGACAAGAAACCAAAAGTGGGTTTCAGAGAGAAAGGGAGAGAGAGAGAGAGGGGGGGGGGACATTCTAATTCAACAATGACTAGAATCCACGGCTAAAAAGTATGTAAAACACCGTGTATTGACAAGTTAAAAAAAAAGAAGAAGGGGATGTCCCTACAACAATTTAACGGGCTTAGCCGGTGTGAAATGTGAGTTTTAAACAAGAGATATGTGCCTACGTTGTTTCATGTTTTTGAAACCCTTGAGCACAAAGCAAACATAAGTCACTCTAATGTTTCCCTGTTTCAAATGTTGAGAACCACTTGCACCGGAGACTCCCCTGTTAACTAAAACTCATTTCCCCCGACGCCGTAATGATTCGATCATTGGGGATATGAGGCTAGTGTCTTTTGGACTCTCACGTTTTTGTTCCCGTTTAAAAGAATATTTTGTGAGTTTTATGTGAGCTTGTCCGTTGGTTTTATGTGAGCTTGTATGTTGGTTTTATGTGAGCTTGTATGTTGTTTTTATGTGAGCTTGTATGTTGTTTTTATGTGAGCTTGTATGTTGGTTTTGTGAGTTTGTATGTTGTTTTTATGTAAGCTTGAATGTTGTTTTTATGTGAGCTTGTATGTTGGTTTTATGTGAGCTTGTATGTTGTTTTTATGTGAGCTTGTATGTTGTTTTTATGTGAGCTTTTATGTTGGTTTTATGTGAGCTTGTATGTTGTTTTTATGTGAGCTTGTATGTTGTTTTTATGTGAGCTTGTATGTTGTTTTTATGTGAGCTTTTATGTTGGTTTTATGTGAGCTTGTATGTTGTTTTTATGTGAGCTTGTATGTTGTTTTTATGTGAGCTTTTATGTTGTTTTTATGAAAGAATTACAGTTGGTCAAAGAAATACAAAATTTAGTACGAATCTTACAAATAAGCTGTATGCTAATGATAGCATGATAGGCTATATCTATCATTTTATACATACACAAATGCGATTACAGGCACGCATCCTTAACGTAAAGTAAATAAATTGTGTTTTCTATTAATATTATTTGTAGACCAAAAGAAAGTATACATAATAATTAATAATTAATAAGTTTATCGAAAAAGACATTGACCCCCCACCTCACCCCACCATTACACACGTTCGTGCTGATATGAGCTTCGATATACTTGAGAACATGTCTGTAATTGCAGGCAACATTTTCATCTACAAACCTTGACCTATTATAGAATTAGCATGAATTGCTGGGAAGGATAGGGAAACTTGCTGAATATGCTTCGCATATATAGAAAACGATACATCATTAACGGTTAATCAATGAGGATTATTATGGGACGTAGAGTTTGCTAGGCATGCTATGAAGCACTACTAGCTGTGACTAGCTGGGCATGCAATGAAGCACCACTAGATGGGCATGCAATGAAGCACCTCTAGCTGGGCATGCAATGAAGCACCACTTGCTGGGCATGCAATGAAGAACTTCTAGCTGGGCATGCAATGAAGAACCTCTAGCTGGGCATGACATGTGAACGATGACATGCAGGGGCGACAACGAGTGTAAGAGTTAATAAATTGGTGTGTTGACAGCATAAAAGCGCTACTAACCATTTCACAGCTGCGCAGGGTCAGACACCTATTCCGTATGGGAGATGACAACATGTCAAAGACAATCTTTTGTGACGAGATAATGGAGGTCGGCGTAATAAAAGATGCCCACCCCCAACCCCAAAGTGCTATAAAGATTAAATCAGGCGCCATTGTGCCCTTGCTGAAGAAGAAAACAGTTGGCAGCAGATTATCTTCGAAAGAGACGGCTAAAAACCTCTTGCAAGGGTCTCGCTATACATAGTTGAGGCCTAACAGAAGAGACTTTGTGTAAGAAATGCGCAGACAACTGGAAAAAAACAACAAATATAAACCTGGCGGACAACGGCTTTGTCTGCATTAGATGTGGCAAAATATACATGGCCATATAAAGTATTGCACCCATCCTTAATGTTCGAAATGGAAGACATTCACACATAAAAGTGTTTTAAACTTTTTTTTTCTAATCCTTTTGTTGCCAGTTTTGGATTTAAAAACTCCCTAAAATTGCCACCAATACTTAAGTAAATAATAATACATAGTTCAGTGGTGAGATAGTATATATTTAATCTATTACGTATCTAGTTTTAACAGTCTAGAAAATCTAGATAGACCTACACAGTAATACTCTTTATTTCTTAAGTTGCAAGTAGGCATAGTTAGAATAAACATAATTTATTAGAACAAAAGGTATAAACTGTGTTAATATTGTTAATGATTTGTTGTCAGTGCATAGAAGACATGCTATTTTAAAGGCTCAAAAATATCTTTTAAAAAAAAACTAACATTGTTACAAGGACTCAAAATGAAAGAGTGACAACTCATTCTATGAATAAAATATCTCACACGATGCAAGAAAACGAAATAATGTTGGAACTATTCTCGTTGAAGAAGGCTTATAAATGACATTGTGCACTGGTGGGACACGAGTATCACAATCGTTCAGACACAAGCAGATTTCTAATTTCTATACGAATATGATGCTAATCTTGTTTTTAAAACATTGACTTATCAGCAAAGAAAAAGTGTATAAAACAAATATAATGGTGAGAAAGTTGGGGAAATGAAATTAAAAAAACAAAACTATTAATTGATATTGAACATAGAGCATAGCCTTGCACTTATCACAACTTTAAAGTGTGTAGAAAATATGCAACAGAGGTTACAAGGTGGCCACACTTTGTCATCAGTGTATCTACAATAAAGATATGCCCGTGTACTTTAGCGAACTGATCACTCCATGTGTCGCTCAGAGAGCCCTGCGCTCAATGGACTCAACGCTTGTAATGACGCTTGTTTAGATTAGTTTGTCATTTTACATTTCTATGTTTGTAATTTAATCATAGCGCCTTAATCCTACATTTTGTTTGTTAACAGCGCTCTATAAGTTAAACTATTATTATTATTAAAAGAAATGTCTTGGATATTTTTTTTGTGTCTATTGTCACAGACATGGGGACTACAGAGCTGGATATTCTAGATAATTATGACGTTATTCAGCTATCTCTGACAGAACTCAGTGGTGTTATTAGGAAAGTGAATATATCAAGTCAAAAATTAAAAGATATACTTCGAAATTCCGGTAAGCTTATAGATGTGGTGTATAACTATTTCGCAGCATGCCGACCCCTCTAGAATTAGAAATGTTGAGGTTTGTAAAATTTTAAAGACTTCACAATAAAAAAAAAACAACTATACATTTATATTTCCCCAGGTTGCGTCCAATTTGGCAATAGTGTCTCCAACGCCAGCAGCGCCTTAATCTATGACGGCAAGTCGTGTTCCGGTACGGCCAATGTGGACTTGTCCACGCTTAGAGAGCTGCCATGGCTATCGTCGCAGAACGGTCAGCGAGTGGGTGGCGCTTTATGTCAGATTGCGTCCCCTGCCCACCAGCCTTCCGTTGTCTGCTCTCCAAGGGCCGCATCTCTGAAGCAAGTGAAAAGACTTAAGGAAGACTTTGGACTGATTGTATTGTCTGCCTTTGAAGCTGAGTTTATGATCTTCGAGGTTAGTTATTTCTCTTCTTGACTTAATAGCACAAGAAAATGCAAAAAGAGGGGGAGGAGAGAACACGTGATCTTTCTCTTTATATTATACATTCTATATTTGATTACATTGAAGTGTGTATGTTTGACAAAGGTCAATATCTGGTGTCATTAAAATAGTTGCATTTTTTTTACTTGGTCAGTCAACTTACGTCAGAAATTAACAAATTTCTCCCGAAAAAGGTTTACCATTCTTCTGTGAACTTCTTCTGCATGACCTAAACATGCTTGCTAGAGCAGTCTTGCTTAACACTCAAAGACTTGCAGATGTAACTTAGTCTTCTCTTGATTTTTTTTTTTTATAGATTTTATATAGAGCAACTTTCATGCTTATAGCATGCTCAAGGCTTATAGCATGCTCAAAGCGCTATGGTCCAACTCATTTGTAGACCAGAGGGGGTTGGGGGTATCGGGGAGACTATTTTTCCGTGCTGCCTTTAGGCGCAAAGTAAACACAACTCGGCTCGAGCACACTTGATAGGTAGCCACGCCACGTTGAAGTCTACTTAGCCTCTCAGCCTCACATCACCCATCTTATCACCATTTTGTCGTTTATTTTACATTGTATTCCTGTAGCAGACTCTGCGTCGCGCAAAATATCATGCACCAGAGTGCATCTACAGAAACTGTGTTGATGTGTGAAATATTTAGTGACACCTCTCCATGATACTAGTAATGCATATGTAATACCATGATATGACATTGTAAAGGAGAGAAGACAATGTATACTAGACACTTTCTAGTGACTCTAGCTGAAGTAGAAGTAAAAGGGGAGACAACTATTTGCATAATTAAATGTTTAGTAAAAAGAAAAAATATGTACATGACTGCATGACTACACGCCTCTGTATTGTATCGATTCCTTCCCCTGTCCACTGTAAAGAGTCGTGGGTTATCTCCTTCTAGCTCATTGATGAATGTGACGGTTAGGTGAAGTATAAACAGATCTACCATAAAGCCGTACTATTGGGTTCACAGAACAGATTTTGACAATGTTTAATTGCATTATTTCTCTATATACTATATGTTGTATATGAAGATATCGATTGCGAAATAATAATAATTTTAAAATATTAATGGCAGTTTGTTGATAATGCCATTCATTGGCATAATTTGAAAACTGCTCTACGTCAGTGGAGCCAAAACATTTTTAGCACGGGAATAGCCACGGCGATGACTGGAATTTTTAATTTCTGCATTATCATGGCACCTCTGAATCCACCGAACTCTACCTGACATTAGTTGGTGAAAAGTAAAGGAATTTAGTCGTTGTCTGTCCACATGATACCCTCGTTACTCGTAGGCCACGGAAACAAATGACCTTTGAATCCTCTGTCCCATAGATCGTGGTGTCTCAAAGAAGTAGGACCTACTTTATTTTAACTAATTAACTATTAAATCCATACATTCAAACAGGTCGAAAGACTAATGAGTGGAAACAATTCTTTTTAGAAAAAATATTTAAAAAACAATTTTGAAGAGTCTTTTGATTTCAATTGGGGTAGTTGCTCTTTGTGAGACAAGATGAGCAGTTTTATATGGTACTTTTAGAGGTTTATTTAGCCAGATTGTGCAGTGGTTCGAACAAACCCTGTGTTTTCTCCATTAATAAGCTAATAACCTACTCACAAACACACTCAGTTTATAAAATATTGTCCCCAGCCAAATCAAAATCATTTATGCCATCTACTTTTAAACATTATTTTAAATTAGAAAATGTACATGACAGTACAATTTGTTTAGTTTAAAATTGATTTCATATATTGTTCCATTTTTGTCCTCAGAAAGATGGAATAACTCCGTTCAACAATGTTCTTATTGAGCCGTATGGGCGGGCAGACAACATGTCTGGAAGGGAGGCTATCCTGCTCGGTACATGCAGCATGATGGACAAAGCCAGGTTACCTTTGGAATCCTTCATGACAGAGTTCGCCGCCGCCCAGTTTGAGTTGACCTTTCGCCCCGAGGAGGGCGTGACCTCTGCCGATACCATCACGATAATGAAGGACGCACTTAGGTCCTGCTTGAGTCAGAACGACATGGCCGTCACCTTCATGGCCTGTCCTCTAGAAGAAGGACATGCTAACGGTTTTCACTTCAACCATTCTCTATGGACATCCGATGGACAAAACGCGCTCCTTAACAGCGAGGACCCACTTTTCATGTCGGACACTGCAAGGCACTGGATCGCCGGGCTCATTCACCACGCACCTGCACTGACCGCACTCTTATGCCCCACTATCAACTGTTACAGAAGACTGGCCGATGAAATGTGTCCCAAGCTGGCCACTTGGGGTGTAGAGAACAGGCGAAGCTACCTGAGAATTAAAACAGACAAGAAAAATGTCTACATTGAAAACCGGCTACCTAGCAGCGCCTCTAACCCCTACCTAGACGTGGCAGCCATCCTGGCAGCTGGTCTAGACGGACTAGAGAGGAAGCTACCATGCCCGGCACAAAGTGACACATCTTCTCCTCTCATTCCAAGAAAGCCCGAAGAGTCATTGTCTGCACTAGAGGAAGATGACATCCTGAGACAAGCCATTGGTGAGGATTTAATAAAGGGCTTCATAGAGATGGCCAAGAGAGGTCTTTCAGCTAGAGTCGACGGTTCAGACACCTTGGAGTTTCAACGAGACGTGTACTTCCACGCAATTTAACACTGTCTTATGCCGAAATCCAATCCAAGCTTATTTTAATTGTCATCGACATCAATTGATGAAAATTTAAAGGATTGAACAGAGGTGCACAGTCTCCAGCCCTCCTCTCTCCCCATCTCCACCGCCAAAAAAAAAGTATTATGGTACGAAGGTTTAAATCTTTAAATGTGAAATAATTTATATATTTTGTGTGGTACCTCTATTAGAGCTAAATTCAGAAGAACACTTGTGTTTTATTGTTAAAAATCAATGTAAATAATGAAGTCCTTGGTTTGTTTTGGAATGCCAGAATGACCACAACTTGTGTGATGTCACTGAGGTAAGTTGTTGATTGAATATTAATGCATCGCTTAATAAACTCTTTAAGCCAGGTAAATAAATTAAGCAAATCAACTTTTTTTCTCACTGATATAATTGGATGCGTGAGTAAAGAAAAAAGGTATTTTATTGTACAAAAAATATGTTAATAAAACATGAATTTAAGAGATTGTCTAGACAAGAGTAATAACAAAATCAAAAGTTATAGTCAAGAAATAACTATTATAAGCAAAGTATATAGAAAAATCTTACAATTATCAAAGAATGAATTCTACTTTGATTAACTGAGTAAAACATTTGAATGAATATAAAGCACTGTGTTCCCTCCTTTTTATATTTTATTTTATAAATTCAAGAATTAATTTCCTTTTAAAAAGAAAGAGATCATTAAAATTAAGCTATTATACATTTAACTTTTATATTGATCTATTTAACATTGACAATAACAAAAGGTGTCACAACGTCTCAGCCAGTCTCAGATTACAATGGTCAAAATGTTAGTTGTTTTTGATTTTCTCAAACACTGAAAACATATATTTTCTGTACCTCATGTCGAAATAATTCATCACAAATTATTTGTTTCATTGGTATGAAGTACCAAGGCACACTTTTAGTTTTGTTTAATTACGGCCATTTTCTTTTGATGATTGATGGACCTGCTTCTTGGTACTCCTTCTTTGTTATCTGCAACTGTTGAAACGTTGGTAGAGCCGCAAACACCGAGCCTCCAATCCAAGCCGCTAGGTGGCGATCTCTCCTGGCGTGAACTTTGGCCTTAAACGGAGATGTATTACATGCGTTAAACATGTTGTCAGATGTATCAATTACATTTGACCTTCAACGTTTGGGCTATTTACAAGTATGGATAGACTCAAAAAAAAGGAATGTTTAAATACATTCTGTGTCCGAATTAAAGATCACAGAATTTAAACCGATACTTTTTTTTCTAACTATGTCATCCATTCAACGATTCAAACCAGATTTTTAGATTGGCCTTAAAAAATAGATAGGCCTATCAAATTATCCCGACATGCTGTCACTGGGGCCCACAGTCATTATGTATAAAAAAAAGCAATGCTTAAAAATCAAATCAATGTTAAAGAAAAGGTAACAATTTCGGTCAATGGATCTGTGTTTTATATGTTAGACCTATATCAAAATTCAAACCTTAGAACTTCCCCTCCCTTGGGCACATCTATCACAAGGTCTGATTGGGTCCCCTTGACTTTTTTATATGTCGCCTGTAACATAGCGCTCTAACAAATGATTATGATCAGCATCAGAGCAGGCATTTAGGGCACATTCGTCAGCAAATAGCAAGTCTCTGATTACTGCTGCATTTGTTTTTGATTTTGCTTTAAGCCGCCTCGGGTTGAATAGGCCACCATCAAATCTGTATGATATATTTATCCCGTTGTTTTTTCTATTTGTGAATGCATCTGTCAGCATAGCGGAGAACATGATACTGAACAGTGTAGGTGCTAGGACACAGCCTTGTTTTACCCCGTTTGATACTTTGAAGGGCTCTGATGGTTCTCCACTTTCTTGGACACGAGCCTTCATGCCATCATGAAATAGTCTCACCATGGTTATGAATTTTTGTGGACAGCCATACTTTGAAAACGATCTGCAGAGCATCGTCAGTGACTTCTCAAGAGCATGCTCAGACTTTGGCCTTACCATCAATACGAACAAGACTGAAGTCTTATATCTACCTGCTCCTGGGAAAGTTTACTCGGATCCAAGCATCACTATAAATGGACAGGATATAAACGCAGTGGACAAATTCACATATCTTGGCAGCACACTCTCCAGAAAAGGAAAAATCGATAGTGAAATCGACCTGTGTATCGCCAAGGCCAGTGCATCCTATGGCAGACTGTCTAAAACTGTCTGGAACAGACGTGGCATTACCACAAACACAAAGCTAGGGGTCTATAGAGCCGTCATCCTCCCTTCATTGCTCTATGCCTCAGAAACATGGACAGTGTACAGTAAACATGCAAAGAAACGGAACCACTTCCACATGACATGTCTGAGAAAAATACTAAACGTCAAATGGCAAGACAAAATACCAGATACGGAAGTTCTTTAAAGAGCGTGTCTGCAAAGCATCCACACAATCCTGATGCAGTCCCAGCTGCGATGGGCAGGTCACGTCTACAGAATGAAAGACCACCGCATCCCTAAACGACTCTTGTATGGCCAACTAAGCGAAGGAAAGCGCTCGCAAGGTGGTCAAAGAAAGCGCTTCAGGGACACCCTCAAAACTTCTCTGAAGGCGTTCAGCATAGACCCAGGCACCTGGGAAACAGAGGCATATGACAGAGCATCATGGCGTCGCGCTGTGAAAACTGGCGCACAGGTTGCTGAGGAAAAAAGAACAACACTGGGAAAAGAAAAAAGCCAGAAAAGAAAAGCAAGGCAAACGACACTAGCTCCAGCTGGAATAACCTGCTCAGTGTGCGGCCGAAAATTCCGGGCTCACATAGGTCTCACCAGTCACATGAGGAGGCATAAAACCCCAGTGCAAAGCCCTCAGCCCCCTGGATGACAAAGTGGTCATCATCGAACCACGATGGACGAACTATATATATGATCAGCATCCAAGGATGTCATTTTAGAAAATATTTTTGTACACTAGTAAAAGAAACGGCTTGCAATGAATGTTTTTGTTTGAAAAATACATAGGAATACAAATTAGTAAAGTAGGGCCTAAACTTGCTAGTGCTTTAACGCAAAAGTAACTATTTTATTCTCACACACCTTTAATGTTTATAATAGGTCTATACTTTCAGACAGACCCCTTTCCACCCAGCTGAAAATTGTTAAACGTCTTATTGACAATGCAAGACTTAAGTTATAGGTTAAAAAACGGATTATAAATTACGAAATCTATTATTAATTTCGTATATCTCTATACGGTGGCGGTGTGGCTGTGTGTTACCTGTGGATTTTGTGGGTTTAGAGAAGTCAACTCGTGCTGCAGTCTGTTAGCCAGCCCTTCAAACAGGGAGGTGCCGCCACTGAGTAGAATGTTGGTGTAAAGAGGCTTCCTGACGTTCATGTCACATGATGAGATAGCACCGTTGACCAGCTTGTGGACACCCTTGATGTCACCGCGACCCGATAGTTCCGGATCAAACAGAATCTCCGTACTCTTGTATCTGCAATGCAAAATGACATCAAAATAACCCAATGATAGTCTGTGTCATGTACATGCTTTTACTGTTTCTAATAATCTTATGATTGTGTTACATTTATTGACACAGATAACTAGAACGCAAATAGGTTTCTAAAAGCAAATAATAATATTTAGAGTGCGATGATTGTGGGACGTTAGTAGAGTGGACAGGTGTGGGTGGGGAGTATCTTTGGCCAGCTTGTGGACACCCTTGATGTCACCGCGACCCGATAGTTCCGGATCAAACAGAATCTCCGTACTCTTGTATCTGCAATGCAAAATGACATCAAAATAACCCAATGATAGTCTGTGTCATGTACATGCTTTTACTGTTTCTAATAATCTTATGATTGTGTTACATTTATTGACACAGATAACTAGAACGCAAATAGGTTTCTAAAAGCAAATAATAATATTTAGAGTGCGATGATTGTGGGACGTTAGTAGAGTGGACAGGTGTGGGTGGGGAGTATCTTTGGCAAAGGGCTCTCATATTTATGAATCCATCAATATTACATATCTTAATACATGTCGTTTTTTTATTTTTTGGAAGTAAATATTCTAGTTCCGTGTACAGCTGGTGCTAAGCATCTTGTCAGATTTGTTTTTTTACGCTATGCACTTACAGCCAAGTTCTAATAGAAAGTGCGTTATTCTATTTGGACAACTTTTTACCTCTCTGTATCAAGAATTATCACGTTTTTATCCGGAAGTTCAAAAGTGCTAGGAGCAGACGACACTTGTTCTTTCTGAGAGACCAAGCATAAAGTCTCTTTTATTTTCTTGGCTATCAGTTTATTGGGTGGCGAAGTCAAATTGTGCCCTTTGTCTGAAACAAGCAAAACATTTCAAACCAAAATATATTTCAAATCGTGGCTTTAATTTATTAACTAGTAAATATTATTATTAATGAGTCTTATCTTATATAATACAGACATTACTTCAAAAAAGAAGATGATTACTTCCTATACGTTTTTTTGTAATTTTACTTACTTTCTAGTAGTCTATTTGGCCAGTATTTGGTTGTAGTTACCTGCTAGTTATCGTACTTGGCTAGTATTTGATTCTATTTACTTGCCAGTAATCATACGTGGCCAGTATAAGTCTTTTGCCTACCTTTTAATAGTCGTATAAGGTACTCTGTGATATCAGATCCAGCCAGATCGACCTTGACGGATGCCTCCCCAATGTTGAAGCCTTCATAGATGGGCACCACAGATGTGGCCCCAGCACCAATGTCCACGATGGTACCTGTGACACGACCAGCGTGGTACAAACTCAGCACAGCCTGTACATCCATGCACCATGATCAACACATGAAAGTCAGAGGGTTCATTAGAGCAAACAATGTAGGAGACATTAAACAATGTTGTTGCTATTTTAAAGTAATAAATAGAAGAAACGTCCGTGTGGAACATATTTTAAAGGAACTCTTTAGGATAGCCACGTTTTGAATTGTAAAGGTTCATCGATTTCTTTATTGCTGTTTTTAAAGTTAACAAAACAGAAAAATATTAATATTAAAAAAAACAACCAAAATTTTAAAAAAATCAAAACAAAGCTTATCTAAGGAAGAACTCCACACTTACAAGCATATCTAATGTAGAAGTTATTTCCCTTATTCGATTTCAAACAAAATAATTAAGTACCAATAATTAATTGACTAATTGGTTGATTTTTTAATTTATTCATGTTTTGTTAAGTAAAATAAAGGATTGTATAAAGTTTAAACCTGTTTCGATAATGGGTGTGGGATAAATAACGTGTATATTTTCTAAGGGGACAAAACCCTACATATTGAGCCCAAATTTGTGAATACCAAGGTATTACTTTCCCTTGTTGGTATAAAAAAAAATAATTAATTACCAGTAATTAATTAACTAATTGGTTAAATTTTGTTATTGATTCTTGTCTACGCCATGAATAATTGTGCAAAGTTTTAACTTGACCTAAGAAAGAGAAGGGGAGAAATAATGTGTTAAAACTTGTTACCTGACATACATATGACATACAGACAGAGTGGGTTGATGTAAACTTTGTAAACATGGCAATAAAAATAAACTACGATCGTTCCGCATTTGAAATACTGTATGTTGTTATACTGTACTCTATATTGTTATACTGTTCTGTATGTTGTTATACTGTACTCTCTATGTTGTTATACTGTTCTGTATGTTGTTATACTGTACTCTCTATGTTGTTATACTGTTCTGTATGTTGTTATACTGTACTCTATGTTGTTATAGTGTACTCTATGTTGTTATACTGTACCCTGTGTTGTTATACTGTACTCTATGTTGTTATACTGTTCTGTATGTTGTTATACTTGTTCTGTATGTTGTTATACTGTTCTGTATGTTGTTATACTGTACTCTCTATTTTGTTATACTGTTCTGTATGTTGTTATACTGTACTCTATGTTGTTATACTGTACTCTATGTTGTTATACTGTACTCTATGTTGTTATACTTGTTCTGTATGTTGTTATACTGTTCTGTATGTTCTTATACTGTTCTGTATGTTGTTATACTGTACTCTATGTTGTTATACTGTACTCTATGTTGTTATACTGATCTGTATGTTGTTATACTGATCTGTATGTTGTTATACTGTTCTGTATGTTGTTATATTGTACTCTATGTCGTTATACTGTACTCTATGTTGTTATACTGTTCTTTATGTTGTTATACTGTTCTGTATGTTGTTATACTGTTCTGTATGTTGTTATACTGTACTCTATGTTGTTATACTGTACTCTATGTTGTTATACTGTACTCTATGTTGTTATACTGTTCTGTATGTTGTTATACTTGTTCTGTATGTTGTTATACTGTTCTGTATGTTGTTATACTGTACTCTCTATTTTGTTATACTGTTCTGTATGTTGTTATACTGTACTCTATGTTGTTATACTGTACTCTATGTTGTTATACTGTACTCTATGTTGTTATACTTGTTCTGTATGTTGTTATACTGTTCTGTATGTTCTTATACTGTTCTGTATGTTGTTATACTGTACTCTATGTTGTTATACTGTACTCTATGTTGTTATACTGATCTGTATGTTGTTATACTGATCTGTATGTTGTTATACTGTTCTGTATGTTGTTATATTGTACTCTATGTCGTTATACTGTACTCTATGTTGTTATACTGTTCTTTATGTTGTTATACTGTTCTGTATGTTGTTATACTGTTCTGTATGTTGTTATACTGTACTCTATGTTGTTATACTGTACTCTATGTTGTTATACTGTACTCTATGTTGTTATACTGTTCTGTATGTTGTTATACTGTACTCTATGTTGTTATACTGTACTCTATGTTGTTATACTGTACTCTATGTTGTTATACTGTTCTGTATGTTGTTATACTGTACTCTATGTTGTTATACTGTTCTGTATGTTGTTATACTGTACTCTCTATGTTGTTATACTGTTCTGTATGTTGTTATACTGTACTCTATGTTGTTATACTGTACTCTATGTTGTTATACTGTACTCTGTGTTGTTATACTGGACTATGTGCTGTTATACTGTTCTGTATGTTCTTATACTTTTCTGTATGTTCTTATACTGTACTCTATGTTGTTATACTGTACTGTATGCTGTTAAAAAAAACTGAGAATCAAAATGTTGGCAAGAAGAACTTATAATGTCACATCCCATCCCATAATCTTTAAAACTGATTCATATTTCATACGTTTTGTGTTCACTCTCCTTTTCGTTTTGCTTGAAAGAACTCTTGAATCTCAATCATTGAGTGCACACACACTCAGCCCAATGTGACACTGTGTAATGTATGGACCAGTCCATTCGATAAGACTGAGATCTAATGACAAGCAGTGGCCTTACCTGATTAGTCATAAACAAAGATGGAATCTGAAATTTCTCAAATAAGATCTGGGCTGTTTTCTCTCGATTGAATGATGAGTTGTTGAGGGCTTCGGACATCAATACTGGATGTTTTGATGGATCAACTGACAAAGCATCCTAAAGTTGAAAAATAAATTGCGGTACATGAAACCTGGTGAGATCGAAACGACTTTGAATTGGTAAAAAGAAAAACACAAAATGTCAACAAAAAAAATATTTTTAAAAATATTTTGTTTCCTTTCTTTTCATACAAATTGTTTTTGTTTCACCACAGTGCTCATACAATTATCTACTATTTTGTTTTTACTAGACATTTTACTCAAACTTGCAAATATTTGATATCAAGATTTTTCTTGTTTTGTTGAGTATCTAAAATTATAAATACTCATGACTCTCAAAATCAATGCACCAAATGTAACATCTAGTACATACGAATTGTCGCGTATTCGGTTTAGCTTATATTTGTGGTCATAGCAGACGACATGATGGCAATACAGAGCTGAGTGATCCATTTTTTAAATATAGTAAAATCGTATTCATATTACCTCTAAACATTAAATAAGTTTCTGGAGTATAAAAAAAATGCAATATATAAATACAAATAAAACGAGTTTTAAAATATATTTATGCCATTTATTTAGTTGCTTAAAAAAAGCTAACTTATCTATTAGCATAATTAGATTTAAGGTTTCTATAGTTTAGAGTCGTCGTTGAATATTTAATTTTAAAATTAATTTATAAGTACAAACAAACTTTTCGATTAGCTTAATTAGATTTAAGCTTACTGTAGTTTAGAGTCGTCATAGGAAATCTAATTTTAAAGTTATTTAATAAGTAATATTTCGATCCCTTTTCTAAGCTTAATTATCATTGGTTAAAATATATTAACCCCAATAAAGAAATTGTAGATTTCCGTACTAATCTGAGCTAACTGATTTCTGTAATTATCCGAGCTTACCTTAAACATAAA
This sequence comes from Biomphalaria pfeifferi, assembly GCA_030265305.1. Lineage (NCBI taxonomy): Eukaryota > Metazoa > Mollusca > Gastropoda > Planorbidae > Biomphalaria > Biomphalaria pfeifferi. The sequence goes on along the minus strand of JASAOG010000023.1, from coordinate 3,428,930 downwards.
TGCCCAAAGAACTTCCATGTCATCCCAGTTAGTGATCAAACCTCTTTTAATAGGATAGTGGAGTTCTAAGTCTGAAATTCTGTCTATAGCTTTCTGTCCGACAAAGCTGACCTGTGAGGCAAAATAAAATGTGCAAGAACGATCTTATTAGTTTCATCAGGAAAATGTCACCTGGGATGTTCTATACACTGACAAATAGCACTTAGGCCTAGATCTACTTATAACCAAGAATTTTGAATTCGAAACACTGAATTCAAATGTGTCTATTCTTCCCCTTTTCACATCTTCCTAAGTACAGTTTGTGTACATTGTGTAATCCTGCAAAAATGCAAAGGGTGTAGAAATCCATGTAGAGTCCTAACATTTGTTATCACCTCAGTGGTGAGCAGGGAGCTTGAGATAGTTGGTGGAAGGGATAGCGACACAATTCCCCGCCCTATTATCTTCATTAGCTGTTAGTCTCTTTGCTGTATGTGTGTAAAAGTTTGTTAGAATTCTTTGTTTGATGATACTGCTCTGTGATTACTCTCGTGCATGTATCGTACCTTATTCGTTAGGGCTTGGTGTAGATTTAATTTTTAAAAAAAAATCATTAATTTGTAATCATGGCGCCTCAATTTTGAAGCAGATGCCAAGCAGATGGGCAAGACGTGGGGACAGTTGGAGAGACTCGCCCAGAACCGAGGTGCCTGAAGGGAGCTGGTTGGTGGCCTTTGCCCGAGATGGGACCACGAAAATAAATTACTTCAAGTTCGCCAGAAATTACTCAATATTTATAGCTTTATTTATGTGAATGGAAGAGGCAGATAGAGAGAGAGGGAGATTTTTAGAAAGATGATCAAAGGAACATGACATGACCTCCCTCTGTTGAATGTTTAATACTACTGTTTAGTGCAAACTGCAGCCTACCTTGTTAGCATCTCGTGCTACGGTGCTGGGAAACACTGAAGCAGGCAGATCTTCTCTCGCCAACCCAACTTTGCAAGAGTCTGAACCATTGTCTACCACAATGGCGGGAACTGGTTCATCTCCAGACATAGTAGTCAGTTTGTGTTCTGTAAAAAAAAGAAATATAATCGCAATTAGATAAAGACAGTATCGGAAATGGAGAAAGAAATATGAAACATTAATAAAATATTATTATTGCTTGTTGCCTAGCGTTCAAAAGTTTGGATTAAGTCAATCTAGAAGTGCTGTGTAGGCTCAAGTAATGAGTTTAAATGATAAAAGCAAATATCTACTTCCTAATGCCTTCTGAAGGGATGCAATAAACAGCTACTTCTACTAGAAAACACATAACTAATAGGATGACATCTTACCCGAGTCACATTAGAGGACACACATATAACCAGGGCAGGCCCTAACAATTGCGGGGCCCTTTGCGAAACGGATTGCGCGGGGCCAAGTCTGGGTAGGGGTAAGGATAATAAGTGAAAAATAAGATTTTGTATTAAAAAATAAATTCGTCTTAGCATTTTAGTCATTCTTTACTAAGTACAAAATCACGATCTCATTAACTTTTTTTTTACGATCCTTGCGTGTAGAGAAGTCATACAGTATATCATCAGAATTCTGTTTCCTACATAGATCAAGCTCAATAGCAATAGCAAGAATTGCCAAATTGTTCAATCTATCTTCGTGAATTGTTGACCTCAAGTAATTGAATGACACCCCCAACATGACAATTTTTATCTATTTTTCAGGAGATTTTTATGATTTCAGATTTCCATGAGCTCCTGGAAAATCAGGAGGCCGCGGGAATCCAGTAATATAAGTTAAATCTGTTAAATTTAATAATTTACACCTAGAATTAGCGCGGGGCCTATGATGAAAGTGTGGGGCCCACTGCGGCGCATAGGCTGCAGTAGCCTAAGACCGGCCGGCCCTGCATACAACTAATATCTAACCCAATGAAACAACTAAGTCACATTAGTTTTAGAGGACATACATATAACTAATATCTAACCCAAGGAAACAACTAAGTCACATTAGTTTTAGAGGACATACATATAACTAATATCTAACCCAAGGAAACAACTAAGTCACATTAGCTTTAGAGGACATACATATAACTAATATCTAACCCAAGGTTCCGTATACATGAACAAGAAGAGTAAGCACCAGGTTGGAAGATTGGCTTCATAAGCTTTTATAGATAGTTAATAGTGTTATTGACACAAACTGGTATGCTTCGGACACACATGGTTCACAAATCACAGTATCATTATACGACACCTTAACGCTAACACCTTGACACAGTTGCCAGAAGAAACAAAATGAGTGATGCGTGATGCGTTATTGCGGATGGCCTCAGACGATAAGAAGTGATACGCATTGGTTAGTTACTAAACATTATTACACTATATTCTATTCTATATATAGTCTTAGTTTCGTCTAAAGAAAATGAGTCATAGAAATAAGAATTTCCGCCTTATCTTTTTTTCGTATAAATCAGTGTTTCCCAAACTGTGTTACACGAGGAACCCTCGTGTTCCGTGACGCATGAATAATGTTCCACGAACAACTGGAATAATTAACTAATAGGCCACCACTCTCTAAAATAATAAGCAAAGTGTTCCACTAAATATTCAGAATCTTCAAAGTGTTCTTTTTAGGAAAACCTTTGGAAAACACTGATATATGTAAACGAAAAAATGTGTTGAGTGCAAGAGTCCTACTTTTACTATTACTAATATTATTGAAAAGATTACTAATAATATTTGTACAGAATAAAAAACTTCAACTATCTAATTGCTATTTTTTAACATTGGCGTAAGTAACCCTTTCAGACTATGCGGTTTATAGGGTAGATGATGGTCACATGACACCCTCGTTAACCGTGGGCCGCAGATGACCTTTACATCAGCTGCCTTATAGATCGCAAGGTCTGAAAGGGGAACTTTCCTTTACTTATAAATACATATAAAAGTTTTAATTCACCAGCAGATACATTGGTGCGGGGACTTGAAAGGACTTAAGCTACATCAGCAGCTTAAAGGTACCATTTGAAACAATGGCTGCTGCACATACCAGTGTCTGAGAGCAAAGTGTACTGCTGATGAAAAGTCTTTGAGAAACAGAAGGAAAAAATATTTCTGTCCTAATCTAGATAAAGTATAGAGTGTAGGCCAATGAAGGCAAGTCCATAAATAGCAAATTTTTTGATGTATCCGGTGTACAGAATACGAAAGTATTGATAAGCGGAGCCTTTGAATAAAAAGGCTAAAATAATTTTTATCCATTTTCATTAGGCCACTGTAGAGTCGTATTTCAAAGCGCTTTCTCTTGAAGCACAAAGTAATTCTCATTTTTGAGTTGGCAGCATGCAGTGCTCTTTCAGTAGGGAAGTTTCTTCAATTCTCACCCTTTTCCTCTCTTCGTTTTCTTTCGTCATTCTGTTAGTTTCATTATATCGCCATAACATCCATATTGCTTTCTCTTTTGTCTCTGGTTATATTTTATTGTTAAAGGAACGTAGGGATTTTAAAAACGAAAATGTAAACAGAGAGCTGATTACTGAGATACGTGTACATTCCCTAGTCAAACTAGATTTTGTTTTATGTTCGACCTATAGACATGCATATTATATATAGGTCTGTGGTCTCAAAGCTGATTCAAGTGTAAAACCATAGACTTGTATATACTATAATCGTCTCAGTTTAAAGAAAATAATAATTCCCTAAAATGCGTGGTTATATGTCTATTTGTTCCTTATAATACAAATAAAGAACGAAATGCAATCCTATTTTTAACAAGACTGAAACATTTTGACTGCATCAATCCGATGACCTTTTATGATTGAACTGACCCCCCTCTCTTCCCCCCCCCCCCCCCCTTCCACTCGATTTTTTAAAAACTCTCTCCTAATTACTATACTAACGTTGATTTGACCTTATTAAATTAATTTTTGGTTTTATAAACTTTAATTTGTGTTATATAAAAAGAGCATGCATTCTCGTAAAATTCTATATCAAAAGTAACATTTTCTGATTATAAAAAGTTTAATCATAACAGGGTAGAATGTACAAATGTGAAAAATGAACAATGCTGTCAGAATGTGAAAAATAATTACGGAGATATAGAATTAATTATCAGCACTTTAAAAATAAAATAACAAGATAAATAAATGAATGTAGGCCTACTGTATAATTAATTGATGGTTATTTCGCATCTCTAAGCCTTTCAAATAATAACTCAAGCGAAGATCAAGAACATAAGTTCGGCTTCAGTTGAAAAAATAAACACTTCCTTTTTAAAACCAGCCAGTGTAGCACAGGTAACACATTTGAAACACTGTAATAGTACAATCTGTAACAGTGCCAGGCTACTCCTTCCCTTTTTAAAATATGGCTAATGTATATAAAAATAGATATTTTTTGTTACACTGGCATAACTTCGGTTGCTATAGCTATATATTATAATTATGTAACAGGACAATTGTTGTTCAACAATTTGTAGCCTGCATTAGCTTGTCTTTTATTCTCGGTGTTGAGTGTTCACGGTTAGCTTTTAACGGAACATTCGTATCTTATCTTTAAAGATTACAGGCGTTACTTTAAAGAGAAGATAATTATGTAACGTCTTACGCATTCATAGACATTTAGTTACGTTTCTTCTATAGATCATGTTTCAAAATGTAAATCTCTATCTAGTCTAAATACTCACCTGGAGCTTCAGATTCTACTAGACATAGCTGATGTGTTGACAGCAGGTTGGTTATTGATGCGGTACACAGATCGACATTTACTTTAAAGCGCTGCAGCGAAGGCTACGCCCACCTTATTGGGAAAATCCGTTAAAACGAGTTAGGGAGGGATGGGGGAGGGGGAGGCAGCAAGTAACTTGTTGACATTTCACATAGAACAAGACGGACTAAACCTGCCTATCAAGACCGGGTCTTGGGAGTACCCTCAAACATATTATAGCCAATGCCAAGTAAGGACATTTTTTTTTTTACACCACGAGATTTACTAGAGCTGATCTTATCTTATCTTATATAATACAGACGTTACTTCAAAAAAGAAGATGATTACGTCCTACGCGTCATGCAATTAGTCATGCATATTAACCAATGACTTAAATTTTGGTTTTTCTGGCTAGCTCAGGCAACCCATTCCATGCTCTAATAGCACTAGGGAAGAAGGAGTATTTGTACAAATTTGTCCTAGCATATGGGATGAGGAATGTGCCTTTATCTTTGTGTCTTTCAGAGTATTTTATTAAATTTTGTTTTTGTATTTGAAGATTATGGTTCAGTGTTTGATGTATAATTGATTTATCGTCCTCGTGCTTTTGCTTCACCACAATATGGGTAGAGGCCCTTTATATGTTTTAAAGAAATTTTGTTCAGTAACCCTGTGAGTAATTGGCTACAGAGAATTAGCTTCCAAAGTGACTAAATTTTAATTATAGACTTCATTTCAGAGGTCTATAAATTCTGGTTATTCAAAAGACTTGCGTGAGCCTAAGATAAAAGCACATTTGTAATTCAATATTCCAGATGCAATAACAGATTCTTATCTTATAAATTACAGACGTGACTTGAAAAAAAAGAAGATGATTACGTCCTACGCATTTTATCTGTCAATCTAGTCATGCATGTTAATCAAAGACTTAAACTGCCAATTTAAGTCATTGGCTGGACCGTTGGAGCACCACACAAGATCTGTCAACCTTTTTTCTCCATTCTTCATTCTTCTTTGTCATTTGCCTTTGATAGAATTTCATTCTGATAAATTGAAACCTGCCTTTTTACCTGCCTGGGTGGACCACTTCGGGGGCCGATTTTGAGTTTGTGTTTCCACACAAACTGTCTTTGTAACCTTGTTTAAAATAATTTCATCAATATGAGGATTTCATAACTTTTTATTTGTTACTACGCCTAGATAGTTTGCGTTTTTAGTCTGTGTTAGTGGTTTACCATGAATAAAATAATTAGTTTTTATTTGTTTTAGGTTTTTGTTACTCTTAATAACTAGCATTTTTGTGGATGGAAAGACATGCTCCAATTTGATTACCATTTCTGTAATTCTTCTAATTCTTATTGTAAAATTGTGTTGTTTTTTATTGTTCTATATACTAACTATGCAATCGTCTGCAAAAAATCTTACTTTTGTTTCTGAATTAATGCAATTTGGTAAGTCATTTATGTAAATTAGAAACAGTAGTGGGCCTATGACTGTTCATAGTGCTATAAGTGCTCTTTCATTCCTAGCATGGAATGGTTTGTCTGAATCAGGAAAACCAAAGACTAATGGTTTCAGTATCTATTTTAATTGCACGACTAGATTGACAGATGGGTGTAGGTCGTTATTATCATATGATTTTTTTTACCTTTATTGAGCGCTTCCACCAAAGATGCTAGCGCTCCATCATGGACATACGGTGGCAAGACCGCACTACAAACAGCGATGTCCTTGCGAACGCCGGTATGGACAGTATAGAGGGACTTCTTTTGGTCCGACAGTTACGCTGGGTAGGGCACGTATCCCGTATGGTAGACGAACGTATGCCAAAGGCGGTCTATTTTTGGTGAGCTAAAAGGTGGTCGACGTAACAGAGGCGCCCGACGGAAACGCTTCAAAGACCAGCTTAGGCGTCAACTTTCCTTGGCTGACATAGAAAAGAGCACCTGGTTGCATGCGGCCTCAGAACGAGACAGCTGGAGGTCAATCACGAAGGCCGCGGGATACACATTTGAGACCAAAAGAAAATCTGCTGCCGAGGACAAAAGCAGACGGCGAAAAGGAAATCTAAATCGACCACCTGCGGACAATGGTTATGCTTGTTATGTAGGTCACAGCTGGGACTGCGCAGCCACGGGAAATACTGCATATCTCACTGATCATCGGACTCCTCGAAGACTAGCCTTATTGTTATTATTTTTACCTTTATACGTTAATTAGTATTCCCATGTCATTACAGATATGCCCCACCTCCAATCATTATTTTTCTCCCACCCAATTGTACATAGCCAATGTTCTCTAGATCCTAATAAACAAAAGTATCTCTTACGGCTGGTCATAAGTTTAAAAGGCAAGAGCGTTATAATTCAGCCACCATGTCCAATGTAATCTTCGTTACTGGTATAGACTTCAAATTAGTCATATGCAGCCAAAATTTGCCGATCCGTTATGTATTATTAGCTAACTGGCGCGCAGCATGGAGCATCAACAAGGAGATACCTCGCTTTTACGAAGCGACATTTCAAAGAAGTTTAATGCCCATCTCGCGTTTAAAGTAGACTGGAGTTGGGAAACGAACAGAACCGAACATGAACGAACCTAACTTACGACCAAACCAAACGAACTGTCTTACCCTTCTTCAACACACGAGAGTGACCAGACCCTCAGATAGTCACCAGATAGTGCACATAAAGACAGTTTTGGTGAATGCAGTCATCCGTTTCATCAGCTTCTGTCTAACCGAACCGAACCGTACACGTTATCGAACCGAACCAGAACTTTATCAGATGGGTTCGATTCCCATCTCTAGTTTAAAGGTGTCGGAATCTTATGTTCTAATTTAGTGCAAGTGGTAGACAAGCTTTGTCGGGCTGGAAGCTGCATCATGGCAACAAAAAAAAAAAGTCGATCCCATTGGAACCGAGCCTTTAGCTGGGTCTTCCTTTTGTATTGTGGACAGAAGTTTGGAGGCCACGGAAATGGCTCGATATCTATAGCCTACGAACTATACGAACTCTAAAGACATATACAAGGAAAATAAGCCAAAGTCTTCGTACATGACGCTTTATCTAAAGATAAACACGATCGATTTCAAAGGTCATAATGCACCTACTTGAAAACTAGACTTTTTCCAGTGGGGTCACAATGTCAACGTCTTGACCTCCAAGGCCTGGAGGTTAATGGGGGCATATAAGCTTACTTCTTTCTATGGTCAACTGCTAACCAGACAATCATGTGACCTGCATAATTCAAACGTAGACAATTATTACTCTGCGTCAAAATTTTGTTTCAATTTCATTATTTCACAATGTATTTGCATAATAAAAGTAGGCCAACTAATGCTTAAAACCATAAAAAATGACGGGTGTATTACCACTACTGGACCAGGAATTGCGCCAATGAAAATAGCTTAAAGTAGGAAGGCATAAACATAGGTGTCCCATGAAAACACTTTTAAAAGACTGGATCAGACTTTAGGTTACCCTAAGTGGCATGGGAACACCTGACAACTAATAGCCGCAGAAAGGCCGAGGTTACACATTATGGACCCGGATGAAAGCATCCCCCCATTCCATCCACTTTATCTAACAAGAAACAGACTTTTTACCAAGTTAATTGACAGACTTTTTTTTTCTATTTGTTATGAGCTTTCCTAGATGTTCCTTCAAAAGTATCGATACTCAAAAGGATGATTTGGGCTTAAAGTCATATATAGACTTAATTGTGTGGCTGTCCCAGCTTCCAGATAAGCTCCCTTTATTGATCAGGAATATTCTGAAATTATAGCAAGACTAACCATTAGTTTATTGCGATGTCTATCAAGAAAGTTTTTCTCTAAACCCTCCTGTATGGCACTGAGACATGGATACTTTACAGAAAGCAACTAAGGTTCCTGCGCTAGGCACATGGTGCAAGATTACACTATAACTAACGATGTTCTGGCGAATGACGGTCTGGATAGTGTACAGGCACTGCTTACTGTTCGACAGCTGCTCTGGGCAGGTCACCAAATGGGAGACGACCAAATCTTAGGCAATCTTTTTTTTAGACTAGCTTAAAGTAGGAAGGCATAAACATAGTTGTCCCATGGAAACACTTCTAAAAGACTGGATCAGAATTTAGGTTACCCTAAGTGGCATGGGAACACCTGACAACTAATAGCCGCAGAAAGGCCGAGGTTACACATTATGGACCCGGAGGAAAGCTTCTGTTGAAGACATCGTAGACGAGACAGGAGAGACATCTACGATTGTGTAACAAAATATCACATCTAGGCCTGCACTTCTAATCTAAGAATACATTGTCTTACAAAGAACTTTTTTGGTTAATACAGAAACAAAATGATAGTTTTATTAAGAAATATTAGAGGATTTTCTTTAACACAAAGAAACAAAGACAGACAAATTACTAAAAAAAAAATGAAAAAGTATTGGATCATAATAAATGACACTTTGGAAGTGCTAAAGATAATTTTTATTTATTTTCTGTTGCAATGCTTAGACTAAAATTCAACACTTTTTCTTTTTTTTTCCAAGAACCTTTACAACACAAGTAAAAAATAACCCAACCTTCACACCAATCATGTTTCTGTAGTATTTAATGACTTTTTTGAAGTTGTAGATCTTTTGTTGCATGGTTGCACACAAAAACAAATATTTGCAACAGGAATCAATAAGGAAAACCATCCCATAAAAAAAAATATTTAAAAAAAAGTTTAAATGTTTGTAATGTTTGTAATATTCAAATAAAAACAAAAAAATTCAGTTCTGAAAACAAAAATGCATTTACACTAGTAGTGTACATCAATTTTTTTTTCTCAATTGTTTCCAAATACTGTTGGTGATACCATTTTGTCTCAGTGAAGGACAATTCAAAGTACAGCAACATTAACACATAGCACCATACACATGTGTCATAATCTTTAATTGTCATGATCTGTTGGCGTCTGTCCCGGCTGTCAGGTTATTCCCACAATGGCAGTGTTTTTATTTATATTTTGATAAAACAGTTGAATGAGCCCAATTAAAACACAACATTTTTACAATAACAAAAAATAGAAAAGAAAATAGATAAATTACAATCTGGACAAACACCAAGAATAAATCACCAATTACAACAAATACATTTTAAATCCAACTATAATGGAAGCAGTGTGGGTAGAAACACAAGAAGAACTTTGATTTGTAACCCTTAACGATTTCATTAGAAAAGTAACTTGACTGTTCTAACTGCTTGAGTCAACATTAACAATGTAAGAAGTCTATGAAATCTATCTGGCACTGTATGCTATTAAATAAATAACAGCCAAGCCTTGCTACATGGGGCTGATTGGTTACACAAGTAAACAGAGTTACGTCAATCCTTATATACAATCTTCTCCGCCCACTTATCCAGGAGGCATGACACCAAAGTTGCTTCTATATAAAAGAAGAAGACTGTATCCATATGAATATCTTGGGAGATACAAATTTTAAAGCATTGTTTGTGAATCTGACGTGTTTTATGTGAAATAATGAGCTTTATAAACAACAAAAATTTCATGAATAAATTTAAAAATTTATATAAAACAATTTCACTGATAGCCTTAATCTCAATCACAACTATTACAATCATTTCACTCAATAACTCCTGTTTGTAGCAACTTCACTCTTAATAGAAAATGTAAATGAAATTAAAACATCCTAGAAAATTAAATAAGATTCAATCTTAAACTAAATATCAACACAGAAAATGTATCTTATTTTACAATTGAACATTATAGTCACATGTACCATGTTGGCAAAACCAACACTTAAAAATTTAAATCAGTATTTCCCAATCTGTGTTCCCTGAATAGATGTTCCTAACTACTGGAATAATTAACTAGTAGGCCACCACGTGAACTAACTAATCTCTCTAAAAAAATAAGCAAAGTGTTCTGTTAAATTCTCAGTAAGTCTGAAGTGTTCAGTTTGGGAAACACTGATTTGAAGTGATTACATTGGTTCCAATAGTAAAACAAACAATAAAAACACATAAGTAAATCATAAATGCAGTCTTCATAGTCTGAAACCAAAACACAAATATAAGAGAACAGAAAAATTTGGCTCTAAGTTATTTTTTATTTCTTAACAAATACTTTATTAGTCATGTTTGTCAAATTAGGATACAAGATGTCTTACAGCCAAAGGCAAATAAAATATCAGGAAACTAATCCATGAACCAATTTATTTTTGAAGTCACATTTCTTCCTAATTCTTGTGTGTGCCATGCACAACTACAATGTAGATTGCTATCAAGTTTGATTCATTTCCTTATCTTAGTCTAGCCTATGTTTTATGGGTGTCATACTCTAATCAGAAAATAAGAACAGAGATTGTTACTATGTAAAATACATTTAACAGTTGCACTATCTGAAATGTGTATTTTTTGTGCTGTTACTTATCAAGGAGTTTCTGCAAAGGAATAGATGGGCTTGATAGATGAGTGTATTCAAATTATATTTTTTAAGTGTTGAATGAAATGACCACAATGACTAAGTTGGATAAAGATTTGTAAAACAAAAGATGAGAATGTAACTGGGATATAAACTCAAAGAAAATATCATTCACAATGTATAGACTTTTTTTTAAGCTGTGCTTCTCCCCAAAATATTAGCACATTTGTCTTGACTGATTTGTCTTTAAATACAATTTCCAGAATTCTCTTGACCACAGCCATAGAATTTGCACATCAATAAATCTTTAAAGGATGTAAATAGATAAATATGGTTTTTGATATATTCAAAGCAGTAAGCTATATATAAAAAAAAAAAAGGTCATGTTAAAATAATTAAATATACGGTACTTATTTTCCTTTGCTCTGACTAGCATTTAGAAACAATGCTAAATCCATTAAATTTAGAACTAGGATTTTAGAATTGTGCACAAAAGAGTTATTGACTTAAAGTTAAGATTCATTTCTGTTTTTGATTGAATGTTTTCCTTCTATGCACAAATATACTGTTCTAAAGACATTGTCTTTAACAGTTAATTACTTCAACTATTGGCCATTTTACAAAAATGCATCTAGGACCATCTTCATTATTTAGTCTTTGAGGTTTCTTCTTTGGTAGGTTGCTCAGCATGATCTTCATAGCTGAAATAGACAACAAAAAAATTGCATAGATTAACAGATTCAACTTAACCAAATGGAAAAGTAAGACTATCTACAAAATTAGATGACTGGAACAAAGGACATCAAAATTAACTTGCTGTATTTTCTCGCATATAACCAACAGATTATACAAGTTTTAACAAACGAATGGCAGCTGTGCAAGGTATATAAAGATGTGGGGTTTACAAAATTTATTTTACTCATAAAGCTCAAACTACACTAATAGCCGTGTGGCTGATTGTGCTGGGAAGGAATGCAGGGTATATGCTCAAAAATATGGTACCCTACCAAGAAAAAAAAACAAAAAAAACTAACATACAACTAGCAAAAGAAATGTTATCCTAACTGACATAATCAACCGTAAAAAATATACCTAACCAATAAACATTGCGAGATACAGTAAAAATATATAATCGAATAAACAAAATATAATATAATAATTTTTTCCAAAAGCTGCAGGTGAGATCATGTGCTATTAGATGCAACTAATTCATAACAGACCGTTTCATTTGTAAAAGTCTAGCGATTCATATTAACTGAAAATTGCATTTCAATAACTTATTCATTTTCTCTCATCTCTAGATTCTGCCTACCTGAACATTGACTTAATATCTCCTTTGACTAGGGCAAGAGCTGTGGGTATACCAAGACAGGCTGGGACCAGATACAACAATGCAGGCTTAAAAATAGAAAAATTGAAGTTCATTAATGTGTATGTCACATAGAAAATGAAAACAACACCTATTTAATTATCAATTCAAGTAAAAAAAATAGACAGCCATAAAAGAGTTGCAATAATATTTAATTTCCGAAAGCATTGGACTCCCACAAACTGAGGTAAGAATGTTCTTAATATTTTGTTATGTGTAATGCACAATGGTAAGGCAAATTTCCTCAAGCATAAAAGAATATTTCATTTTTATTATTCATTATGGTAATAATGTGTTTATAAAGTTTATAGAATTTAGATCAACCTGTGCACAAGACACAAAAAATGATAAATGATTTACTTAAGAAAAATGAAAAAAATTTCAAACTTAATGCTGAGTAGATCTGACTTAAAAAGACTCAACCAATATGACATATCAACAGACCTGGGCATGACTTTAAAAGACTCAACCAATATGACATATCAACAGACCTAAGCATGACTTAAAAAGACTAAATCAATAACAAATCAACAGACCTGGGCATGTTTAAAGAAATGCATTATAAATATCGTTGTTCCCAATCCCAGGCAGTAAGCTACAAAGCCAGCATAAAAGTAGAGATTGCTGTTCCTTTTCAAGCTGAAATAAAATTGGACGTTTATGAATATTTATGAGTAGTGTAGTCAATTGCATTCAATAATACAAAATTTCTCAATTAATATCTTTTATTAATATTACAGGGTTCCCCCACCATTCTGAGATTAGGATTTCAAGAGATTTCCAGGAGTTTTCAGGAGAAAATATTTGATTTCTGGAGCGTAAAAAACGAGATGCGAACTATATATTTAGTCATAAATATAAGAACCAACATATGTATAAAATTAAAAATTTTTTTTTTCAAATTAGCAAATTCAAAAATAACTGATTGGTTACTCTCTCTCTATATATATATATATATATATTGCTTTCTTAGTCAGCATTAGGAGTTAATAAAAATCTCTAAAAACAAATTGCAATGTTGTTTTTTTTCAAATTAGCAAATTCAAAAGTAACTGATTGGTTACTCTCTCTCTCTCTATATATATATATATATATATATATTGCTTTCTTAGTCAGCATTAGGAATTAATAAAAATCTCTAAAAACAAATTGCAATGTTTTTTTTTCAAATTAGCAAATTCAAAAGTAACTGATTGGTTACTCTCTCTCTTTATATATATATTGCTTTCTTAGTCAGCATTAGGAATTAATAAAAATCTCTAGAAACAAATTGCAATGTATAACACACTATCAATATCAATTCAACTCAATCTATAGAGTTGAGAGTACTCAGAGGTAGAGTTTAGCTAGACATCTAGATTTATATTATCTAACTAAAATCTAAATTAGGGTCGCAATGGCTTAGTGGTTAAGCGCTCGGCTTTGGAATCTGGGGTCCTGGGTTTGTATCTAGGTGAAGACTGGGATTTTGAATTTTGGACATAACACCCTGCATGTTAACCGTTGGCCATAGAAACAGATGACCATAACATCATCTGCCCCATAGATCGTAACGTCTGATAAGGAAACTTTAGTTGTTTTTTTTTTAATTTTATAAATTGATTTAATCTAATATCATTATCTATAAAATAAAATTTTATAACTCACTAAGTAACTAAATTTAAGTCTAAGTCACTTAACTTACTATGTAACTAAGACGTATATATATATATAGATATAGTCAATATAGATATTAAAGCTGTATAGCTAGCTAGTCAATGCTAGTGACACTGTAACAGTTACAGTCTTAAATTTAAAGACTAACTTGACTAAGTCTAAGACTGTACTTACTAGTTAACTAGATCTAGATTAAAATAGACACTAGATTAGTAGAGTACTGTCTTTGAAGTCTCTATAATGAGCCTATATACAGCTAACAATCTAAATCTGGACATTCTACGACCAAGTCAAAGTCTAACTCTTGACTTAAGACTTAAGTTTAAGTTAGACATTCTAATAGCCTAGGTCTAGTCTTAATTTTAAATTAAAATTTCAATACCAATTTAAATTAATCAATAATCATATATCTAAATTTTAAATGATATTAAATCAAGTCTTTCTAAATTTAGATATTAGATCTAAATAAAATAGTCTACTCTATTCATAGTCTATAGAATAGTAGACGTAGTATAAGTCGTACAGACTGTCTATAGATATCATTATCTAGCAATTTCATTCTAATTTTGGTAGTTTAATATCAAGTCTTTCTAGATTTAGATCTAGACTCTATATAAAATAGATCTAGCAATTTCATTTTAATTCTACATCTAGATCTAGATCTAAATTGACTAGTCTAGATCTAGATTTGTTTCACTTTTTGAATTTTTTTAAGAGATAGAGATAGACTTAGAATACATGGATCTATATAAGCCAGTGACTATTAAAGTAAACAAAGTAATAGGTTAGGGTTAGGGTTCCGTTTTAGTTTTTAATTCGCCATAATATTAATCTTTTATTAAATGAAAGCCGACAATGCCGTTTTTTTTTTACTTAATCGCCCGTAGGATCAGCATTTTTTCATATTGAATAACACCCAAAAAGAGAATTTTGTCTATTTTTCAGGAGATTCTTATGACTTTTCAAGAGATTTTTAATAATTTCAGGAGATTTCTAGGACTTTTTTTTGTATATTTTGCAATTTCAGGAGATTTCCAGGAGCTCCTGAAAAATCAGGAGGCCGCACGAACCCTGTAATAAAAGAGAATTTGTATCAGGCCCAAGTTGTGACCTTGCATGTGTTTCAGAATTGACTTATTGTAATCACGTATGAAGTTGCAAGGGGAAAAGATTATCTCTAAAGACAAAATGTCACATATTTAGAATAGAACTTTTTTTTTTACAAGATGAGCTAGTTCTAGTGTACACTGACCTAACATCATAACGTAGCAATAATGCAATGAAAATCCCTGGAATCACAATGTCACCAAGACCCAACATAGCAAAATTGTTAGCAGCCAGACCATGCTGGAGCAGATCTTGAGGGAACACCACTGAAACACAACAAGAGCTATAAAAACTACAATGCTACAAATTTATTTGGTCACAAATCTATACATTCAAGACTGAGACAATCAACAGTTGTATTCGCTGCTTTTTTAGAAACCTTATTTTCACCTACTAATTTTATCCAGCCATATATGAAACTAGATCATAACATTAGATAATACTCAACTTTGAAAAGTTTTTTTAAACATTCTTTTAAATTCAAACCTTCAAAGTTATATGGTATCCTATGATATGAATGGATGAAAAGTTTTAAAGTGATTTGTAAAATTACAACATACATATGACTATTTTTTTTATCAACAAGTAAAGGGTAATTTGATGTCTAAACAGGGTATTGTCTAGTTTGAACACATTTAAAAATAGATTTACAATTGTTAGTGGAAGTGTGTACAAAAGCAGAGAAACCATTGAATTTTTTAAAATTTTCATATTCTTTGACCTGAAACCTAATGATAATTACAAATATCCAAATGTTGTTTTCATAATTCTCCCAGCCAATGGGTAAAGGCTAGCTAATCATCCCCAAAACATGTAAACAAAGAATTCTTAAGTGCAATAATGAAATCTTACACTTTATTGGGGCCTCAAATGATTTTGCCACAGTTACCATGACATTGGTTCCAAAGACCTGTGAAAATAAATAAAATTACTTCTTTAAAATCAGATTTAGTTATTTGTCTTAAGACTTTATGTCTATGATGCTTTGTCTATAGATATCATTGGTTGATAAAGGTAAAATCAGCTGAAAAGCATATGATAATACAAGTTGCTTTAGTTTAAAGCCATTTAGTAAGAATGGAGAAGAAATAAATAATTAAAGCCTGTTGATATTATGAACCAACTACTGCTAGCATTCTTAAAATCTACATAAAATGTGAGAATATTTACCCAGAAGATGTCATAGATGAAAAGTCCACCAAGAAGAATGCACCCAGTGCTGACTCTGTTCAAGGACAATAACTCCACACCATTAATGGAGAAAGCCAAGCCAAAAAGATTATTGGCTATCCAATGCTGAAAGTCAAACATGAAAGGAGATGCATATAAAATAGGATTAACAAATAAATATCCACAATTATGTAATTATCTATCATCAAATTGTATGTCTAACATTTTGTGACATTTTTTCTAAAGACACTTCCTATTGAAAATAGTAAATGAAAATATTGGTCAGTAATAAATTATGCCAGCTGTTGTATTGATATCAATATCCTATTCTCCCTTCTTTGGTTTGGCTCTGCCACACAATTTTTGCAAATTTAAGTTATTCTCACTTGTCTGAAGAACAAGCCATCACATCATATGCAGGTTGAACAGTTCTTGTAACTGAGCTACCCAAAATTGTCTCAAGAATGGATGTACTACAGTGTAGTTACATCAATAAGTCTTCCCATAGCCCAACTTCCCAAAAAACATTGACACTCACACCTCCTGGACTTTTTCTACTAAGAACTACAGCCTCCACAAATATTCTATGTCAAAACATATTGAGAGAGTATTTATTTTCAATGCAAAAATCTTGTTGATTTATTTTTTAATCTAATTCAAAGATACTAACAAATATGCTTTATATAGTCTTATTTTTCCCTACTAATATTTTCGATGAGAAACAAAAAGTTAACACTTTCAATTTTATTATTTTTAAAATAAAATTTAAGATTTTCTTTTTTTTTAAAGGTAGGTATAAAAGGAGGAATTTCAATACAGCAAGTAAAAAATGGCCTTAAAATAAGTCAAAAGGTAAAGATTAATTAGTCTAAACACACTAGTAAGCGACTCTGTATCTAAACACCAAAACAAATAGCACAGAACCATTGATTACATTATTTCTGCTATGAAAATCAAAACCTGAAAAATGCTATTAATTGGCTATTTATTTATATTTTTATTTAGGTAATTGAAAATAAAATAACACAAGATCTAAACTGTACATGTAACTATGAACTTACACATCATATAATTGAGGTGGATACTAATTACTGTAAAAGTAACTAATGCAAGCTCATACTAGAAATTCAATTGGATCTTTGTAAAAATAAAATATAAATATAAAAAAATAAAAAATAAACAAATCTGCGCTCTAAAAGGGAAAAAAAAAATGTCTTTTTGAATTAAGAGCCAAAATACAAACAATCTTTTGGTTTGTAGATTATCTTCTTAATAAAGAAACAATTAACTGGTACACAAAGCAAATTACCTTTTTCCAAAGATACCAGACACCAAAGACTGCACAGAGTCCCAAACTGACTAAATCTTTTCTGTCAAACTCATAATTCATCAGATCTGATGAGAAAGTATCACCATGATATGTTTAGCACAATGGAAGAAACAAATCCTTTCATAAACATAGAGACTAAATATATTGTTAATAATTTAACTATAAGATACAATATTTTGAACCACCAACATAAGAACTAATCATCTTTTTTTTTCTTAATAGGTTAAAAAAGAGATGCTGAAACTCTTTTAATGCATCCAATCAGTTACATATAAACAACAGTAGAAACAAACATTTTCAATGAAGATTTATGTAATTTGAATAAATATTTTATTTAAAAAATACAACTTAGGATAAAAAAACAACTTAATGCAGAAATTCTAGCTATGAACATTTTAGAGTTTCTTTTGTTTTATTTTTTTAACTGTCATGTATTCAGGGTGTCCACATTCAAGACTTTAAAAATTCTGGGTTAGGATTTTAAAAAAACCTCCAAGATACCCATGTGAACTAAAAAAAATCCAGCACTGAAAAAAAATATCCCTTCATAAAAGAGCCAGTAAAATAGTATTACATGGGAGATTTCACCTAAATACAACTTTTACCATTAAGGTTTGATAATAATAATAAAAAACTAAAAGGAATTAATTTTTTGAGTTGGACACACCAATGAATTAGATCCTATTGTGACCACACTATTTGAGGCAGGCCCCAATAAAGACTATGACTGGTTGGTTGGGGGAGGGGGGGGGGATAAAACTAAAGAGAAATCTAAGTTGAGAAGAATGACATGGAAGTATTGCAGAGAAGGCAGGGATGTGCAAGGTGTGGCATAATAGGTGCAGTGGAAAACAAAACAAAAACAGACTATCCAATCAGTTGATGAATATTGAAGAGAAAGGACTGTGTAAAAATGAAAAGCGAGATGGACAATAAATGAAGTATGGAACTTGCTAAAACCTGCCACTATAAAAAAAATGTTTAAATATTGGTATTACACTCAACTGCCCATAAGATTAAAAGGATATAAATTTTGATGTAAAAATCTAAGAAATGCTTAAAAGTCAAAAGTCAATGTAACTTCCAGAAAGTTTTTTAAATACCATAAAATACCAAGACACATTTTTGGTCATTCAGTCAAAGTCAGTTCAAAGCAGTTGAACTTTTCTATTAGTTTAACGTTGGTAGGGTCTATTTTGTAATTATTAGTTCTTGGTTATTTCAGATTTACATTTTTAGTTTCCACACTGAATTTAAAAAAGATCAAATATTGAACGTTAATGATTGAACAGATTTAGTGTTTAACTTCAGTGATCCCCATGTGTTGCAGTTGAATTGAGAAGTTCTAATATTATTCATACATCAAGTCTCAATAAAAATGTAACAATTAGTACAAAATAAGTAGCTTGCCTACTTATCCTTATTAAACTTTCTTATAAAATGCCTGACTTTTATGTCTAGTCAAGGAAATTTTGTTTTCATTTAATTTTAGAGGTGTATTTGGTAAAACAAAATTCCTTGACTTTTCCTGGCTATGCTGAAACCCTGAGTATATGTGAATAAATGTGTGAACACATAATGTGCAGTACCTTCTTTTTTATCCCCTTTTCCTTGTGTTAAAATCAAATGGTAGTCTTTATTTGGGAAGGAAGATGGGATTAGTTTGCTGATGATAGGTCTGAAAAACATTGGTTTTACTCATCATCAATGTCAATTTAAATAAACATTTTACTTAAAAAAAAATGTTTTATGCTTTAAAGGTATTACAATTCATATTACAATACAAATACACATTTACACCAGTAAATGGCTTAATAAAACAATTAAAATACAAAAGCACATTTAAATAAATCAAAAAACTCATAATGGAGACACCATACAGTAAAGATAAACATAAAATAGAGAATCTACTTTTCTTGCTCCCATAATAGTGGGTTGCAAGCTTAATTCATTTTTTTTTAATTCTTTGAAATCTAAATATGTAGTTTATATTGAGTTCAGTTGAAGGTGAAATGTTCTATGAAGACTTTCATTACCCAAATCTTTCAAACATGTTTGCACGATTTTGTCACCATTACATAAAACTATGTGACAGTGATTACTGTAATAGTTAGGAAATGTCTAACTTACCAAATATAAAATAAAACTATGTTACAGTGATAACTGTGATAGGAAATGTGTAACTTACCCAACAATGTGAGTTAATGCTAGAACACCAAGAAGGAAGAAATATGCTGTCAGCAACAAGTTGATGTATTCCTTAGAGAATATCTATTAGCAAATAAAAGTAAAAGAAACAAAAAAATTATTGCATGCATACAAAGTTAATACTGGTATATAAAATGCTTAACAGAATAAATAAAATTTTTCTATTAACTATATTATATAATATTTATACTTTATATTTAATATGTATGTAACTGTCATTTGTTTTACAATAAGCCCATTTTGTTTTTCACTGGTGTATTTCGAGAACATAAAGTAATTGCACAGGAAGAAGATGTTTACATTAAGTTAGTTAAAACTAGACAAGATTACAATTTTCTACTTTTGCTAAAAATAGCTAAGATGGTTCCAGCATGAGGGAAAGATGTCAACTGCAAAGACAATATGAGGGCTTTGATGACTAATGTAAATGTGTAGAAATCAAATTGTATTGTGTTTATAAAGTGTGTTCATCATTATAGTGATTTCAAGTTGTTATAGAATAAATGTTATGTATTTATTTGAAAAGTATTTCTGTTTGAGTTCATATTTTAAATTACTAGCTCCAGCATTACAATGGTGTTTGAATGATTAAACATTGTTCAGAAGGGTAAATTCAACAAAGTTTTTACAACAATGTCTTGACCACATAATCCCATCATGACAGTAACACATTACAGTTTAAAGTTCTTAGATTTAATGTATGACCATTAAATCCAAGAAAATGGAAACAACAGGAGCTGAACTAAATTGATCTTAATCTTGTTTTTATCATTAGTAGTGACTAGAATAATTGGTAATAGTAATATTATGTCACATTTCTGGAAATTTCCATTCTACAAGTTTTGGGTTAACTATGGAGTTTGTAAATTCAACTATAAAAAGAAGTGTATAAATTATATGAAGAAAAAGTTGATTTGATGATCTGGTGCCAATAGTTTGGAATTACGATTTTATTTAATGTGTTTAATCATTAATATCTGAATGTGTGAAATGATTCATATTTCATATTGGATTAATGCATTCAAGTGCTTTGAATTTAATTCCTGGACTTGACTGAGCTTTATCCCATTGTAAGTAAAGTTACATTATACAAGGTTATGATTACAACTGGTTAAAATAAATAGACGCAAAACTTTCATTCATTAAGTTGATTCTAATTTTAAATTTTAAAAAATTAATAACTAAACAAAATACTTATTAACTAATTTTAAAGGAGAAAATATTAATAATCACTTTAAAAACAATGTAGATTCCAAAGAGTGCACAACTTGCTATAATAGGAAACATAGCTGCATCCTTATGAGTCATAGTCTCTGGTTTTTCTCCGGAATCCTGAAATAAATAAAAACAGGCATCATTAAATATTGTCATATTAAATGATTTACTTTTGGTGAATGCAAATGTCAATATCAATACAAAACATTTGGCACAGCTTTGCAACCTCCCCATATTCCAATTTGTTTTTACATTTAGTGCAAACTTCAGAATACAAGAAAAAATTAATAATAGAGTAATTTGTAATTTTTATAATTTATAATCAATAATGATTTGGAAAACCTT
The DNA here is from genome assembly GCA_030265305.1 of Biomphalaria pfeifferi. NCBI lineage: Eukaryota > Metazoa > Mollusca > Gastropoda > Planorbidae > Biomphalaria > Biomphalaria pfeifferi. The sequence continues at coordinate 3,407,430 of JASAOG010000023.1, read as the reverse complement.
GGGAAAAAATCTAATTCTAGAAGGACGATTGAAGAAAGATTTACAAAAGGATTAGCTGTGAGTCAATGCTGCTTTCAACAAACTGTATTGCATGAGCACAGGGATAAGAGTATTGTTTAGGACATTGTTAGAAAAAAATTCAACAAACAAACAAGACAAAAAAAAAAAAAATTTAGAAGTAGCAAGGTTCATTTGTAATGATCCTGAGTTCAAACCCTGCCTGCCTGAGGCATTAGTCTAGTAAGTAAAGTTCCCCTTTCAGACCTTGCAATTTATAGCGCAGATGATTCAAAGGTCAACTGTTTCTGTGGCCCACAGTTAACAAGGGTGTCATGCGACCAGCACAACAACCAACCACAAGAGCTAGGTGGACTCAGAGGTACTCTTAAGTATCAAAATTAAAAATCCCAGTTTTTACTAGGATTCAAACCCTAGACCCCCTGTTTGGAAGCTAAGCGCTTTACCACTCACCACAGCGCCTCCTTATCAATCCTAAGCAAGTCTAAGATTCCAAATCTATATAGATTTATTTGTATGTAGACTAAATCTACTCACTACTGATCTATAGTTAAAATCTGATGTCAGTTGATGGTGGGGTAGGTATGACATCTGACAAATTTTTTCCTTACTAGTTCTACGATATTGAACGCCTCTGTAAACCATATTAGACAAAATGCATTTAAAATATGTTTTAAACATCTAATTCTTTCATTTCAGGTATTTTCTACTCAAGCAAGAGGTGAACTACCATGTGCAAAAGAAAAGACTAATCATGTCATAGTGATCTAAATTTAGGCAATGTCAATGCTATAAATAGATTTCTTCTTCTAGCCAGCTTTTTGCTGTGGGCTCTTTTGCAGACTGTGCCAAGGAAAAATAGTGTGCTGTACGCTTCAGTTGTTCAGCACTGCAGTACAGGGTGTTGGTTATTTTGGACTGTAGTGGTAGTAGGATAAATAGATTTAGCAATTGCAGGGGAGAGCATACTTAATATAAATTATTTGGGGGAAGGGGGTGGAGCAATTCTGCCAAATTTTTTAAATTTATACAAACCAAATTCATTTTTTGCCAAAATCTTTAATAAAGACATATATATATATATACAAATATATATGTAAATTGCTTGTGTGTTTAGTTGTCTTTTAGATACCTAAAATTTACTGATTATGTTTATTTTTTTCTTTGAACATTAAAGATTGCATAAAAATACATGAACATTCAAATAAAAAAATGTGTTCGATATTGTAGCATATTTTCTAAAATGAATGGAATACAAACCTTATCATAACCCCCCTATTAGTCCTATAATCTGAATTTAGTTTAATGGAAAGCAAGGGAAATTTAATATATAATATAGAATCTACATTTTAGTAACATTGTTCTCCTTTCAATCCTGAATCCAATTTTTTAGTCTTTCTTGACTATTGCACCATGAATGACCATGGGGCTATACAGGAGCCTTAGTACCGGAACCCCCCCCCCCTCCCCATATATGTGTATGAGGTCAAATAAAACACTTTCATACCAGTGTACTTTATTGCCTAGTAGAAAAACAATCTTGCACAGGAATACAAAACTAGATCTAGATCTCTAAATGACTAAATGTGTTAAAAAATAGAAAAAAGAATCATACACCATAGAGTAAGGTGCGTTTAGCGGACACCTTTGCATGCATTTTTACTTAATAATTTTTATGTCGGTAACGGTTAGACCTAGGGAAAAAATGAAAATATCTGAATACTCCTCAGCCATTCACCTATAAAAATATATTTGCTGAGTGATAGTCCCATGTTTATAAAAAATATAATTTAAGTTTACTTGAGGTGGGGTACGAACACTTTGCGGACAATTTTTTTTTAAATAAAAGTGAACGGACATCAATAAACGTGAATAGACATGGCATATATAGAGATAAATAAGGCATAAAAATTAATATTATCTTCAAATTCTTTCAGTTAAGCCATTATCTTTGTACAACAAATTAAGACAATCAATTCAATCTCACTTTCCCCCTATAGTCTTTCTCTATTTACAAGTGATGTCACAGGTCTCACCCTAACCCTTCCCCAACCAAGTGTAGTTCTCATTAGAATTTTTTTTCCAAATGAATTGGTCCTGCCTACTTCTAACATGGGGGAGTATGTTCTAGACTACTTTGAAGCAGATCCACCTATCATTTAAGTCCTACCCACCCCCCACTACATCATTATATAAATTCTTGTTACTGTTACTATTTTTCCCCTAGCATCACAATGATGTCTATGGTGCAGTCTACTTCTACTTTGGGGGAGTAAGCTTTGGTTTGAGACAGCTCCACATAAAATGATTATTTTCGTTCCTCTCACTCCCCCACTCAGTTACTTATGCACATTTTGTCATAGCTTTACTGTGGACTTGGCCAAGTCCATTACATATTTGAACACAGGGAGGGGAGTAAACTTTGTTTTTAGGCCATTGCAAGTTTCCTTCCCCCCCCCCCCCCAAGAAATGATTCCCCCCCTTCACAAATCACTCTCCTTTGTTAGCATATGCCATTCAGCCTACTAGGTGTACCAAGGTCACACAAGTTGTAAGCCAACCTGTGTCTGGTCAGTCAATCTTTAGTGGGCTCTTACCCCCCCCCTCCCCAGTGGTTGTCTCTTCTGTTACATAAAAAGGGAAGGGGGGCTGAACAAAAAGAACCCACCAAAGGAAAATACCCCCCCCCCCCCTTTCTCAGATTTTCCATATCTCTGTTTCCACACCTCCCCTCCTCAGTTGTACCACTTGGTTATAATTTGCTAAAAGTTTGCTGGTTTAAAACTTTACACACATGCTAATATGGGCTGTTCTATTGATATAATATTATATATGTGTACAGTATTATGTTTGAATAGATTTATATAACGCACTTTACTCTAAATACAGTATTTCTGTAATAATTATAATTTATAAACATCAAAATAAAAAATTTATAAAAATACAGTGAGATGTTCAATATGGTATACAAAAGAGGGGTTTTCGATATGGAAGCTTTGCTCTAGTTGTAGTAGATCTAGACCTAAAATTGATACAACTTTAACCAATTATTTATTAGCAACCCTAATCATGATGATAACAGATTCATTGAGTTGAGTGAATTTAAATTAAATATTTTTTACCTTTTGTTCCTTATGGAATGTTACAGATCGAAATGAACCAATAAAAATTGGAACTATTGCCATCAAAAACAAACTACCATATGCAATGGCCATTCCCTCTGGTGTAGCGGGAATTTTAGTTCCGTTAACAGATGTTCCATTTTCTGCATCTATTGGTGCTACTTGTTCTAGTGTTGAATCTGCCATGTTAAAACCTTATGTAGTCGTAGCAGGAAGTTGTCATCACTAAAGGAGTAAAGCTAATAGCTAATATGACGGTGTCAAAGTTGCTTTGTCTACCAATACAAAACTATTTTTTGTTTTGTTTTTTCATTATCACTAATCTCGTTTACTTGAATTGGCTTTAGATTTGGATCTAAATCTATTTCAGTAATTTTTAGAGTTAGGTTGCTGATGTAGATATATGAACATCCGAACATATGGTGAAACCGACTTTTTAATAATAATCAAACTGTCAATAGCACTTAGACTTACACTTAGTGAATTTAGTGACTTATGATCGACTTATCTAGCTTATAAGATAAATTAGATCTAGATTCTATACTTTTTCTTTTTACTAATAGATAGATCTATAGTTTTTTGAGACTCTAGATCTAGACTGTTATTTCCATAATTCCATAAGTGTAAGCTAATAGCAGATTTTCATCTATTCGATAAAAATAGTGATGTACATTATTGATCTAGATCTATATCTATATATACAGGTCAGTGACATAAGCCTAGTTACATAGGTCAGACATTATGGTTTTGTAAACTAGAACTTCAGCCCTTCTCACTTTAGAGTTTATAGCCTTAACTTGGCTTAAGTCTACTCTAGACTAGATCTAGATCTAGACGTCTATAAATCTCTATAAAAAGATTTACTTTCTGATCTGTAGAATCTAGATCTATAGTCTAGTAAGTGTAGTTATAAATATTACCACAGATATATTCTAGTTCTTGATTTAGATCATATAAAATAATTTTAATAATTAATTACTAAATCTAGATATATAAGCTAAAATTAAATGATTTTTGAGATGATAATGATTATCATTATATATCATATATATAATATATAGAGTATAGGAAATTATCCATTGATCCATATTGTATTATATCAATTTGAGTGGATTAAATCATCATCTAGATATAGATCTATTATAGTAATAGATAGTATATATTACGAATTTAGATATAACAGGTCAAGATGAATCAGAGTATAATCATAATAAAATGTTTGCATGTTTCGGATATACCTTCAGAGTTGAAGATAATATACTTTCTTTTCCAATGGGAAATAGAGCGTGCATGGTTTGAACCGTAGACAATTGATAAGTCTAAATGACAGTCCAGTGCGCAAACCGCATGGCTGGACAGCCATCTACCAATATTATATATTATTTTTATAGCTTTTATATAGTGCTACTTTTATGCTTATAGCATGCTCAGAGCGCTTTTGGTCCAATCTCATTTGTGGACCAGTGGGGGGGGGGGAGGGGGTATCTAGGAGTTGGTTTTCCGTGCTGCGCTCAGTAAACACAACTCTGCCCAAATCGGGTGTCAAACCTCGAGCCCCCTTCTAGGTAGCCAAGCCAAGTTCAAGTGCACTTGGCCTCTCAACCACGCTTCCCATTTATAGTAAATCTATAATATAACTTTGCGGTGCATTCACTGTCTTGTTATATCTATACTGGGTAGCTATATAGAATATAATTATCTTTACATTATATGTCTAGTTTGTCTTTATATAGATCTAGATCTATTAAAAGAGTATCTAGATATAGAATTTATTTTTTTTTTAAGAAAAAGAAATCATGCTAAATCTTTATATTGGTTTATATATAAATTTACTTTAAATAGTGACTAATTAGGCCTGTATAAGTTGTTTTTTTTCTAAATGATGGTAATTGACAATTTAAAAATTGTCTCTATCGACCTTAATACCTTATTTTTCTTTATGACTCGTGGATTTTTTTTTTAAATTTATATAATTAAATTACTTCAAGTATCACTAGTGATACTTATTCAAGATTGTATATAATTTTAGTGTCAGTTTTAAAAATATAAATATCTCAGTATATTAGATATATACATTAAATATTTATTTTTTATTTTCTTTATGTTAGTATAACTTTAAAATTATTAAACCTACATATTGTTTTAAAATGTGAAGATTTTTTTCCCATTGCATCACATACAATACTGCAATTTTTAAATTTAACAATGATCATGACTTACCAACATACTAAGTGTTTTTCTAATCCTCAAAGTAGATCTGAAATAACACCAGTTGTTGTCTACCTATACTTTGCATTGTCAATAATGCTTTTTTAGCACACTTTTTTTATAATAGCATCTACTTAAATAAAGCTAATTAACTAACTTTCTTTGCCATTTTTACTATATTGAGATTAATGATATGTGGTACATCAACACTTTTTAGATACTGTTCCTTTGTAAAATTCTATATGTTAGTAAATAAACAATTTAAAGTATGTGTAATGTAAAGCTATAACTTTAAAGTTGAAATCTTTATTTAATAATTTTATATACATTAATATTTCTATTTTTATAAAATTTTCTTCACTTCAAGTTTGTGACTATAAAGATATGTAAACTTTCCTTTTTATATTTATGTACTACTTAATATTGATTTTTTTTAAAGTAGTTTTTCCAACAATAATCATTGTATATCCTATAAACCTTTCCAAAATAAACTTTTTTTTTTTTTTTTTTCAAATTCATTTATTGCAAAGCCTTCGTTAAATCCAAAATTTAAACATTCCAAAATTCCCACATGTGCCCTATAGTCATGGTTTTATTTATACTGTTATGCAGTCCTTCCACTACTTGCATGTCGTCATAGTCCCTACAATACTAACAAATAAACCACCATTGACTTAATCATCATTCTATGCTGCTTACTTTGCATGATATCTGATTCATGATGCTATTAACAAAGAAGCCACCATTCACTTAATCATCATTCAGTACAGCCTAACTTGCATGTCATAAGATTCACTCTGTTACTAAGACTTCATCATCATTTTGTGGATCTTAATGTATATGTCGTCACATTCATCTTTTACGTTATCAGCACAAATATTCTATAATCAATAAACGTGGTCAGCTTACCATCATATACTTTACAATGAACGTCATATTATCAATTTCAATTACCATTTAAAAAAAAAAAATCTATGTAAGTACTTTATTTTTTTATTTTTTTTTACTATACAAAATAATTTAAGTTTTTCTTTTTTTTTCTTTAAATAAACATGAAGATAAGTATTGCTGTTTGTTTCAAATGTTCCTTCTGGGTTTTTGGTTTTTTAAGATCATTATATCTATTAGATATACATGTATACAAATATGATATAACATATTACTAAGTAATGTCTTTCTACAAAAAAAACACAACAAAGTAAATATATCACAAAAATAATTCAATAGAATCAAAATGTAAAAAAAACCCAGTATACTTTTATTAAGCACATCCTAATCTTTTTATATATATACAAAGCTTTTAGCTGTGAGGTAAAAATTAGCGAACTGTTACACATTTTCAGAAAACCCTTTACAATATAAGTGAAAACGCGTAAAAATTTTATATATTTTTTTAACCGTTGAGCCTACAGCAAAAATCTATATATCATTGGAAAGCTCAGAACAAGTGGTTTAATATTATACTATTCATAAAATTAAAAAAAAAAATTAATTAAAGTTTTATTTAATAAATTAAAAATAACAATGTCATATTGGCTTAGTTAAAAAAAAAATTTTTTTTTAAATTTATAAATAAATTTTATTAAACAATGCCATACTTCAATTAAGCACACTATGAGCTTTATTTTGATATATGGTTTTTAAATGGGCTTTGAAAATTGGTGAAAATATTAGCAATTTTCCTTCAATTTTCATAAAATCTGGTGTCATCATTTCCATTGACTTAATGTTAAGTGAAAATGCGTTAAAAAATTTTTTTTAATTTATTCGCTGCACCTATTCCAACAATCTATATATCATTGGAAAGCTCAGAAAAAGCACTTTAACAATCTGATATCATATTATTTTTTTTTTTGTTTTTAAAAATTTTGTCACATACCTAATAATACTAAAAAAAAAAAAAAAAAGAAAGTAATTATTAGAAATAGTGATACTAATGGACATTATTTAATAGACTTAGACTAGTAGTAATTAGTAGTAATAATTAATAATATATAGGATAGGAATATAGACGATAAGTTATTAGACTCGTCACTCTAGTAACTAGTACTAGGTCCATTTTCCAATGATTCTGAGCCGATTTCATTCCATTTAGCTGTCTTTTTATGTAAGAAAAAAGAATTTCAAATGTGTAAGTCAGGCTGTTGTTTTTTCCTAAGTTACCCGGAAGACTATTTTTTTTGGTTGGCTAAGGCTATGCTAATGAGCCGGCAATATTTATTCTATTTTTGGAACTGTTTAATAATTATTTGATTCATAAGCCAAGTTGTTTGATTCCATACAAAAAAAAAATTAATAGGGTGTTTGAATTAAATTACGATTTATTTCAAACAGCCAGTTTTGGATATCAATGTTAATGATCTTATATTATATTTGTTTTTTTTTGTTGTTGTTTTTTTATAGAGAATAAATGGGCAAATGTTTTGGAGTGAGCTTGGTACATTGATTGAAGTTAAATGCCTAGATCTAGACCTACAAGTCTAGATAGGTCTAGATTCTATAGAGAGAATATATAAGATTCAGCTATTTAGGCAAGAATGGCTATCCTAACCTGTACTATACTACAAAAGATCATCTCTGTATTAGAAATTTATTAAGTTAATAATAAAAAACACAAAGATTCAACACACATGCAAACATAAAAAAAGTCTAAAAGTCTGTACAGGTGTAGAAGTCACTAACCCAGTGACCTAATTTTGGTAGAATAAGTGTGTTCATGTTTTTATTTTTTGTGTTTGTATTTATGCTTAATTTGAAAACATCTTAATGATTTAATTTGAGGGGCTATGCCTGGGGATCTTAAAATTTAGTTTTAATGTTAATATAGAATTAAAATCTGAGTTTATTGATGCCTAAATATAGAGACTGTCTGAAATAAATTATTATGGCGTCCGGAATCAAATAATGTGGGTCAAATTTGTCTGAATTAAATGAAAACACATGGCCTCTTTGACCTTAAATATAATAACAAATATAGGTTAGGGGTACAAATGTAAGTAGTCATCCTTATTCTCCTTAAAGCTAAAGAAGATTTTGATACTTCATTTTCTTTTCTATGTCGAACCATTGTCAAATAATGCGCTGTCAAAGTCAAACTTTGAAATTTTGGCCTATAGGTGTCCAAATAAACTACTCTATATCTAGTCACTAGATTTCACTAGATCTAGAATCTAGAATAAGAATTCATTACTATTTAGATAGAATGATTAGAATCTACTCTTACTATCTAGATATCTAAATCTAGATTCTAGATGATAAGATCTAGACCTAGTCTTACTCTAGAATCTTATTATAAAATTATATACTTATTATTATTATTATTTATACTTACACTATAGTATACTAACTAGACTATAGTATAGATTGTTTTTAAGTACATAAACTCATAAACAGATAGGACACATAAACTCTTTCACCTATCCCTAGCCCTAAGTCTGTTGAACCTGTTGGGAGACCATGCAAGGTTTGTTGACTGTCTTTCCTCTTTCGCCTTGGATAGAATCTCTTCCAGTAACATGACAGGCCCTTCCATTCTTTTATGTTGTCTTCCTGTTGCTTTTATTAATATTAAGAAATGGGAGATTGATACTGAAGTATGAGCTTTAGACATTTAAGCCTTGAAAAAACCAATAGACTCTAAAATTGCATTGGGACATTTTGAATCAATCTTGTTGCAGATGCCTTTCACAAAAACAGTATGAAACATCTTGCTTAAAAGATGAAATGACATCACTTAATTAAATAGTTTAGTTTTCTAAACATTGGCAATAATGTAAAAAAAAAAATGGATTTATTGTTTTAAATTTCTAATACATATTTGCAGTATATATTTTCATGAAATAGTCTGTAAATGTTTGTTTTTTTTTTGTTTTTTTTTACAGACTATACTATTGAGAAAAAAATGAAGGGCTATATATAGAAATGTGAACTTGTCATGTCAGCCTTCCAGTAAATGATTTGGAATGAGGCAGCAATTCTTCATTTGAGTGTCAGCATGCAATTAGTTAACAGAGAAGCTTTGGTTATTCTTTGCGTGAACTACGCATTTTTTTCAGTCGTTGTACTTTCCTTTGTGTTGGTGATAATGCTTATGACAAACACATCTCAGACTCAACAAGACCTTATGACATCACTTTCCATGATGGCCTTCAGCTTCATTTTCATTGACCTTATTATTGCCAACTTTCTAGTGGAATCATTAAGACTTCAGAAAGAATTAAAAGCTATTTATCAAATATAATAACATGTCTCTTTGTTTTCAATAGTAGCCAATATTTTCTATTTTTGCTTTTGCTATGGCAACTGCTAGCATAAAACATAGCTGTAGTTCTAAAAGCTTATCACTTGATTCTGGTGTAATGACAATTACATCAGAAGATTCTTACAAATCAGACTTTGATGACAACTCACTAACACCACTGAGCCCTAGCTCAACCTATACTGTGTCAGCAATCCCAAACATTGAACACAGCTACATTGATGCTCTGATACTTTGTCAGTGGGATAACATTCTGGGTCCTCGTCTAGACCATGTTTGGTATGTGACTGGACGGCCACAGCCCCATACAAATATCCTGAGATTCGTCACAGGTCAAGTTCTCAGCGGAGAAATTTGCAGAGATGTGCATACTAGTCAGGTTTGTTCTTTTAAGAAATTGTACATTTATAAAGATTTTATGATTGACACTTTTAAATAGTTGTAGTTTTAAATAAAAGCACCAGTGTTAATTTTTATGTTTTTAAACATTATTGCAATTTTAATATCATCCAAAGTAAAGGAATATAATATTATTGCTGTACTTTTACTTAACCTTTATGAACATAAAAATATATGATTCTTGTTTTTCAGATATTTTACCATTTTAAAATTCAATTAAAACTTTTAGTTTTAATTTTTTATAAGAAAATTTTTTTTAAATTTTAAAGTAAAAACCATGGTAAAAATCATTGCTAATTCTGTATTAAATTTCAATTGTACTTAAATTCAGAAAAAAAAGTTTAGATGCCTGAGCATATAAACGTTCAAGAAAATTAAACAACCAATACATATATTTCTATATTTGAACAATTTCATATTTCTGTATAGTATTCTTTCCATTAGTCTGTTCATTGCTCTATTTAAACAAAAAATTAGGCAAATTTAAACGTTTCTTTTTGCAGGTTGATATTAAGTTTGTTGACATTCCAGATAAAGGTGTGATAATTCCAGCGTTCATTTTCTCTGCTCAGGGCAGCCGCGGTATTTCATTACAGTCTTTAGCTCTTATCATCCCCAATTCGGAACTTACAATTTACTTGCATCAGGTCAGTTTTAAATTAGTAGTCATCTTGGAATCTAAATCATTGTGTTTAAAATAGATTTAACATTTACAAATTACTCATAAATGTAGTTTTTATACACTCACAAACATTTAGAATGACTCTTCCATTCCATTCCTAAAAAAACATTTTTAAAAATTGTTCTTTTTTTTACCAACAGGCTGATCTAATCCATTCTTGGTTCTCTAGAATCGTGGCAAAATTAAGAGTGCTGTGTGCTAAGGTTTGTACAATATAACGAAAATGTACCTGTTACAGCTTTTAAGATATTTTATTGCTAATAGTCTTCTTACATGATAGATCCAGATAACTTTGACAAAAAAAAAAAGAACTTGCTCAACATTTTATTCATCTTATTCCAACAATGACAATACACCTCACTTTTTACACGCAGAACCTCACTTTCTGTCTCTCTCTCTCACCTCTGCTAACCACATAAAATAAACTGAAATGATTCAGTCCCAATACTCCATTCGCGAAATAACTTCTGGCTCCAATGAGATTTCAGAAATAATAAAAAAAAAAACTCTGGAGAGACAAAAACAAATTAATTTTCAATATAAACTGCAAAACTTTCCCTTTAATTTTGTTGTTGTTGTAGCTGTTTTAAATGTCTTGTTTTTTTTTAAATAAAATTTAAAGTTTATAAAAAAGTAAATAGTTTTTATCTAAAATTTTATTGTACAACAGAAAGACTTTGGAACATCTGGCCTTGCAGACCTTTCATCTTGGCTGCTGTCTTGTCTAGAAATGCTTTCATCTTTACAAACAGTTGGACTGCCCCCAACTATACAGGTACATGTTGTACTCAATCTAGTAGAAATCCAGCAAAGAGAAGCTGCTTTTCAGTAAAGTTAATATATACTTTTATCAATTGCTAATACCTTCAAAATTAAAAAAAATTAAACAAATATCAGTTCTTCTAGATCTGTTTTGATGCAGTCTTAGTGGATTATCAGGATAAGAAAAGAAACTTAAGTTGTTTCCTCGAATGCAATTTGTATTATGAAAAGATTAAAAACTATCTCTACTTAGATATTTAAAAAGACATTATACTTGGGACATTATAATTTCATGTCACTTTTTATAATATACATATTGATGCTGTAATAATTATTTACTTCTGTTTACACTTAAACTCCTTACTGGTATTGTGCAGAAATATTTGCACATTTTTGTAGGTTCTTGCTTTAGCTTCTGATTTCATTTGATTTATGTATCTTAGAACAAACATTGGACTACATAGCAATGCAGGGATTAGAAATGCAACACTAAATTACCATTATATTATCATGTAATAAAGAAATAGTAGGTATGATGCCCTAAGGGATCACTTGTACTATAGCTGACTCAGAGATCTAAAGTTATACAAATTTACAAAAGGAAAATCTTTTGCATAAAGCAAACATCGCTGAATGATTAGCCTAAACATTAATGTTGTAATGATAATTAGAAAATATACAGGAGTTGTTGAAGATAATATAGAGAAGTTATTGATCTTTAATTAGAAATGTGTGAAATATTTAAAATGTTGAACATCTATAGCCTTTATAGGTATTCATTGTGAAAAATAAATTCTTGGAAAAAAGTTACCATAATTTTCTTTTTATCTCCATTATTTTAGAGCAATGACCTTGTGATAGTTCATAACTTTTGAAATAATTGATTTTTGTTTTGTTTTCAAAAATTAAAGCTGAAATATCTTTAGAACTAAACTTACAGCTTAATATAAACACAAAGCTTGTCCTGTTTTTCCCTTGACATCTTCTTAACAATCTTACTTGTGCTCTACTTATGCTCCTTAAGTTAAAATTATTTAAATACATTTTTATTTTTGTATCCCTTTGATTTTCTTATGCTTCTGAAAATGTGGAAGACTAAGAATTTATAATTGTTTCAAGAGTATAATAGAAGACAATTTCTTTCAGCTCAGTTATACAGCCTTCCATCCCTCCAATTCAATTGAGCAAGACTTTCTGAGATCTGTGATAGCTTCCCACTTAATGACCTTTAGCCGTAGTGTTGTGATGGGCTTGAACGATGAGAGAGTTAACATACTGGTCTATACTTTGGGCTTGTTCTGCTGGGACAGTGAGAGATTCTGCTCTAGGGCAGCTCTGAAAGGAAAGAAATGGCCTTATTACCAAGATCTTTGTGTACAGGGATGTACAAAGGTTAGAGAATAGAATCATTTTGATTGGATAATTTTATTTTTTGTCACACATTGATATTTTAAAAAATTAATTATGTATATGACACATTGATATTTTAAAGAATTAATTATGTATGTATATGAACTCTAGACAAACAAATGACATATTTTTTATATCAAGTTATATTTTTTAAAGTTTTGATTCCCCATATACATTTATTAGAAAACCTCTTATTTTCCATTTGGTTGCAATGAGCACAGAGCTACCAAAGCTATTCTGTTTCAGTCAAATTTTAATGGCATACTTACTATTAGTATATGTGCTAGGGGATAGAAGCATTAAAAACAAGGTTACAAAAGAGAGTTTGTGTGGAAACACAAACTCAAAATCGGCCCCCGAAGAGGTCCACCCAGGCAGGCTTCAATATTTTGAGAAAGAACATCCAAATGAAATTATATCAAAGACAAATGAGAGATAAGAGTGGAGAAAGAAGGTTAACAGATCTTGTGTAGTGGCCCCAACGGTCCCTCAGATCAAAGGATAGGTGTAAGTGAATGTAAAGTTAGATGTGAACCTGGCCTAACTAGTGATGTAAAGTTCATCTGTTTTTGTGGCCTACGGTTAGCGAGGGGGTCATGTAGCCAGCACAACGACCAACTGCCTATACTTTCCCCAACTAATGTCAGGTACCCATTAGAGCTGAGTGGACCCAGAGGCGCCAAAAGCTTCCAAAGTTGAAAATCCCAGTCTTCACCAGGATTCGAACCCGGGACCCCCGGTTCAAAAGCCAAGTGCTTTACCGTTCAACCATCGCGCCTCCCCTGGCCTAACTGATGTCTTATAATTGATCTAATTGTTTTGAAAATCTCTTATTCAAATCCTCAAAAAAAAAAATAAAAAAAAAAAAAATTTCCGCAATAAAAAAAATGTTCATAAAAATGAAGTTTATAAGATTACTATTCATTTTAAATAAGGTCTAACTTATAATGCATACTAATTAGCTTTTTCTCTTAAAAAAAACTGCTTGCATAACTGATTTTAAAAATGAGATTTTTCGCTTTCAGAAAAAAAAAAAGTAGCCGTTGCATCAGAACTTTGAATGGTCTAAAATATTGTGATGTCGGATTTTCAATATCTTTTCTAGTTTATGAGATCTAAACTGGACGGACGGACAGACATTTTGCACAAAACTAATAGCGTCTTTTCCCCTTTCGGGGGCCGCTAAAAAAGGCTGCTAAAGTTTTAGAGAGGCAGTTACCATAATTTTTAAAAGAAAAATGAACATTGTTTAATATTTTAAAGTTTTCTATTTGCAGATAGTTTTTAAATATATAATAGCTCTCTTGATATGCTTACTCTTGGCCACCACTTAATTGTCCATTGATTAAAGGATAGGAACCTGACTTACTCACACACTTCTGTAGATAATTAATTATTTACATCTTCAATTTGTGGTCTAGCTTTGTATAAGTGGTTAAGAAGAAACGTTTAAGTAATACAGAACCTATTTTCAGTCATCCATACTCTCAGATGAATTTAACTTTGTAACTCAGTTCTTTTATAGAATATATTTTTTATTCACAAATGATAATTAGCATAATGATAACATTCAGAGTAGGAAATATAAATACATTACAAGATCATTGATACATTTGTTTGAGTCAATAAAGGAATTAATAGAATTTAGTAGAATTAAAACTTCAATATACTTATATTGATACTCTTTTCATACTTAATACTAAAATATAAACTGGACTTGGAACACCTGTCCAGAACTGCCTCTGTATCTGTCACCTTAGAATGGTTGTAGATAGGTACATCTAGGGATTTGATTACTGGTAGGTAAACTTACAAATGGGATGACTGCCTGATCATGTGGTATGCATGCTGGACTGTTGTTCAGTTGTTTCCATGATCCTGGGTTCATACCCTGCCCACAGCCATCCCTCATCTTTTGATTTTGAAGTAGATTATCTTCAACTCTGAAGGAACATCCAAAATATAAAACAAACAAATTCCAGTCCAGTCATTTACAGACAGGATGTATTTTCATATGTTCTATGCATTGCGGAACCTGGCTCTCTCTCACTCTTCTAATGAAAGTTCTCTTAACAAAAGAAATAACTCTTAGCATAGAGTCAAGATATATTTCAACAAAATGAACTGATCTGAATATGTTAAAGAATTCCAGATGTCCAATAACTTCATAAAAGAGACAAATAGTCACACATTAGACATAAAAACCCTGCCTGATCCTTTTACTAATTAAAGCTCCCCCCTCCTTTATTTTACTCTACATAAGAACTTGTTAACCATGATATCAGAAAATCAAGGGTATTTTCTTATTATAAAACTACTGTAAGACTGAAATGTTCTAGAGAACTAAAAATTTAGCCTTGCTCCTACAATTCACATACATGCTTTGTGATTACACCTTCCTTACTAAATACATTAATAGTTTTGAAACTGAAATATTTTTCTTTTACATTTATACATTGCAGTGACTCTTCAGCCTGTGGAGGCTCTAATTCACTTACACTGTCATTACAATCTATACTTTTATTAATTTTGTTCAGAATCCAGATGGCTCTTACAATTTATCAGTAAGAGATTTGCTATGCAGTCAATATCCCACTACTATCATAGATGTAGAGCGGAGGGAAGTAATGCAATCCAGTTCTGTACTAGATCACCGGCGCCTCAGCTATGAAACTTTATTAGAAGAGTTAAGGGAATTGTACGAAGGTGAAGAAGGTTATGGAAACAGGTTTGTTTTTTGTTTTTTTAAAACTGCAATGCAATTGGTCCATTAAGTTACCTGTTAATAGTAGACAATCAATGACTCCTATTAGGAAAGTAACAAAATTACATTACCTATAAAAGTGCATTTAGTTTGTAAGCAAAGTTATTTTCTGCAAAATAGAATAAGATATTTAGTAATCAATAAAAGTTAAATCATTGGATGATACACATTGCATTAAAGATTTCTATGATCATTTAGTAGAATTTCCAAAATATTTTTTTTTAATGTTAAAACATTGTTATATTTATGGTGGCCATGCATAAAGGAGTAATCATATGTGTGTAATTAGCTGACTTACATAACACCAGACTGGGTTAGGCAAGTTGTCAACTGTGGCCAATGGCGACACTTGGAAATATCATGTGTAAAAATAACCATTACCAGTCATATCAGATGTCATATGATCATCCAGAAAAGACAAGCCATGTTCCATTGATTTCAAAAAGCCCTTTGGGGACCCTAAAGAGATCACAGTTAAGATGGTTTAGTTCGGATTCAAGAGTCACTTCACAAGTATGAGACTCATGATTCAAGATAAAGTCCATACAGTGATAAAGTCCATACAGTGAGTCCAGTGTGAAATCATTCTGGAAAAGTTGAACCCAGGACAAGGCGGAGAGGCCATTAGAGTCAATTCAGTCTGTTACATGTTGGCAATAGAACAGGATTGGCAGTAATTTATTAGACATTATAGTGTTAAGTTATTTGGAGCCCTGATTTGTCAAGTTCTTTGAGTTATAAGTGTCATATGGTGCACTGTTTACAGAGAGCCTGGATTGTGAAAGTCATTTCAATATTAATATTATAAGACTAGAATAACTCAAAAATATTTCCATAGAAATAGAACAGCAGACCTTCACCTGTTCCTTAGTCTGTTGAATGGTTGAGGCACCACACATGATCTGTCAACCATCTTTCTCATGCTTCTAATTATTTGTCTTATGCTTTGAATAGAATCTATTTCATTGACAAGCCCATCCATTCTTTTATCTTGTCTTCTCATCACTTTCTCTGTCTGCCTCTTCTTCTTTTTCCTGGTACTGTTCTCTGAAGCAAGGTCTTTGTGAGCCCTGAGGTCCTTTTGATATGGCTATAAAGTTTTGGTCTGCGTTTTTTGATAGTGGTCAGCTGGTCATCATGAGGCCCAGTTACCATTGTGATGTGGTCTTTGTAGGTGATACCTAGGACAGCTAGACATATTGTAAACCTTAGTAATAAAGTGTTTGTGTGCTAGAAAATATATTTGTGAATATTTCGTTTGGTCTAACTTTAGACTAATTTTCTTTGTAAATTCTAACCACAGTCCATCAAGGTTTTACCATCCAGTTAATAGTCCTGAAAGTATAATAAAAGATTTAATTGAAGATGTAAGTCTCTACAATTTTTGTTTGATTTGAATCATTGTTGAACTATAGTTATACAATAATTTAAATTTTTTTAAATATAGAAGGAAACTAAGTGTAATTCAAGAATGTTTGAAATTGATGTTGCATTTATTCAAAATTAAATTTGTGTTTTTAAATACTTTTTCTTATTTAAATTCTAATATAGGCTTAAACCGAAAATTCTTTTAACTTAATAATTTATAGTAAATAATGGACTTAACATTTTTTTGCCCAAATTTACTAATTAGAAAAAAATTACAGCTCAGCAGCAATTCAGTTAACATTAACATGAAAATGTTTGTATCCTTTTTTTGTTTTTTGAGTCTTGCTTTCTACCTCTCTCGATTAATGCATGTTCAATTTATTTTGATGTGAGGTTTGTCACTTTCTTTTGTCTACACAAGGGAGGCTATTGTCAGATATTTTTTTTTGAAGCCCTTATTATTACATGTTCATAATCATAAATGTTAATATTATTATCTTTTTAAACATAATGGCAATGTGGACTAATATTCTTAATTGACGAAAACAAGTTAAAATAAAGTATAATAATATAAATATTTTTTGGTTTACTCTTTTAGATTCACACATTGCCTCCTGACTATGGTGTACGAGAAGCATATGTTTGTCATTTTATGCACTCTTTACAGCGCCGAGCATTCTGTCTTATAAAATACGTAGAAGGAGAAGTGTATGTTTTTTATTCTTTCTGTTCTACTTTGAAACTGAATTATCTTTTATAACCTTTCAATATTTTTATTTAAAAAATATTATTTTTATTATTGTGGTTCTAAATTATATTACTAATAGTTAAGAAATTTAGATCAAAGCTTGGTTTTTCTTCTAGTTTCAACTGCTAAAGAATACCTCCTGTTGTAAGTCCATTAGCTGTCAGTCTTGCACAGAAATGATTGTTTCTGCTGTGAAGGGAACATTTTAATATTACTTTCCTTAGTTGTTGGACTTCTTAAGAATAATAATAAGACCTTTTCTTTGAGTCCAACAATAAGGGTGGGTTCTGTAGTTCATGTGATTATGCAGACCTAGTTGCTTCCTGCATAGTTTTTTCAGATCTGGTGCAGACAAAACTGTTGTCTACAGGAGGTCTGTGTACTCTTTTTGTTGTCTGCACCAGTCTTCAGCAAGGAATTTTTGTTGAGTCTTAAGTTTATTAACTCAATGAAATCTCTCCAGCTGTCTCAATATGCAATATATATATGTTTTTAATTATATGATTTTCTACACAATCTACAGTCCTTGCAATAACTGTTCACTTTTTTTTTTTAACTTGATATTTTATAAAAATTCTTAATGGTTTATCTGTAACAAATAGTTCTTATATTATATTTCACAATTTTCAATTTTAAATCTTTTATATGTCTGGACTTTTCATCTTTGAAATTTTTTTTTCTCTTAAAAGTAATTAACTTTAGAACACAACAAAGGACATAATTAAATTAAACTGAATACTACAATAGGAGACTTAAACAAAAAAACAACAAACTGATATTAAGTATATAATTGATCTATCAATAGCAAAACATCAATCCATTGTATTTGAAATTATTTTTTTTTAAATAGTTCAAAGCCAAGTCATATCAAAGAAGTAGTTTTTTTTTCCCAATAGAATACCTTCAAACTGCCATTTTTATAAGATGTGTAGTTATTTATTTCTAATTGACCATTCTTATGTACTTGCATTTATCTTACCAGTTCATATTTTCATTGTCATTAAGTTATTTCATCATTCCAATTTTCATTATCCTTTCAGGACCTCCGGGGCTCGTATCAGTGTCAAACGTATTAAACAGGACCTTGGACTTCAGTTGGAGGGAGATTTTCGTATTACATTGGCAGTAGCTGACAAAATGAAACCTGGCATTTATCACTATCTGCTTGGAGAAAAGAAATATGATACAGAATATCTTCCTAACCCAGCTGATGTTTTATAGCCTTAAGTTTTTTTTTAATCTAATTTATAAGATTTACAATGAAAGAGAGAGGCAACTATTTAGCTGTAGTTCTATTAAAGTCATTATAACTTGATTGTTTTTCCTGCTAAGTGCAAACAATATTCCAATCCAGATGATTTTATTTTTGTTTAATCCATGTATCAATCATTTTTCTGTACAAAAAGAAACAGTTTATATTTAAATACTTTTTTGAAAATTGTAAGGTAGAGCTTTTTTAATTATACTTTTTCCATATCTACTCACTAATAAAAAAAATAATAAACTTAAAATAAAAATGTTGAAGTAATGCAGTACTAATAATTTATTGTCTCAATAATTATTTTTATTACTGCAAGATTATACATACACCTGATAAATTCAGAGAATTTCAATCCTTAATTGCCCAGTGTTTTTGATCCCCTACTAAATAGCACTGTACACTTCAGTTTTACTGCACCCATGTGTAATGAAACTAATCATAATGTTACAATGCATTCTGTTCTTATCATGTAAAGCACACTTCATGAAACAGGTTTTTAATGTGTTAAGGCCTGGGGACTATCTATTCCAACGTGGACTACTTTGTGAACTTGTTGGGATTGAAGAGAGTTGTAGTGTTTGCTTATGAACCACCAGGATCATAGGAACAAATGGTTAATAGAAAATCAGGGTCTTCTCTACCCCTGTTGATTATCAGGGCCATCGCCATTTTTTTATTTATTATGCAGTAGTGTTCATTATAGTGTCCCAACATTGTGTGGGTCAATGCCTGCTTACTTGATTGTCCTTACATATTAGTCTCAGACGCAGTGAATTTCTGTTCTTCTCTCCACCCTCTCCACTGCCCCATAATCTTAGAAATTATATTTAAAACATGCGAGTCAGCTGTCTAACATTTTCAAGCAAACTTTCTCTTACATTTAAGTACCAGTAGTTTTTTTTTTTTTGCTGTAAACCTTCACATGTCCAGTTCAAATGTCCAGATATTTATTGAATACCCTCAGTTATCAGATAAACAGTGCCATTCAGCTGTTTCTTTTTTTATTTTGTTTTATTTTAATGTGTTTGTTTTTTTAACAGATTTTTATCTTTTCTAAATTGTTTTCTTTTCATAATATATTATATATTATTGTTTAAGTGGCCTTGCAACAAGCTAATATATTTTTGTTTATTCGATTTAAAAACACAATGTGATATCAAAAAATTTGCTATTTGTTTTTTTTTTTATTTCTTCCAATTGTGTGTCTGATACAATAATATGTCATTATTCAACATTGTGAGAATATTTTGGATAGCTCAAGTTTTTAAAATTATTTTATGAATTTTCTCATTTGTTTATAAAATAAGATAGAATTCAATTCTTTAGACCAAAGGTTTATTGTATGAGCTGCTTATTCATATTGAATGCTAAAGTAACTAAATCATATCATAGAACACATTTTACATGTCCATGTTAAAGAGCTAGAAGGTTATTGTTACCAGAATTATTGCTTCTTGATGTGATCCCAATAACCCTTGCCTCTGTTTTACACATCAACAGTTTGCAAGTAGTATTTTTGTGATTTTTTTTTATTACTGTTTGAACTTAGTACAGTATTACAATTTTTCACTGATTTGGTTTTTACCTTTACCTATCCCTTAGTCTATTGGACTGTTGGGGCACCATGCAGGACTTGTCGACCGCCTTTCTCCATTCCTATCCTTTTACTATATCAAATAAATGAAAAAACAACTAATCATTTTGATGCAACATTATGTCTTCATGCTTGTCACTTCTATGCTAACTTAATATGGAAGAATATCAAGAACAATTGTATAGGTCGTACCCACGAGCCAAACAAGTATCAGGATCATTTTGTTATTACAAAGTAATTTTTTTTCTCTTGTTCATGATTTCAGCATGAAAATAACATTGAAAGCTTAGAATGAAAAAAAATTCTTTTAAGTTTTATCAGTATTTTAGTCTTTAAGTTGAAACAAATTATTTTTTTTTGTTTTGATGTACTGAGAGTGTTTGGGAATCATTAGGCCACTACATACTACAAGTGATAAGTCATGACTTAGGGAATCATTAGGCCTCTACATACTACAAATGATAAGTCATGACTTAGGGAATCATTAGGCCTCTGCATACTACAAGTGATAAGTCATGACTTAGGGAATCATTAGGCCTCTGCATACTACAAGTGATAAGTCATGACTTAGGGAATCATTAGGCCTCTACAAGTGATAAATCATGACTGTTTGTGTACATTTCTTGGATGATTTTGTTGTCTAATTTAGTCTATGTTTGAAATACACTTTTGTTCTTTCTTTTTTTTTACTTCTTGCAATTTTGCTAAAAGTTTAAACAAATAAAAATCACTTGTTGATTGTGGGATGAAGAGCTTAATTTAAAAAAAAAAATGGAAATATGAATTTTGGTTGTTGTTTTTTTGTCCATTGGTTGTACATCAATCAATAGATTGTTTGAATTTCATCTTTCATTTTCTTACACTTAAGCATACAATTTAATAAAATGCTCTATTGGCTGAATCATTTTATAACAATACTATTAGATAGATATTAGTGACATTGTGTTTAATTAATAAAATGTGATTTAATACTAAAGCAATGAATATTATTATTGTTCAACAATTGTTTATCTTATAATTTCAAATGCTACTACAAAATAGAAAATAATTATATCCTAAGCGAATTCATGTATCAATCTAGTCTACAATAACTCTGCTAAATCGTTGGTTTTCCTGGTTGATTCCAATTCGTACAAGTGCTCCTTCTTCCCTAGTGCTTTTAAAGCATGGAACGGGTTGCCTGAATCATCCAGGAAAACCAATGACTTAACAGAGTTTAAGTCTCTAATTAACATGAATGACTAGATTGGCTCATGGGTATGAGTGTGACATTATCTTCTGTTAAGTAGGAACGTTTGTCATTTATAAGATAAGATAAAGATAATTATTAAAGCTACAAAGATTAAAGATGTTTTCAAAAGTTTGCTATGTACAACTCTCAAGGGCAATTTTATTTTACACTGAAACTGTGAGAGTGATTTTTTTAAAAGTGTAGAATAATTATTTTTTTAATAAATTTGTATCTAAAAATTTTTTAAAATAATCAAATGCTAAATGATTTAGATCCCTCTAGTATTTTTTTTTGTTGGTAATACTAAGATAATACTATAATATCAACGCAAAATACCACTCACTGACTGACTTCTATTCAAGAGATCTCAACTGCCGTAGCTGTAAGGATTCGTATGAAATTTCGTACTAGGTTCCTTTTATCGCTTATGTGTTTGCAAAAAAAAAAAAAAATGCGGGTTTGACAGATTCGCTTTCTAAACGCTGCCATTTGCGAGAAACTGCAACTTTCTATCAAACCTTTGTATTTTATTTTTGGTGTTTCTCCAGAAGGCCCCTCACACCTGCCTAAACAGACTTAAAGCAAACTGCTCACCTCCCAGCACAGTAATCAGACTAGGCTAACTCCCTTTTATTATTATCTTTAATATTCAAATTAAATCGCTAAATTTAATCAATCTTGCCGTGTGAGCACCATAGTAAGGAATTGTAAAGAATCTGGACCTAGTGACAAATGACAGTTGCAGTAAAGCGGAACAGCAGCACTGAGTGTAAGCCGTTTTTTTTGAAGTTACAAAATGTATCTAAATAAACAAGGGAGACAATTAGTATAAGATTAACCAAGGCATCCCAGTGTGCTGCACCTTAAGCCTCAAGGAAACAGGTAGACAGACCATGATGGACGTCTGTAGACAGTAGATCTTGACACTTGGTTATTCAATAGGCACACTCCTTCCACACAAACCAGACCTTAGGTGTGCATGTGTCTTTTAAAACGTTTTACATAAATTGCGGGTCTCATTAATAGTTTATCCTAGATCAGGGGCGTTGTCAATTTTCTGCCATAGGGGGGAGCATAGAGTTACTAATTTCAGTCAACTAAAACCCACGTTGATTCAATTTAAATTATAAAATTTTTCCGTTTCGTGATCTAGTGAGAAATTAAAAATGTGTAGAGGCTACTTTGAGAATGCAAATTGAAATGAGCCCATAGAAGATTTTTTTCTATTGCAATTCAAGCATAGTTTGGTCCTCAAATGACAGTTCAATCAAAGTCTAGTTTGGCACAGAAACTTCGGTGATAAGCTTAGTTTTGTTCATATTTCTGTTATATATATAAAACATTATATTATAACCCTAACCCCAGCTACAAAATGACATCTTTTGTTGGCATTTGTCATTTCGATATTCCAGAACAGGTTTTTGAGAATAACCTTAACACTTAAACGACATTACAAGCCCAGTGTCCAGTTTAGTGTCAATAATTTTTTTTTGTTGTGATATTAAACTAGGATGCCATTATCAGGGTCTGTTAATCATTCCATAATAAAATGGACGAGAGAAATGAATGTTAAAATGATCTAATCGTTCTTCCGTAAAAATAAATGTAGTGAGACACCTCAGCAAAATCTCCCTAAGCATTCCTAAGAGAATTCTTATTACCTGTCAAAGGACAGTACATTGCAGATAAACCACATCATCAGAAAATTTATAAGTGGACACTGTTCAAAGGACTACAATGAATTTTGTTTCTTTTTAACGAAGCTCGACCATGACAGTGCCAGAGAATGAAAATTAATTCATTTCCATAATAATTATAATAAATAGCCTAAGTATATATCTTTATCCCTAAGGAAATGTGTGCATTACAAAAACATTACAACCGTTACAACGATAGCACTCGAAATGCTTCGACCTTGTCAGCATCGTGAAGACAGCTCGAAGCGCTTACTTTTAATAGGTAATAAGCAAGGTTACAATTACAGTTTGTGTGGAAACTCAAAATCGATCCCGAAGTGGTCCACTCAGGCAGGTTTCAATATTTTCAGAAAGAATATCAGAATGAAATTCTATCAATGGAAAATGACAGAGAAAAATGTAGAAAGAAAGTTGACCATCTTGTGTGCCCCAACGGTCCAGCAGACCAAAGGATAGGTGAAAATGAAGGTGAAGTACTCTGTAAAATTCAGGAAATAATATGAAAAAACTACTTATTAATTGTTGAAAGATATGTTCCACTTACTTGCATATTAAATAGATTTTTTCTCTTTTAAAAAAAAATAAACATTTTTTTTTGTAAATGTAGTTAATATGACAGAACTTACTTCACTTAGCAATACATTTGTAAACAAAAAATAATAATAATTTTTGACAAAAAATCTAAAACAGTTTGCATAAATATGTTAAAAATATGGTAAATAGACATCTCCCTTACTAAATAGCCTCTAGTGTTTGTTACTATTAAAAGTAAATAGTTGTAAAAATGATGTATTTTTATGAAAAAACTGCTTGCATAGTTGATTTTAAAAATTATTTTTTTCGCTCTCAGAAAAGAAAAAAGTAGTCATTACATCAGAACTTTGAAAGGTCTAAAATATCATGATGTCAGAATTTCAATATCTTTTCTAGTTTACGATTTCTAAACGGGATGGACGGACAGACATTCCACACAAAACTAATAGCGTGTAATCCCCTTTCGGGGGCGATAAAAAAAACTCAGATGACGAATTACAGACTAAAAGAAAAGCTTATCAAATTTTTAATACATTTTATAATACCTCTAATTAATTTTAAATTTCACAGACAATTTTGTATACTTCATACCCAATTAACGAAAGAAAGTTTTTTTGTTAATGAAACAACCTAGAAGGATTAAGTCACGACCAAAAAAAATATCTTGTATTTATATGTTTGTTTTGAGGTGTCCCGGGTTTAAATCCTGGTATAGACTGGAATTTTTAATTTAGGGATCTTTAGGGCGCTTGAGTCCACCCTGACATTATTTGCGAGAGTATAGGTAGTTGGTCATTGTGTTGGTCATATGACACCCTCATTAACCGATGGCCACAGAGACAGTTGACCTTTACATCATCTCCGCTTTAGTTCGCAAGGTCTGAAAGGGGAACTTTACTTATATACTTATATGTTTGCTATGTTTCCGACACCGAAGACAACTGCCCCCATGGCGCCGTGGCGTGCGCTTTGGGAACTCTTACTTTGACCTTTCTTTAAATATTTTCATTGCTATTGGGCGTGTCTGAGAAAGTCACAACTTTTGTTTGTCACAGAAGTCTGCAGTTCATATCTATCATACATTCAACGGGCTGGCAGGACAACTTAATGCAATAAGCCGCAACATTTTAAGTGGCTTTATTTGTTTACCTAAAAAAAAATACTTTTTTTGTTTACACTTTGTAATAAGCAAATATATTTTACTTGTCTAGCATACATTTTACAGTTGTTGTTGTTTTTTTTAAATCTATTTTTCATTGTTGTTTCAGTTAATTTCTATTGTTAATTGGAGAGTTTCAGACATGGCGGAAAAAACTATAAATAGAAAGCTTTTTGGTGCATCCGGTGTGCAAAAAAAAAAAAAAAAAAAAAAAAAAGGAAGTGTTGATGAGCTTTGCTTTTATACATAGGATCATTTATGTGCATTTATACATGTATAGGATCATTTATGTGCATTTATACATGTATAGGATCATTTATGTGCATTTATACATGTATAGGATCATTTATGTGCATTTATACATGTATAGGATCATTTATGTGCATTTATACATGTATAGGATCATTTATGTGCATTTATACATGTATAGGATCATTTATGTGCATTTATACATGTATAGGATCATTTATGTGCATTTATACATGTATAGGATCATTTATGTGCATTTATACATGTATAGGATCATTTATGTGCATTTATACATGTATAGGATCATTTATGTGCATTTATACATGTATAGGATCATTTATGTGCATTTATACATGTATAGGATCATTTATGTGCATTTATACATGTATAGGATCATTTATGTGCATTTATACATGTATAGGATCATTTATGTGCATTTATACATGTATAGGATCATTTATGTGCATTTATACATGTATAGGATCATTTATGTGCATTTATACATGTATAGGATCATTTATGTGCATTTATACATGTATAGGATCATTTATGTGCATTTATACATGTATAGGATCATTTATGTGCATTTATACATGTATAGGATCATTTATGTGCATTTATACATGTATAGGATCATTTATGTGCATTTATACATGTATAGGATCATTTATGTGCATTTATACATGTATAGGATCATTTATGTGCATTTATACATGTATAGGATCATTTATGTGCATTTATACATGTATAGGATCATTTATGTGCATTTATACATGTATAGGATCATTTATGTGCATTTATACATGTATAGGATCATTTATGTGCATTTATACATGTATAGGATCATTTATGTGCATTTATACATGTATAGGATCATTTATGTGCATTTATACATGTATAGGATCATTTATGTGCATTTATACATGTATAGGATCATTTATGTGCATTTATACATGTATAGGATCATTTATGTGCATTTATACATGTATAGGATCATTTATGTGCATTTATACATGTATAGGATCATTTATGTGCATTTATACATGTATAGGATCATTTATGTGCATTTATACATGTATAGGATCATTTATGTGCATTTATACATGTATAGGATCATTTATGTGCATTTATACATGTATAGGATCATTTATGTGCATTTATACATGTATAGGATCATTTATGTGCATTTTTTTTAGCATTGCAGAATCATCTTTTTTCTAGTACAAAATCATTTCAATATGAAAGAAGCATGGGACTTTTACACTAAATATTTATATCAAAAGAAATTGGCAACTTACTAGCGGTAACAAATTTAGTTTGATACGAATATCAATAACCAGGGCGGCCCTATGTAGAATGTCCAAACACATAAAAGGCGTTTGGTCTTTGCGGTACCTATTATTGTTAAAAAAGACTCTATCATACATGTCCTTTATTGTTCTATGGATCTTAAGCTCTTTTTTTTTATAAAGCTTATATCAACTCACTCTGTCTGGTAAAAAGTTTGCAAATGTTTCTCCCATTTTCCAATCTTGGATCAGATTGAGACTTAGCACAATTATTCGATGTACCTGATAAGACATGAATCAATAAAAAAAATTAACCAATAAGTTAATTAATTACTAGTGATTAATTTTTTTAATATCAAAATAAAGGAATAAATGCTACTTATTGAGACATGCGGATATATATATATATATATATATATATATGGATTTAATCCCCTTATTACGTTTTAACCCATTTTTCTTCTACCTCCAATTGTGGATCTAGTTGAAATTTTGCATAATTATTCATAGTAGATAACAATACACAAATCAATCCAAAATTAACCAATTATTTAATCAATTATTACTAATTAATTAGATTTTTTTATAAAATAGAAAGGCAGATTATCCCTGTCATTTTCAGCTAAATGACATTAATTAGCGGTTCTTTCCCTTACATAAGCTTTGTTTTTTTTTTAAGTATTTTTTTTCTTTTGCGTGTTTATTAGTGTCTAGGCGTATTCGCCTTGAGGTTTCATTATATGTGTGCAGAAGGAAAAGGTCACGGTCATAATGGCATACCGCACTTGTCACTATTACCTTATTTCCAGGTCTTCAGGTCGTAACACCCTAACACTCATCATCACGATTTATCCCATGCTTTCTAACCAGCTGTATCTCCAGTCGTCCACAGCACAATAGATGTCTAGTTAAGCTTTATAAGCTGAGATTTTGTTTTCATGAATTAAGATTGGGAGTGGGGCGAGGTGGCTGAATGGTTAAGCGCTTGGGTTATGAACCTGGAGTCTGGGTTCGAATGTCGGTGACGACTTTGGAGTTTGAATTTTGAGATTTTTAGGACGCCCCTGAGTCCACCCAACTCTAATGGGTACCTGACTTTAGTTATGGAAAGTAAAGGCGGTTGGTCGTTGTGCTGGCCACATGACACCCTGCTTTTTAACCGTTGGCAAAAGAAACAGATGACCTTATCATCATCTTCCCTGTAGACCGCATGGCCTGAAAGGGGAATTTTCGCTCTTCTCTTCTTAAGCATGAAACAGGCAAAAGAAAAAAAGATACTTTTAAAAAAATTATCTAAGAGAAAGAAACGCCAATTACTGCTACTTATCTCAAGAAGGCAGTGTATAACACCCTACCTGCTAAATAAAACAAAAATAAGTAATTACTAATTGATTAACTAACTGATTAATTTTTATTGATTCATATATTGTCATCGACTATGAATAATTATTCAAAATTTCTACTTGATATGAGAAAATATGAAGTGGGAGAAGAAAGTTGACAAAACCTAATAAGGAGAATGAATGCATGAATACATCCACTTCTGTCATTAAGAAGCATTTATTTCCATTTTTTTTATATCAAACAAAATAATTAATTACCAATAATTTATCAACTAATTGATTACTATTTGTTATTGATTCATGTTTTGTCAGGTATAATAAAGTGGGAGAAAAAAACATGTTAAATGCATTTAAAAAATGTTCACTTGAGGATGAAGAATCCTCAAGGGGAATAATTCAGCGTGCAAAATTTTAACGATCTCAAATTGGGTGTGTGAAAAATAACGTGCACTAACTTTTTACCATACTGACAGACAGACTGATTGAGTTGATATAAAGCTTTGTAAAAACAACTGTTTGGTTGTTTAAAAAGGGAAATAATCATTAAACTTTGGGAGCGAATCCTTTCTAACCCGTCTTTATTATTGTTTATAAACAAAAAAGAAACCTAGCTATAAACAAAAAGGTTTACTTACTACAGAACTTTATTGTGTTATGTTAGCTAAGACGTTTAGTATGATCTGTAATGTATAGTAGCGGCTCAACTTCAGGACTACAAGGTATGTACTCGGAGAATGTACGACGTTTATGTCAAACACAGGAGCATATTTATTTAATAGTCAGACTTCCTTTAAATACGATTTTATTTTTAAAAAAAACAAGAAAAAAACAAGGAATAATTGTGAGTGTACTTTCTGAGTAATAGATCTAGCATCAGACAAAAAAAGAAAAAAAGAATTTTGTAAGTTGCGAATTTGATCTTAAATAAAAAAATAAAAAAGTGATGACCTTGGTAAAGCTCTGCAGCTTCAGATATGCCTATTTAGTCTCAGTGAGACAGAAGGAGCCATATTCAGAACTAGAGGTGTCGCTATGATCTCACCTGGTGAGGTATGCGCCACTTAAAATCCTAGCGAGTCCACTGACCCTATGTAATGGAGTCCACATATGGATGAAACAAGTGCATTTCTTTCTTAATGCCATTAGGTTATAATCTTATGGATTGGGTTTCTTGAATAGGCTAGAAAAACAGAAACAATTATCTTTTTATTTGAAAACACCAACAACAAATTCACACAATCAATTAGCGCCTCATTCTGTCACTGCCAAAAAGACAGAAAAAAAAAACCTATGATCAAAATGTTGTAAGTAAGCCAATGAAGTCTATGTACAGTCTAGATTTTTTTTTCGTACCAAATTTAGATGGACGTCTGATGGCTGCAGCCAAGTTCAATGTACACATCATTTTTCAAATGTCATCACTCAATAAAAACACCTCCTTATGACAGACTCGTGAGACTGCCATGGTGACATTTATCTTTGTCAACATGTAGACATCAATAGGGGCCCCTGTCGCCTCTCCAGATCACATGGGAAACAAGGGGACAGTTTGTGTTGTGATCATAGAAACAAAAAAGTGCCTTACGGACTCCGAATTTAGAATACTCCCACGAAGACAGGCTTTAATGAATTGAGCTTTGAGTCATCTTAGTAGAGGTCACGTTTATCTATTTATTTTGAAAATCGCTAAATTTAGAAACTTTTTATGCTACAATAGCCAGTGATTATGCATGAAGTTCCGAAACCACATCTAAACTTCTATGATAAACACAATTCAGTTCATGAGTAACAGAAGCCCATATACCATGAAGACAATACGGTCCATTATCAACACAACATGCGTTCCTTGCTCTCAAGAGATCCTTTAATCAATATTTTACAGTCTGACCAACACAATAGATCTTATATTTAATATTATAAAGTCAATGACCAACACAACAGATCCCATGATAAGTATGATACTATACCACAATACAGTGTATTCTGAAATAAAACATAAGAGTCAATACCATCTTATTTCGTCTAATATATATATATAT
The DNA here is from genome assembly GCA_030265305.1 of Biomphalaria pfeifferi. NCBI lineage: Eukaryota > Metazoa > Mollusca > Gastropoda > Planorbidae > Biomphalaria > Biomphalaria pfeifferi. The sequence goes on along the minus strand of JASAOG010000023.1, from coordinate 3,377,295 downwards.
ATATATATATATATATATATATATATATATATATATATATATCTTCTAATTGGACTAAGTAAAACGAAACTACCTGGGTGCCTATTAAGAATTTGTAAACTAGAAACATATTACCAGATTGACAGAGTGAGCTGATATAAGCTTTGTAAACAACAAAAAATAGCGTTAATTGTGAATTTTTATTTTCTACATTTTAGTGGTTTTAATTTAAGCGTTTTTTGTATTTTTTTTTTTTTTACTATTTATTATAAACTTTTTTTGACCTAATTCACACGATCAGGCATTTTTGTTCTAAAAAAAAATATACAGCACAATAGCCTACACTCTTCGAAACGTATTGTGGCCAAGAGATTCTCCCCCCCCCCCCCCAATACCTTTAACCTAATGTTTCTAGTATTATTGTTCAAGTTCTTCTAATTATTTTTATATTACCCATTGAGGTATATTGATATAATAATTTAATCAATTTCACTGTTTTACCCCTGAGTTACCTCTATCCTACAATTAGACTTAAGTTCGTCTGCAGATGAAAATTTAAATCAGTATTTATAATACCATTTCAAGGCAACACAACGACAATAATATATACACCACACCCTACAATAGCTTTTTAAAAACCTTTTGTCTAAGCTGCACGACTTTGGAATACTAACGAGTTTTATTCAGCTATATACAGCCGCTACCTTAAATTCTACTGTGAAATATATGAACATACCTACCCCCCAGTATCAAAATGGCTGCACCAAAACTTCCTGTTTCGCGCTCAGTTTATTAGTGAAAGAATATTTTTTCCAGGCTACAAAGTTAAATAATATTTGAAATGTTGCATTGATGCTTGTATGCAGGCCTATATATATATATATATTACTGTCCCCGCCAAGCCATCTATGTCGTCTGCGAAGCGCAAGTTAGTAATTCTTTCTCCATTGCATACAATACTGTCATAGCCCTCGACAGCATCTTCCGTTATTCTTTGAAAGAAAATATTGAAAAGACAGAGAGGAAGAAAAAGTAATAAGAAAGAAGGTCGACAAATCTTGCGTGGTGCCTTGCGGTTCAACAGACTAAGGAAAAGCTGAAGGTGATTATTAGTTTTATTGTTTGCTCGACTCTAAATTTTGTAATATATTTTTGTCTTATCATCTTATGCATAGCTGCGAAGTGTTTGACAGAACTGAAAGGCTGCCTGGCTATGTGGTATGCGCTCTGGATTGTAGTTCTGTAGTCACAATGATCCTGAGTTCGAAACCTGCCCGCTGCAATCCCGCCTTAATGTGGGAGTTTTGGGCTAGGATGTAATTATCTTCAGATCTGAAAGGGCATCCTCAACATATGAAACAATAACCCGATGTTCTGTAATGTTGTTCTGTCTAGAAATGTGAATCGTATGTTTCATCTCCCCGTGGTTCACACAGACCATTGTCAAAGATAATTTGAAAAAAGACACAGGTTCCCAAGGACATGTTTATAATTAGACATTATATTTACTTGTTTCTGTGTTAAATGTCCAACCATACAGAAGTATCATGTTGTTTTAATGTTTTTATCTCATCACGTGACGCATCTCTGCCGAGTAATTTATTTCTTCTCAAATAAACTCCTTCATTTCGTTAGATTATCTGATAACCTTTGAGAAACATTTTACATTGGACAAGTTTCCTTGTAGAAGTCGAGTTTAAGAGCTTGAGAGTCTCGCACCAACAGAGCTGCATCATAAGAACTGGAAAATGTCAGGCAACTTAAGAGTTGGGTGATTTCATACCATGATATTTGGATGTTTTCATGCCATAAGAGTTGGATGACTTCAAGCAGCATAAGAGATGGATGAGTTCAGGTAACATGAAAGCTGGCGATTTCAGGTAAAGCTGAATCATTTCATAAAATTAGAGTTGGGTGATTTCATAGCATTAAAGCTGAACGATGTCATAACATAAAAGCTGAATGATTTCATACCATAAGAGTTGTATGATTTAGGGCTTTGTAAGAGCTGATGATTACATTAAACCATAACAGCTGAATCATATCATAAGAGCTCGATGATTTCATACATTAAAGAGCTCGGTGGTTGAAGACGCCTCGTATTGTCTCCGCTAAAACGACTGAACGTTCCTCATATAAATGTTGTGTCTAATCAAAGTTGTTGTTGTTGTGTAGACCTTTGATTTGCTTGCTATCACAGAAAGTTTAGAGGTCACAGAATGCAATTCAAAGTTTATATACGTCACTAAAAGTTTATTGCATAAATTATGTAAAATATTGCCAAACTAATTTGAAATATTTATAAAATAATAACAGTACCCGTGTAAAAGAAATATGTTCATCATCGCGACCTACATTGTTTCTTTTTCTTTAATGTACATTCTCTTCTATGCCTCTTCTTATACAGACACTCCTCTCTTTATGGGTTATGTCTTTTTTAAAATATCAATCTTAATGAGGTGTGCACATTGTAAACTTTTATTTGCATTAAATGTTAATCGTAGGCCACAGAAACAGATGACCTTGACATCATCTGCCCTATAAACCACATGGTCTGAATGGGGAATTTTACTTTACTTTACTATATAAGACATGGTTATTTTCATCTTCTGAAAATTAACCAGAAACTACATAATATACTTTTTTTTTGCTGCATTTTTATGGCTATCTAGTACTTTACTATTTTTTCCAAAAAAAAAAAAAAAAAAAAAAAAAATTAAGTTAATAATACATGTACAGTAAAATCTATTACGCATTTCACCACCATTGGCAAGACGTAGAGTCAACACCACTTGCTGCCACTTGTACTCTTTTGCTTTTTGGTCTTTGCTAAACCAATTTATTGATAGTAAATTAAACTGTCGTCAAACCAGATAGGACTTGGGCGACTTGGTTATTTAAACGTACCTTAAGTTTAGTTAAAATGCTAAAAATGTAAAGATATCTTTTTTTTTAAATTTTAAACAAGGCAATAAAATATACTTTTTTTTATAGCCAACGGTTGACAAGAGTTTATCGTGGTCAGCACAACTTCCGACTAGCTACCCATCTAATCTACTAATTTTTATGTATAAAATAGCCAATAAACACTGATTAATTAAAACAAACAAACAAAAAATATTAAAATGGCAAATCACTTATCATTTTTTATTCAAACAAATTAAAATAAAGTATTATATTACTTCTAAAGTTGATCACAGTTTTAAAAGATTATATCAATATCATATTTACATAAAAATATAATTTTAAAAAATTTGCTTGGTAACAGTCACCAAAATGTCAACACAATAAAACAAACATGTGCAATAAGTAACATATTTATGTATGAAGTGTTTTTTTCTTTCTTTTTAGGTACAGACATACAATCTGTTTCGTTGCGAAGAAACCAATTATATGACAGTATTGTCTACGAATAGTTTTACTAAAATAGTTAGCAGTTATTTAGATGTTGATGTTGTTTTTTTTTAATAGAAATATTGTGTACATTAAGTACTTTTAAGATCCCCCCCCCGCCCCCAACTTTTGTTTTCTTTTTTTCCTGCATAGATATGTTACGATTTATTGGCAGTTCACGAGGTTTGCATTTATATTTAGTTTTTAGTCAATTACAAATACGAAATGTAAATAAATAATTAAGAATTAACGATAGCAACAACAAATGGCATGGATACAAACAAATACAACAAACAATAATAAAGTCACGGCGGCATTGCACTGGGCATTCAAAGACTGCTGTATTCTGATGCATAGAGTTTAGTCTTTAATGACTTTTGAAAAGTCATGCATTGCGGTAGGCGTTGCTCTCAGTGTGCGGCAAATGTTTCCGTAGGTTTTCGGTTAGCTTTGGAGACGATCAACTCTACCGATCTCAGACGGGAGTATTGGTATCAAGAGAGATTGTGTGCTTGCTGCTAAGCGAATAGTGTATTTCTTTATGTTGTTCTAGTCTAAGACACCAGGTAGCTTGGGACTTGATACTAGATCTAGGTTTATACTAATCAGGAGTGAAAATAAAATCACAATTTATATTTAGTGAATATAGCACACGTTTTCAAAATTAGCTATGTCGTTGTTCTTTCAGAAAAAGTTTTGTTTACAATGTCATATTTTTTATGTTAATTTTTTTTAATATAGATGATGTAAACCAATTTTACATTTATAAAAAGTAAAAGAAAAATAGATTACTTTAACTACTAATATAACCGGAAAACATAGACGTTGCATTATGCAAGTTTGTATATTTTGTTAATTCTGACCTCATCTAACCGAACAAACTTTGCAGACAAATATTGGAAATTCAACATACTACCAAGCTGCATGTTTCAACGAATGGTGGAATGTTTTTATTATAATTGTTATTCTACTACCGCTGATCAGCTCGTCATGCTGTTTTCAAATCTGTGCGAAGACTGCTGTCATTGGTTGAAATTGTCGTTGTGAATGATCTTGAGGCCGCTGATGTGGAAGAAGCACGAGCAGTGGATGGGGCAGCAGCATTCGAAGCAGGTGTCGATGTCTGTATTGTTGGAGTCAGTTGGTTTTCAGATCCTATTAAGTGGGATGTTAGAAGCTGAAATGAACTTTTGATGGTTTCTAATATTTGCTTTAAATCCTGACTCGGGGAAACGCTAGAAGGCTTGACATTTTGTGCAGTGGGGCTTGGGGTTGACAATATTGCGATCAACCCGGGGAACGAATCGGAGCTGTTGGCATTCTGATCATCGTTCGATGTGACATTCTCAGGCTGGGGGGGGACTAGAGAGTCGAAATCGTCCTGAACTTCGTTGCTTTTAACAAAGTGACGTTCAACCATGGACGCCTGAAATATGGGGGCGTTGCTCTGAGTGGTCGTTGTGATTGTTGAGGTCGTGGTAGATGCTGGCACTGTAGTGGTTCCAGTAGTCTTAGAAGTGGTCGTTGAAGTTGTGGTTGACGGTGAAGCTGTGGTTGTCGGTACTGCTGCTGTTGTGGTAGTGTGCGGTGCTGCAGTTTTGTTTACTGGTACTTTTTTGACAGGCGGGAAATCGTTAAAGAGATCCGGGGAAAAAATCAACAGGCTCTCAGACTGTAGGTGCCTGACGTCCGACTTGTCCGCACTTGCCTGTTGTGTTCCTATACATCCTTTTGCGTCTACTGGACAGACACATTCATATTCACATGGGCCCTTTAAAACAAGGGATGAAACGTTGTTAATTAAAACAAAAGGGTTGAAATAGGGTTAGTTAAAACAATAACATTTATACTAATTTATAGTAATCTTTAGAAATCATGGCCGGCCTTCGGCCGATTTGACCGATTGCTCCAATTAGGCTCTGCGCCTGGCAGGGGTTCGCAATTTACTATCTATCATGGCTCTTGTTAAAGACTTTTAAAGATGAGGGACTTAAGGGGTTACCATAATCAGTGTAGGCTTATAGCACGATTGATGCAACTTTAATTAACCTGGTTGATATCCAAGAGCTGAGCCGAAGGCTCTTCGAGCTCTAAGTTTGAAAAAAAACCTGTTTGGACGCCAAACAGTGTGAACACAGTTCTGTTTGAGAGAGACCCGAGTCAATGCCTATGTAAAGCATTGCTGTTTCCAATGCCTTTGGCCCCCGACGCATGCTTGGGTGCACTTGGCCGAAGACTGAGGACACCGGGAGCCTCCGCCATTTTCCTTCGTTGTACCAAGCTAACTGTGCGGGACCCGCCATTTATGTAACGGTCCCTTTGAGGAACAGCGCATGGATGTGGGACGTGTTCGTGGGGGCTTTTTTGCAACCCCGCCCGTGCAAGGGGTAAACTCTCGTCTACCCGTGGGCATCCCCACAGGAGTTATGTTTCGCCATTGATTTAGCCTAGCTACCCCCTCAAGTAGCCGTTTCCACCCAGGTGCCACGATGAGACAGAATAGCGTACCCGGGACATTAATTAACCTACGGGCGCCAATTACATTTGAGCTGCTTCCTATGCATGTTGTATAAAAAAATATTTGGTTATAACGAACTAATTGATAGTAATAGTTGTTATAGTAAAAAAAAATAGAAGAGGGGGCATTGCAAGCATCCATCAAAGTGGGCCCCGCAATTCTTAAGGCCGGCACTGATAGTAATATTTAAAAGAAATAGAAAATATTTGGCGATGGCAAAATAAAAAACAACAACAAATAAGTTCTCCTGTCCAGGGGCTTATGGTGTGTGTAAATCTTGTATTTCTACTGCCGAAGTTAAAAGACGGGGCTACGAGGCTATTAAAACTTTACTTTCTCCCAAACTTTCTTTCTTTACTTTCTCCCAAACTTTCTTTCTTTACTTTCTCCCAAACTTTCTTTCTTTACTTTCTCCCAAACTTTCTTTCTTTACTTTCTCCCAAACTTTCTTTCTTTACTTTCTCCCAAACTTTCTTTCTTTACTTTCTCCCAAACTTTCTTTCTTTACTTTCTCCCAAACCATGTCACAGTTGGACAGAGAGAACAATGATCCCGAAAATTCGAATATTAATCTTTATTGGAACTCGAAGGCCTACTTGTGAAAACCCAGTTTGAAAATGAAGCCATTTAGCACTCGACCCGCGCGCCTGTAACCAAAGTGTTAAGGGGTGAACAAGAAATATAAAGGTCATTCATAAATTAAATTTTTTTTTATAACTGGTCAATTTGCCGCAAATAAGTAAGCCTAAATCCCTGGTTCAGAATTATACTTCTTATCAATGGTTTAGAATTTTCTTGTGGAAACGTATTATATCCTTGAAGCGGCAATTAACAAGCTCAGAGTAAGACCTAATGCTAAAAGATTTACTGCCCTAAGTCTTTTTTTTTTCAAATCATAATTTTGTGTTAAAACAAAATGTAAACTAGACAAATAGTTAAAAAACAAGGAGAGATAAACTGCAATAGGACTCGACATGATTTAGTAAATTAACTTAATATCCAAACCCTAACTTCATGATTATATAAACTATATTATTAATTATCAAAATAAAAAATACCTTGACTTCACATCGAGCGCCGTTGGCAGAGCAAAGTTCCGGGAAATTGGTACAAGGGTTTTGGTTCTGTAGACTGCACATCACAGACGTGGAGAATGCTCCAGTAACAAAGACGCTGAGCAGAACTAGAATCAGTTTCATGTTTGAAGGCTTGCTGTAGATTTTTAGCTTTAGTCTGAGATCTTACGCTAGGACTTCTAAACAGATAACGTTGGTCTCAAGTAATCTAAATGCCTTGAGCAGTTCTTTGTTTTCTTAATATACGACAGAAATCTGGAGAGCAAACAAAGAAATACCTTAAAAGTATTTAACAAATTGAATCAATATTTTAAAGCTATTTTTAAAGCAAAATGAATATCGATGTTACGGTCTACAGCATACTTTAATTGAAGTTAAATGATATGCAAGCATGAGATAGAGATCCAGTTCTATTCCTATTAATATTGTTTCTAGTAAAGGAGATCTGTTCTGATAAGTGCGACCGGTAAATGTTTTAACTTAGACTTTTTGCTGGACAAAATTGTTTGTTTTTGACCTAATCTTGTTGGAGGCATACGCCCAGACAGCTCTCTCTCTCTCTCTCTCTCTCTCATTATGAAAATGAAATGTTGTGAAAGGTGAAGGCTACCTTGCTATGACGTATATGCAGATATCAAAATGCAGGTTATGTTAACACGAGGCTTGTCTGCTAGAGCTATACGTCATTCACCGGATAACCGCTATTTTTTGGGGGGGACATTTAAAAAAATGGTAGTTGTTTTCTAATTTAAAAACTTTTTTATCCATTTTCCTAAGCAATTTAAAATTTTAAAAATGCACCAATCGAAGTCAAATCATTGTTTTGAAGCATATTAGACAATAAATTATTACATGTCTCAAACCTAACTGTCTAAAACTAAAATTTTCTGTAGTTTTTCGGTGCCAGGTTCAACAATGGATCTTATAATATAACGCTAAGCCAATATTATAAGAAGAATGTGGGAATCGAAACTGCAGGCAACTATTAATGCATTTTTAAAAGCATACATTAAAAGACTATTTGTTAACATTCGCAATGTTTTGTCGGCACTGCAAATACTTGCGTTGGTGTGTTGACCTTCGCCCTATAAAGACAACGACGCAGATACAAGGGAAATTAATGTGTTACTATGACGCCCATTTTCAAGAGCTAATCTAAATATAGAAAAGGCTCCAGCGGTCGAGGATAAAAAAAAAATACAGAGATTATTTATTTTCCGGGTTAAAATTTGTTTTTTTTTTAAGTAAATGTAAAAAAAATATATTTTAAAGACGTTCATTCTGTGAAACTAGACTAGAACTAACCCACAACTAAGATCTACTTTGTTTTCTTTTTTTTTTTTTATTAAATAAGCCACTCATTATGCAGTAAACATACGTCTCGTTCAAAATAGTGAAGAAAGAACATCAACAACTTATAAAAATGTGCAACCCGGTCTATCTCATCCTGATATCACCAGCGCCTTAATTTATGTAAGCCTATTACAGTTTACAGCGCCTCAATACCAATTAGATCATATATATATATTAAATGTAGTTTATATATTTAAATAAATAAACAATTATTGTGTGCGTGTGTGAGGAGCGAGGCTGAAGGAACAGAATGAATTGCTAATAATCCTAATAATTTACAACCATATGCACAATTCTGGATTAGACTTTGTATGTTTGTATTCTCGCTTAAATTTTTTTATAGAACATTCTAAAGAATGCTTACACTTCTATGTAGAAGTAGGCATACACTTCTATGCCCAGTAGGGATACACTTCTTTGCCCAGTAGGCATACATTTCTATACTCAGTAGGCATACACTTCTTTGCCAAGTAGGCATACATTTCTATACCCAGTATGCATACACTTCTTTGCTCAGTAGACATACATTTCTATACCCAGTAGGCATACACTTCTATGCCCAGTAGGCATACATTTCTATACCTAGTAGGCATACATTTCTATACCCAGTAGGCATACACTTCTTTGCCCAGTAGGCATACACTTCTTTGCACAGTGGGCATACACTTCTATGCTCTGTAAGCCTACACCAATCATTCCATTTCGCTTTACTGGACTGTCTAGTCAACCTGTGTGTTGTTCAGATAGTTGTTCATTTGTGTTGTTTGGAAAGTGTGTTCATCACCACGATCACCGGTCTATTTTGAATAGACTATTTCACGGGGCAGTAACATTTTTTACAAAAATAATATTTTTATTAAAATCACAGGAAAATTCGAGTGCCAAATGTTTGATGTAAGTTAACAATCAAAGCTAACATATGTAAACAGCTTACCTGGTACTGTTAAAATCCAGTCAAATTGTTAAAGTTTTATTGTACACGATTTATAAGATATTTATTCCAGAAAGAATAAAACAACTAAATGCAATTAGAATATGAAAATCTTGCTCCAGTATCTGATATGAATACCCTTTTGGCACACTCAAGCTCGGAGCTTTTATTTATATTTCGCGTCTTATAATGCAAATGTATTTTCTACGCTTCATCAAACAGATGCGCCTGTCAAGAGTGTAAAGCAATTGTCACTTTTAATTTAGCCCCTCATACGCAGGAACAGGTGAAGAGGAAACCGTTGCATTTCTCTCCAGATTAAGATGACCTGGACAAGAGAAGCGGGCAAAAACGTTTGGTCGTCTGTGGCAAGGTAGGTTTTTTTTTGTTGTTTTTTTTGCGTTGTGACTTTAAAACGCCAAAGAAACACAAAGCAATGACTTTATGCTTGCCTCAATATAGTTTCTAACATCTATTTATACACATTTCCAACACCTTTTTAAAAATAAATTGCCTTCATTATTACAGTGCAAAACAACTTAAATGGATGGCAGTGGTCGGTAACAGTATATTACTGCAAGTAACAGTTACTGACCCTTTTATTCGGTCCTAATAATCTTGCACTTCTAATAAAATTGCACTTCTTTAGTTAAAGAGGTGGGGAGGGATGAAATGTAAAACGCTTGGCTTCCCTATCTGAAAGGGGGGGGGGGGGCTCGAGTTCGAATCTTGGTTTTGAATTTCAGGATTTTAGGACGCCTCTAAGTCAGCAAAATTCTGATAGGTACCTGGCGTTAATTGGAGAAAGTAAAGATGGTTAGTCATAGTGCAGGTCACATGGCTCATGATAGAACTAGATAACCTTTACTTCAGTTGCCATATAGGTACTTATATTACTTTCATGTTAAAGAACCCAAAAAGTTTATGTTTTTTCCCCAACCAACCTCGTTGTGAAAATGAGTAAAGCTTAAAAACGAATGGGCGGTGTTCCCTTTGTGTAAAAAAAAATAATATCTACAAAAAGCTGTAGCCTATAATTTATGCCTTTTTTTTTTTTATATATATATTTTTGCCTTCCACCACCGTTGGCAGTAACACTTAAATGGAGTTTCTACTTAAATGCAAAAAAATGCTAAAAATGCAAACTTATAAAGGAGCAAAACAGTAAATAAAAGTGACCTTAGTAGAAAATTGATTTCCACGTTTAATATGTAATACATTAAACAAAATTACTGAACAAACATTTCGATTATTGTACATTTACTCGATTTAATACTAAATTATATATTTTTTTGTACAAAAATATGAGAACATTTTGGAGGCAAAAAAAAAAAGATTAAATATTTAAAGCAGTGATGCCCAACCTTATTGGGTCTGCGGGCCATTTTAATTTTCGGCATTCGTGTCGCAGGCCATATCTCCAAATAGAAAAAAAAAATACAAGGTTTTTTTTAATAGTTTTATTTGTGCACCTACTTACATAAATTAATGTGATGCATGAAGTTTATCCAAAACCATCTTCTGAATATCTGGCTGCATAGATGAAACACCAAGTCGGAGCACTGAATCTAGATGTTCATCTGTGAGGCGATTACATAACATAGTTATCGCCAATTGCGTCACTGAAAAAGTTTGTTCACACAAATCAGTGCTTGTAAACATTGTCATTATCGCTTACGCTTGTTTTTTTAAGATTTGGAAAAGTTTCTGCAGGTAACACGGAGTAGAAGTCAATAGTCTGCATCACTGAAATTTGTCAAGCAGAAATGTCTGGCTTTGTAAGTCAATCAGCTCCAGTTGTAGATCTGTCGGGGCACTTGACACATCGGCAGCAAATGGATTTTCAAAAGACGGATTTAATTTTTGAAATTATGAAAATCTACACATCTTTCACTGAAATTATTCATCAAGAGCCTCAGAAGTTGGATCATTCTTTTTTTTGGGAAAGACATATTTAGCTGCTTATCATTTTGCAGAGTGGTATAGGTTGGAAAGTGAACAAGATGGATCCTTTCTGCCTGTTGAATTTAGAGTTGCAATTTAGTTTGAAAAGCGCTAATGTGTGCATACACATGCGAAATCAATTAGTTTTTCCCTTGTAGTTTGGTGTTGAGTTCATTTAAATGTTATGTCGCATAAAATAGCCAAATCCAAGAACCATGAAGGGTCGTTCAGTTGTGACACTTGTTCCGTCATAAATATTTCAATTTCGTGTCTCAAATTAAAATCAGAAAATCTTTGAAAGTTATGTGATTCAACGTTCTATGATTTGATGAAATGTACAGTGTTAAATTATCATGACATGGTCCAGATTCAAAACCTTTCCACAGCTTGACAGCTTCTACTGGATTCTTCTTTTCATGTCACATTTCTTCCAACCCTGCTAACAAGCACTTTTTTACACATTCGCCATAGAAAAAAAGCTTCATTGCTCTACTTAAGATGTGAGCAACTCTGTAGCTGGCTGTTATCGCCGACTCATTTTCTTGTCTCTTTTTGTTCTATATTCTCGTCAATCCCCCCAATCTCTAGTCCCCGTAACATGAAAATCCTGTCTTCGCGGCTCAAACTAAGAATACCACCATATGAGTTTATGTGTTTGGTTTCATAATGCTTTTCAATGTTTTGTTCTTTAAAAACAGCTACATTTTCTTTACAAATCAAACATGTTGGTTTACTATCATATTCCACAAAAAAGTAAATATCTGTCCACTTTTCCTGAAAGTTTCTACATTCAGAGTCCACTTTTCGTTTCTTAGGCTCTCCCATTTCATTAAATCACAAACATTAAACAATAGGGTACCAATCGCTTTGAAATCAAAAGAAAGCGACTCAAAATGATGCATCAATGATTCTCTGTGTTTCACACACAAGGTTTCAATGACACGGCTAGCTCAAGACAGAAGCGGAATTTTCCAAAAAATAAAAATAGCTCTCAAGTCTTATCGTCATTAAAGAAAAAAAAACACTTGTGTTCTTAGAATTAAAAAAAAATTATTAACTATAAATATTAGAATACCAAACATAAAGATGGAATCCTTCAAGGAAAGAGTGAGAATATTTTTTCAACATTCTAATTTCTATATATTTTTTTTTACATTGTGTTCCAATGTTTTGGCGGACCGGATAGAAGCGCGTTGCGGGCCGGATTTGGCCCGCGGGCCGTAGTTTGGGCATCACTGATTTAAGGTAATTACTAGGGAATATTAGGGTATTCAGTGTTAGGCTGACTGACTGACTGGAATATAAGGCCTACAGTGAAGTTTTAGGGCTACGCTAGCTGACTGACTGAAATATAAAGCCTACAGTGAAGTTTTAGAATTACGCTAACTGACTGACTGGAATATAAAGCCTACAGTGAAGTTTTAGGGCTACGCTAGCTGGCTGACTGGAATATATAAAGCCTACAGTGAAGTTTTAGAATTACGCTAACTGACTGACTGAAATATTAAGCCTACAAGAGAAAGAACCAAATTGAGGTGACAATAATTTAATATTGAGTGATCATTGAGGATTTTTTTATAGTTTTTTTTTAAACTACCAAAAACAAGTTTTTTACTTTTACAATTCACCATACTACAGAAATAAAGCTATGTAAAGCCTATACAATCTTTACCAGACTGTCAACAGGTAGACCTAAAAAAAAATTTCTTGTTGGATTGCAGGACGGCAATAACGTCTATAACAAGTACCTGACTTTGTTATTGAAAATGAAATATAGCTTTGTAAATACAAGAATACATAAACTAGTAAACTTTACATTACAGTCCTTATATCTTTAGATGGGAAGACAGCATTAAAGAGTCGACAGGCCTGTCACTGAAAGTGATTCTATTTAAAGCAAAAGACAGAGAGGAATGGACCTTCCTTCACGGGACAGTACAAGGGAAAAGATGAGACAACGGTAGGAGGCAACATCAAAGAGTGGACAGCCCTGTCATTGGAATAGATTCTACTTACAACAAAAGACATAGAGGAATACATCTGACAAATCATGTGTGGTGCCCCAACAGTACTAAAGGATAAGTGCTATGTGTATCCGTGAATTGTCAAAACAGTAGGTAAACAGTATTGCAGGGTCTAAAAATGTTGATAGCAATGAAATAACTGATAAACCAAATAACTGAAACTAAACATATAAATGGCAATCTTTTTTAAAATTACATTTGCTAGACAAGCGTGCACACACACACCCACACACGACAACATACACAGGCATACACACATCACACATACACATGAGCGCTCAAACACACACAAGACGCGTTAGTTCTCACTAATTGTGTAATTACTTTGACAAAAGTCAGGAAACGTCTGCTAGCCTCGTTCTGACAGAATGAACTTCTTACCCGTAAGGGGAGAACACTTCGTTTTCTTTTTATAGCAACATTCACGACAGCATAACTTCTATTTCAGACACTCTGTAAGCTGCGTATGTAAATAAACTACTTACACAAAGACTTTTACATACGAAAATAGTAGAGTTTTTGTACATAGTCATTTATTAGTGCGTCTGTTTTCTGTTCAAGATGTGTAACTCTTGTGTTTTTTTTTCGGAGAGTAGTCAAAACGTAAACACTAACAGAGAAACAGGAAATAACTTTTTTTTTTAAATGTCAACTATTATAATTCTCTAATATTGGATATTAAGATATTACTTTAAAATTAGTACATTGTATCAAAATAACTGGTAACAATGGACTCCTACAAAGAAGGTTAATGTAATCGTGTTATTAAAATGAAACTTGTAGATTTACAGAAAAATACGAGTGAAAACTTTTCTGACCAAAGCTTCCATAATTCGGTTATTTTTGGGATAGTAATGAGCCTAAGCCTTAGAATTCTAAATATCTCCTAGGTGTCTTGCTTGACATTTCAGCTGAGGTTTCATTTCCGCCCGTGAATATTTTGGAAACCATGAAATCTGCTTCATAGATGTACGCGCTTTAAAAGTGTAATTAAGTTTAATAGAAGTGTACTCAGATCTACTCAATTTACTCAGAGCAAAGAGAACATGCTAATAAAATTTGAATTCCAAGCATGTAGTCATTATTTTAAAATTTTTGAAGACGATGTGCTAGATTGTCTAGATCACAGCGTGTGGGTCAGACGGAGCGTCTAACGCTCAAATTCAACTTTAATTCAAAATTTTCATTAAACTTATTTAAATTCAATAGACTTTTTATTCTTGTTTAATGTGATCGCTATACTTCACTCTAAAAGTAAACATAGACAACTAGAAAAAATTATGACCACAAAAAAAAATTCGATTACCCTAAAGATGAAAAAAAAAATTCTTTAGACTTTTCCAAGAATAAGAAATCGCTTGAAGACATAGCTCTAAATATCTTTTTAAAACTTAGCAAAAATTTATTTTTAGAACTTCAAAACAACCACTTTTTAAAAGTATACAGAAAAATGTAGCTTAACACACTAGATTAGATCTTTGAATAGGAATTCTTAGACAGGAATTCTTAGACAGGAATTCTTAGACAGGACTTCTTAGACATTGAAAACAACAAAGACAAGAATTTATAAAAATGAATATGTCTTTTGAAATTAATAATTATTTTCATGTTGAAAATTGGTTAAAAGTTCTATTAGTTCTATTATTAAGAACTTCTATAATGCTACTTCTATAATGCTTTAGGTAAAAAAAAAAAAAAGTAAAGTTACTATTCTAGACCTTGCGACCTATAGAGCAGAATATGTAAAGGTCATCTGTTTCTGTGGCCCGCGGTTAACGAGGGTTTCACAACGACCTATTTTCCCTAACTAATGTCAGGTTTCCATTAGAGCTAAGTCGACTCAGAGGCGCACAGTCTTCACCAGGATTCGAACCCGTGATCCCCAATTTGGAAATCAAGCGCTTTTTACCACTCAGCCACAGTGCCTAGGTCAAAAAAACATTTTAGTGTCAAAAAGTCGTTTTGGAGCTTGAAAGAGAATTGATCTGATGTTTGTAAATGCTGTTAATGCTAGAAGCACAATTTCTTCTTTTATTTATTATTGAAACTGTCTGGTTAAAGTTATATTCTACTAGGCATAGTCCTAGCTAGAGAGGTTAGGCACCCTTCAGAATGTATTGTCATAACTCAGAATGTTTTGTTGATCTCAAGAAGAATTGGTCTTTTTTTTTTTTTTTTTTTTTTTTTTTTAAATTCAGAATTTAGCCAAAACGGCAATAAATATTCAGCAGCGTCCCAGAATTAGTTTCTGTTAATTCTGAATAAAATAGGTGTAAAATCTGGACACATGGTGAAGACCTGGAGGTATTCTAAATAATAATTTACTTTTTCATTTCTGGACATTATTTTATTTATTTATTTATTTTTTGAGATTTGAACATTATTCTGTAAAGCAAACCTAACCTTTTGTGGATTAGTAACTAGAAAAATGTTTAAGTCTCATCTCACTGTTATTAACATTAGGACTACTTACTTATTATGCTGATGAAATTACACTGAGAGAAGACAAGTATTTCGATGACCTCATATAGCGTCACTTATCTCACGTTAAGAAAAAGTTGTTTTCTTTCGACTAACTCTCAAAATAAATTTCAATTTTAACATTAAAGTCACCTTAGGAATTGTAGATTTATCTCTGTCTAGTGGCTAGAATAAACATTGGTGCTGTATTTATAAACGTAGACTGTTGTAGGTGGCGCGAGTTAGTCACGTCAAGATTGTTTTGCTATGATGATATTATTCCCTTCAAACCTTTGACAGATAATAAATTTATAAATGGTGCATTTCCATGTTAAGCAAGATATGTGTGCAAAGCATTTACGGATACCGCCGACTCATACTTCGTGAGGTCTTATAGTAGTGTGTGT
Source organism: Biomphalaria pfeifferi (assembly GCA_030265305.1). Lineage (NCBI taxonomy): Eukaryota > Metazoa > Mollusca > Gastropoda > Planorbidae > Biomphalaria > Biomphalaria pfeifferi. Next base: position 3,361,210 of record JASAOG010000023.1, on the reverse strand, counting down.
GTGTGGTTGTAAGTCTGTGTGAAGGTGTGTCTTATCCTCCCGGAAACAACGAGTACAGGTTACCTGTAGGACAAGCCAAATGTCTCAATAATTTAAGTTATAAATAATCTAACGTCTATAGGTGATTATGATGTACGGCAATAGGATCTAGGATATAGTCACACCTAATTCTTAACCTACAATGTTTTAGAAAGACTTCTAGGCCTAAACATTGGCAACTCTTAGAATCAGCATCAGTGCTATTAATGTACAAAACGTAGGAAATGGCATTCTATTTAAGTATTCCATTTCGACCATGAAGAAGAAGTATGAGTCCTCTTATATTTATCGATCTATATTCTACTGATATATTCCTTTTATGTTTATAGATCTAAAGATTCCACTTTACTTAATGAAAAGAGTCACCAAAAGATTTATAGATTTTTTTTAAACAATGATGTCACGTGTATATGGAGGAAGCTATTAACACAACTAATTCTTCTACAGTAATTAAGTTTGTTTCTTTGAAATCGCTATAAAGATGTCTCTTGTCCTCATAGTGTCAGGTATAGATTCTCTGCAGACTTAAATATCTGCTTTTAACTTTCTGCACTCTCAGTAAATGTTTATGAATACCAAATTTATCATCCATCAAGTTCGCAGGTCTTTTTTTTTGCCATATAGATTGTGGGAGAATTGCCCATATTAATTGGGCATTCATATTTATTGTTTCACTAAGTTTGAAGAAAGGTTATACAAAACATGTATTTAAGATGAAACATTGTTCTTTCTCAACCTATGGATGCACATGAAAAGACTCACTTCGCAGCAGATAGACATTTTCTCTCAAGAACTCTCGAATCGTACCGTAAAAAAGTCAAGTAAAGTTCCTGTTTCATACCTTGCGATCTATAGGGTAGATGATTTTCAGATCAAATGTTTCTTTGGGCAACAGTTAACGAGCTGGTGTCATATGGCCAACAAAACGACCAACCGCCTTTACCCCCCTTCCCCCCCCCCCCCCAAAAAAAAAACACTTAAAATCCCGAAATTCAAAATCACAGTATTCACCGAGATTCCAACCCAGGATCCCAGATTCGAAACCCAAGAGTTTAACCACTCAGCCACCGCAATGGCTAGTTGATGTAAAACGTAACGTTCTATTGGACAGACAATGCATTTAGTTGTTTATCTCAAGGAATTCGGCTTCTGGTGTTTTTTCTCAATGTCAATATTTCTGAAACTTCTATTTTGCCGGGCAGAGTGAGTAATGCAAACCAGCGGACAGGCGACGAACGTACTTGTCAAAGGCTGTGCCGTCCGCATAGGACTATTTGAAATACTTTGGGATTTGGGACCCTGTTTTCATTGACGCTGACCGCTTTAAAGACTGATCAGAAATTATATTCACTATGTCTAAAGGTCAGATTTTGCTCTACTAGTCATTAATCCACCACCTCACTTCCAAACACAATTCTTACTCAATGACCTTATAATTCTTTATAAAGAAGACGATTTTGTGTACACTTTCTTTTTTCGCGTGAAATAAGTTGCACTAGGTTATTAGTTCAAATTCTTGCCTAGGTTAATTGTACTACTTGGTTTCAACAACAACCTGTTACAAGGGGGGGGGGGATACTCTTTAAATGTGTGTCAACCAAATCACCTTGTTTACTTCATATATTTTGTTATTCTAACCGTACAGTAACTACAACACCAACGTGGGTGGTTATAGTAACAGTAACAAAAGGCCATCTAGACGTCTTTTATTTGGGAATGGTCTGCACCAAACAAAAAATTAATTCAATACATCTTCCCCCAAGCCATGCACGTCCAAATGTTTTATTAGTTTCCGGCTAATGGACGCACTGATCCACCACCACAGGTAGTGAAGAAGGACTCGATCATACATGTTACCTACGAGGGATAATGACATTGTTAAATAACAATGACTTTTAATTATTCGGCTTCCGGAAAATTATTATCTTTAGGCTTGTAGTATTTTTTTTTTTACAAAGCTGAGTGGTTAGGCGCTTGGCTTCCAAACCTTGGGTCCTGGGTTCAATTCTCGGTAAATAATAATAATAATAATCTTTCCATAAGGAAATTTGTCCCATAGGGTTTGTTTTTTTGCCAATGATTTTTCCAGCAGCATTTAGGATTCTTTGAAGTTTTTTTTTTTTTTTAATGTTCAGATTGCCATACCAGGCAGTGATATAAAGACTGGCATCTTGAATTCTGAAATTTTTAGGTCGCCCCTATGTCCAACAAACTCTAATGGGTACCTGACTTTAGGAAAGTAAAAACGGTTAATAGTAGTGCTGGCCACATGACACCCTGCCCGTTAACAGTCGGCCTAAGAAAAGGGTTACATAACATGTCCTATAGATTGTAAGGTAATGGGGAATTATATATATATATATATATATATATATATATGTATGTAGTGGAGTGGATACCTTTTCAGAAAACACCGGCCACCCCGATAGCCACGTGACTCTTGCCCCTAGATGGCACCTTGTGTCCGTGCATAACAAGGCAGACCAACGTGGGCACTGTCCATTCGACCGGCATCTCTTGTCGCTGTAGTGTCCGTACGTTACTGGATCTACGTCGCCTCCATTCCCTGTTTGTGCCTGGTTCTACACCATGTGTTTATGGATGGCTGCAGGTAATTACATTTTATTTATTTATATTAGATTGTAATTGTAAGTTTATATAGAATGTTAACTGTCCATTTTGTAAATGTATTTTTACAACAAGTGTTTAGATACGGGCTTTTAAGAAACAGTATATTTGTGAGTGTATAGATTTGTTATATTTAATTATAGTTTGTTGTAAGGAAAGGAAAGAGCGAAACTCTTCACACAATGTATGTTAGTGTTATGTAGAACAACTAGTTGATTTATTTTTAGAGAACTATGTTGTCATTTATTTCTATAATGTTTGTTGGTGTTCCATATCTCTCTTGTGTTTGTAAAAGAGATGATTGGTTAACACCATAAGAGTTTCTTTTTTGTTTTTCGTTAGATCTAGTATTTAGGCCTATTAATTATGTTTAGTTTATGTTCATTTGTAATTATGTTTTATGTTTGCCTTTGGCAGGTCTTTAGTATATAATAAACAGTTTGGAATCGTCCTACGAGTTACCTTCGTCATGTCACTTAGTTTGTTCTGTGCCAAACCCACCACATATATATATATATATTTTTATTAACTTTTTTTCGCCTTTTTTAATTCAATTTAGCATCAGGAAACATCGTACGAGTTAAATTTAGAATATTTTGATGTGTGTGTGTGTGTTGTTTCATGTGTGCCTATTGCTTACAGATGTGTAGCAATTATGAAGTTATGTCAGAGTTTAAGGCGCTACATTAAAGGAGAGACAAATGAATTTTTGTAGACATTTTTGTTCAGTGACGCAAGAAAACAAAGGGAGACAACGAAAGATAAAAAGAAAAGCGTACTACTATGGCCCTCTCTTAATATTATTATCAATAGACAACTTGTACTCATGGAATTTTTTGCAGGGGGGTGCAAGTCAACGCTCATGGCTCAAAGTCGTAACTGCAGCTTTTTATAACAAAGAATAGTAAAGAAAAGAAATAGTGCACCACGCCACCCCCATACCTATGTGATATTAAGTTTACAGTAAATACTTGTTTTATTTCAAGTAAACTTTACACTACACACTTATAACCTTATTTGTGCGATCCGTGCAACGCAATGGTAAATGCTGCCAAAATTGTCAATAACTTTACTGCTGAATTGCTTCTCGTCGCGATGGACGCTTATCTGCAGTGCTGATATTCTTCATAATGTTGCAGCTCTTGCATCATTTTAGGATATAGACAAAACAAGTTGAACTTATTCCTGCTTGAAAAGCGAAACGTTAATGAAGAAACTAACGAACAAAGTGACGTAATGTAAAGCAGCGTTCTGTAATAACTCCAGAAATCCAAACATGTTTTTTTTCTCGGTGTGTCTGTCGACTACAAATTCTCGGTAGCACCAATCAATACCCCGTTTGCCTGCCAGCAGTCTCGCCTTCCTCAAGATGCCATCCTTGAAGTGTTCCTCAACAAGGCCATGTTGGTATTTATGTCATTAATGTGAATGCTGATGTGCTGTTAAGCGGCCACTTATGCAAAGATGGCCTGACAGCAACATCATGATTCATGAAAATATGAATAATTGACAATAAAACGACAAATCAGAAACACACGAGAAGCAGGCGCAGATGACACATATGCAGTTTGTCAGGTTTCTCTTACAGACGTTATTTTAAAATACGCCAAACAGTCAAAGATCTTCTCAAAGTTGTGACTTAATGCGCGAAGGAATTTGTATTTCTCAGTGCATTGTGTCTCACACAAAATAGGTAAATTTAGCATCAACGCTCTCTCATGGGACTGTTACGGAAGAAATAGATAATCTTCTGAATGACACCAACAGCATTAGGCTACGTATATCTGAAATGGCATTCTGTTCAATAATAACAAATTTAAGTCTGTGGGACTCGCAACGGACGTCTGCTTTATGATATTTTTCACCAATCCTTCCCTGAACACAGTTTTAAATGCTACCCATCATGGGGCAGCCATCATAGCCTTGGCCGAGTAGTTTGTCCATGTGAAAAATGTACATAATGTATTCGCTGACAATGAAGTTGGACACAGGCAGTGCGTATCTCTAAACAACAATGGCAAAACCATTCTTATCGAGCACAATCGCCATCAACAAATCCAACACTTAAACACATCTGTTCAGTGCCTGAAATATGTACATTTTATTAACGAAATACCAAGAAAACACTGTTAATTCATGCTGCGCCTGCTCGTATATTTTAATTTCTTGCTGCTGCCAGTGCTCCGTCGATACAAATCAAAGTTTTGACTCGGTTGGTATGAGAGGAACTTTTTTTTTATCACAAACCGGTGGACCTCTTTAACCTGCTTTTTTATTTTATTGAGCGCTAACACCGGCCGCAACTCCGCATGATGTAAATACATTTACTAATATGACTGCACTCTTCAATCTTGTTCAAAGAAACTTTCACATATATCAAATCAAAAGACAGTTGGCAAGGTTTTTTACTCCAAGACAAAAAAATCCTTTTTTCATATTCTAGGTCTTTATTAAATATAATGATAACTATTAATTATATGGAAATAAAAACAAATCGTTATGACTAACGTGCTATATTTTATTTTAATGGAAGCGCTACATGTTGATTCCTAGCAGAGGTCAATTGATTTGAAGGTGTAAAAAACTGGCTAAAATTTGGCTACCCAGAATTCAGAAGGGTGCACGTGAATGGTCAGCCATCAATGCCTGATAAGCCTAGGCTAGTTTACTACAACTGTACTTCAGTCACCAGTAGCACTAATTGTTCAGATGCTACTTAGATTTTAATTGATCTGATGGTGCAAAAAGTGGCTTGAATTTGGCTACTCAGAATCCAGGGGGGGGGGTGCAAGTGCATGCTAGTACTATTACAGAAAATGACCATTTCTTCAATAGCATTCAGTTACTGATAGTAATGAATAATTATGTTGACTTTCCTTCCACTTTTTATTATAAGAAAATTCTGACGATAAAATAAACAATGACTAGGATGCTAATTTGGACATTTGGACTTTCATTTTGACAACTAAAAAAGACAATGAAGCTATAATGTCGTTGTGATCAGATCAAGTCCCTCTATTACCACTCAGTTATATGCCCATTTGGTTATGTTTCAAGTCATAGTTCTAACGAAACTGCATATATGAAGAGCTCCAATAATTGATTCGAGAATCACTCCTCCTAGTTTTACAGTTGTTATGAGCGCCCGTTTTGTTACCTTTAAATAGATACAGAACTAAGAAAATCATGCTTTTACTCTCTAGACTCTAGATCTGCATACCAGTACTTAACTTCATAATGAGACTTTCTTTGACTTTTTTAAAAATATGGTTTAAAAATATATATTTTAGGGTTAAGTAGAATGTGTTTTATTTTATGTAAAAAAAAAAAATACTTTGAAATTCAACCTTTACCAGTAAAGACTATTTTGACTTTGGGCTAGATATAGGCCTACTTCAATTTTAATAGTTGGCCTCCATCAGCCGTAGAACGACTGCGGCTCATCTCGAACACTTTTTCCTGTGACTGTGGAGCCCTATTTAGGAGAGTCACTCTAGTCCACATATATCTTATCTTCTTATCTTGATGTAAACGTTGTATTTAACACATAATTCGGACGGTGGGACATGAAAAGAAATGCAGGACACTGGTCCAAAAATTATCGTCGTCGTGATCAAACAATGACTGGACTAAACAAGTGTAGGGAAAGAATTATGCACTTATTCTTTCAGGTTTACATTGGGATTGTTACACCGCATAATGAGCTATCTAAGTGTTATGGTAAAATTAGATCTCTATAATATACGAATTAATTTTTGAATCCTAGCTTCCTGAAACTAATCATCAATTTCTTTAATGTTGACATTTCCTAGCATTGGTGCAAACGGAAGTTCATCTGACGATAGACAAGACGAGAAGGGGCAAGATCAAGATTAACTGAAATATCCAAATTGTATCTGCAATACATTAAAAATATGCTATTTGTTATAAACAATAGCCGTTAAATTTTCTTTTATTTTAAATTTGTTTACACTTTTTAAAAAATGTCATTTCCTTTTTCAAGAAAGTGTTAATGCACTCTTTCTAGCTGAATTTTTTTTTGTTTGCTTTGACGAAACTTTTGTTACAGCCATAAACAGGAACCAAATCCTTTCATTCTGAATAGCGTGTCATGAAATTATGTCTCAATTTTAAAATTTACCCTGAAAGTTAGCAAAAGGACAATCGTTCACATTCACACCTATTGACCATGGTCACATTCACACTTATTGACCATGGTCACATTCACACTATTGACTATGGCCACATTCACACCTATTGACCATGGTCACATTCACACCTATTGACCATGCATGGTCACATTCACACTTATTGACAATGGTCACATTCACACCTATTGACCATGCATGGTCACATTCACACCTATTGACAATGGTCACATTCACACCTATTGACCATGATCACATTCTCAGCTATTGACCATGGTCACATTCACACCTATTGACCATGGTTACATTCACACCTATTGACCATGCATGGTCACATTCACACTTATTGACCATGGTCACATTCACACCTATTGACCATGGTCACATTCACACCTATTGACCATGGTCACATTCACACCTATTGACCATGGTTACATTCACACCTATTGACCATGGTTACATTCACACCTATTGACCATGCATGGTCACATTCACACTTATTGACCATGCATGGTCACATTCACACTTATTGACCATGGTTACATTCACACCTATTGACCATGCATGGTCACATTCACACCTATTGAACAAGACCACATTCCTAAATGCATGCGGACAAAATAGTCTGATGTAGCTGAAAAGAAAAACCATGTTGCAGAAAGATTGCTCAGGTGTCCGGTAGCCTAATGGGCATTATAAAAAAAAAACATAACAAACAACAGAAAGACAATAGTGGCTCGTCTTGTTGAGCCGCTTGAAGCAGATACAACGTTTATATTATGTCACTTGGTAACAGACGAGAATAGTGAGCTACCTTTGGTGTGTCCAAGTGATACGTCTAAAAGAGCTTAAGTAACAGCTGTGCTCAGTTATTGGCTGAATTTTACCAGCGTTCACTGTAACAAAATCCACTGCACACACACACAACATAAAAAAAGCTGCCGATTTGAATATTCTCAGACTAAATCTAGTTCACTTTATTTTCCATCTTTTATAAAATAAGTTGAAATCTACTACTAAAAATACTTCTTTGTCTGAAACTAATTTGGTAGCGCTATCTACTGCTTGACATTTTGCTTTTTTTTTAAAAATAAAATATTATAAATCTGTCGTAATATCTTGCATCTCATTGAATGCTGTGTATTAAAGTCTAATTGCAAAATACTTAAGTACAGATGTGTCTGAACAAATCATTATTAGATCAACAACACATTGCGGTCTGTCCCAAGCTCAAATGTAAAGTAATAGGTCAAGCTAGTTTCTGTGTGCTGGGACTGTCAACACATTTTAAAGATTTTTTTTTTGCACATTCATACTTTGATATTTTGTGTTGTAGTTTGGATGGTGAGGCACCTAGAGTTATTTCACGTGTAGTTGGATTGTGAAACACATACTTATTTCATCAATTGTGATGTATCAAGAGTTGTGTAATATCTCGTTTGATTCTGCATGCCATGACAAGCAACGAATTTGTTTGAAATGTAGGCCCTAAATCATTGTTAAAAAAGTGATTACAGTGAACAAACTGCAACATGGTAAATTCTAAAATTTCGACTTTATAAAAATGATTTATTGAAACTTTAAAAAACTTTCTTGCTTTGTGGGATGTGAAATGTTACTTTCATACACTGTCTACAAGAGAATTTTTTATGTTTATAAATGTAGTGTAAATAGATTAATTATATGTTTTTATAAACCATGAAATGGAGTCTGGTTCCTTGAGAAATGACACCAGCTTTGTGTCATTGGTTTCAACAAATACAAGTTTTTATTTAACCTGGAATGCTACATCACAGTCAGGTAAGTATTCAGTTGTCCAGCAAGGCTTGGGTTGTCGTTATGAGTGAACCAATTCATGGCATCATTAGGAAACAAAAATGATCTAATTTTGTATATAAACGTGTTTTGGAACTAGAGGTAAAAAATGATCTACATAAATTAAAGGGATTCTATAAAGATATATCCAGGGCTTCGTGAAACCAATGAACCAGAATTAAAATAGTCCGTTACGGATGGGCAAATTAATTTTTAAGCATCTTATTTGGCAGCTGGCAATTAGCAATGGAAAGACATTCGCAAAATAACAATGCTAATATGATATCTATTTTTTTCCTCTTGTACAAGTGAATTATGGTGGCATCCTTGAATTCTTGGATTATTTTCTTTTGTCCCCACCTTTTCTGGTAGAGCTCTTCGAGTTTAGATACTTAGCTGTAAGGCTATAAATGAAATCAATGCCATTGCATCAGAGTCATGTGTAGTCTTAGATTATTTCATAACAAAGTTTTCTAGAACTTATCTTACTTTACTGCCTTGCCAACTCAAAACATCCTTGAAGAAAAAGCCTATTGAGTAAACCCTTGTTAATAGTTCACTAATATTTTATTTCTAAATCAATCATATTAACAAAATATAGGCTACCAATAAAGCGTTTTTGATTATAGACGAACTCTTGGTGTGGCCCTGTCAGTCTGTTGTATCCACTTAAAAAAAAATCTAAACTTGTTCCAAGTTGTGCATGATTCTTACAAAAAAAGTGCACAATTTGGGAGATATATATAATAAGTAACTGACGGACAAAACAAACACATAAAAACATTTTTTACCAATTAATTTCATTTTGCCCATAGGGGTGTACACTATACGGTAGTTTATCTATTCTATAGGGCCTGTACGATTGTCACAAATTTCCTATTCTATTTATACTCATAACTCGATAGAATCTCCCTTAGATCTCGCTACGTCTAGGTGTCCCTGGTTCAGTTCTAGTTAACGAAATAAAACAATGAAACCACTAGATCAAACACATACACTTTAATCAGCTTTACTGCATATCACACACGCTGGTCTCTGTCTGACAACAAAACACACTTCCGTCATTCGCGCAGATTGTAAAAATAGATTATACATACATACACACATTCATCCGTGACAACGATATTTGCTCGAATGATTAGCATCTGCAGAAAGTCACTTCGTCTTAGAAATATAGCAGTTATACAGTCTTGGATTAACTAGCATGTTTTTATTAAGTAAAGTGTTTGCTTGGATTTTAAAACTTGCTTGTCTTTTGTTTGTGTCGTCCTTTTGTCCGGCTTTCTCTTTGACACCCTGCTGTCTGGTATCCTCACCTAAACATGACTGACAGACATTTGACTAGAGTAACAACATTAGTAAAATCACTAAATTTAGAAAGCCTTCAGGACAGAAGACTCAAAAGTAAAGTAGCAATTATACATAAAACACTGAACCATAATCTTCAAATACAAAAACAAAATTTAATAAAATACTCTGAGAGACACAAAAACAAAGGCACATTCCTCGTTCCATATGCTAGGACAAATTTGTACAAACACTCCTTCTTCCCTAGTGCTATTAGAGCATGGAATGGGTTGCCTGAGCTAGCCAGGAAAACCAGTGACTTGGCAGAATTTAAGTCATTGGTTAATATGCATGACTAAATGCATGACGCGTAGGACGTAATCATCTTCTTTTTTGAAGTAACGTCTGTATTATATAAGATAAGACAGAAGGACGGTCAGGCCAGACACCTAAAATCAATATAATGGTTTCTAAACTCTACAGGGTAGCTAATCAATCATTATTTTTACATTTTCATAATTAATGTAGTCTCAGTAATCCTCACTTTGCTTACATTTTGATTTTGATTATCCCGTCTGCAATCAAAATGTAGAAAGAGAGAAAAGTAGACAAAGCGATATGAATAAATGTGGAGGGGATATTGGAACCTAAAGGAAAAAAAGTAATAATAAGAAGGTTTAAATAAATAGGCTAAATAAACAACACAAAAGCCGCTAGATTAAATTTAAACAATGCGCCGAAGAACTTAGAAATGTAATTATACACTTCACAAGACAGTATTACATTCCATGTACAACTTTTTAAAACGCACACAGTTTATCTATACTTCTGACCACAGAAAGAGGTGTGTGCTTCTGACATTCTGAACATCGGACACAGCAAACATCTAGATATTTATGAGATGATTTCCAGTATGAAAATCTATTCTGATTTGTATTTCAAGATTTTGTCTTCTTTGTTGTTTTTTTTAAACATATTTTTAACCACGAACAAATACAAATGTTCAAAGTGTCAATCAGTAGTTGTCAGATAGTCTTCACAATTTTGATCTTCCTTTCCACCTAGTGTAGAAAGAAATATATAACTGTCTCAGCTTTTTGAATGCAAAATATATACAGATGAGTCAGTGGTTAAAAATAAGACATTAAAATGTACTTATACAATACTAAGGTTAATGGATATGAGAATAAGAATGAAAAGATGAGAACCGCTGTTCTATTTAGGGATCACGCCACGTGAGCTGTCATATGAATAACTAATTGAAATAAACAGGACTATACCTATACATCTGCTGTTAACACTGCATGCAAGACATAATAGACGTATATATGTCTGCAAAGATGGTATATAGCTAAGACAAAGCGAATGCATCTGCTGCACATAATGTGGGCGGGGTGAGATAAATGCCTGACCCCCGCCCCGACTTCAACCACATTATTGCATACAGTATTAGCCTGCGATTAGATGAAACTAAATCAGTACAAAAAATACAAGGAGAACCAATTTGAACGTATGTACTTAACAAGGAGACATAGGAAGAAGCAATGCATTGCGTTGTTCACTCTGGCTACAACCTAATTAGACGGACAAGCAAGCAAGCTGACATCCTGTTTCTTTTTAGAGTGTTTCAATCAAAGGTCACGTGTATGCAGAATATAATCAAGGTAACGAAGGGAGTCTGTGTTTTATTTACACAAACTCGTAGATGGCATTGCGGATAAGTCGAACTTGAAAATTAATTTACAAACAACAACACATTGGGGCGTACACTTACTACCTCGGATTGACCAAAAATATAAACCCAATATTACTGAAGACTTTTTAAGAGAAACTAGCTAAATAAAAAAAATACTTCAAAAAACATAAACAAAGCTTATATAAGAGAAAGAACCGCATAATTACTGCTAAATTTCTCAGTACTGCAAGATGTAACTTCCTTGTCTATATAAAACCAAAATTTATTAATGTATTACCACTAATTAGCTAATGGGTATTTTTTATTTATTTATGTTGTCATCGACAATGAATAATTGTGCAAAGTTTCAACTTGATCCGATAATAGAAAGTGGAAAAATAACGTGTACAAGATTTGAACCAGACAGACCGAGTGAGTTTATATAAATTTTGTAAAAAACTGAATATTTGTCGACTTCGTCTGTAATCTTGATATAACAATAACTACCTTCTAATCGTTGTTGTTTATATGCACATGTACACACTATTGGTCTATGCGTTGATTAATTTAAAAAAAACAAGAGTAGGCTACCTCTACTCAGGCGAAAACTTACTTCTTGGTTATCACATATTTTTCATTTAAATAATATTTTAATACTAGTCGACCGGCGGCGTAACATACGCCGCTTTTTTGCAGGGGCGGCCTTAGGCCACTTCAACCTATGCGACCGCAGTGGGCCCCGCATTATTATAGGACCAGCACTTTCATAGGATCCGCGCTAATTCAAGGTGTATAAATTATTAAATTAAACCATTTCATAACTTAAAACAGATTTCCCGCGCCCTCCTGTCGATTTACCAGGAGCTCCTGGAAATCTCCCAAAATTGCAAAAGATACGAAAAAGTCCTTAAAATATACGAATATATAGACAAAAATTGTCATTTTGGGGTGTCATTCATATGGAAAAAGCCAATCCTACGCGCGATAAATAAAAATGGCATTATGCATTAGCCGTAATTGTGTAATCTGGTGAAAGAAGCTTCTCGCGTCTCAAACTAATGAAGAATTATTTGAGGTCAGCAATTCTCAAAGATAGATTGAAACATATGGTAATTCTTGCTATTAAGCGTGATCTATGTAGGAAACAGAATTATCATGATATACTGTATGACTTTGCTACACGCAAGGCTCGTAAAGTAATTCTGTACGTTGTAAAGAATGAATAAAATGCATAGACGAATTTATTTTCTAATACAAACTCTTAAATTTCACTTATTATCCGCTTTCCTAACGAAACTTGGCCCCGCGAAATCCGTTACGCTAGGGCCCACAATAGTTAAGTCCGGCCCTGCTATTTAAAGACGGGTGAATATACATAGTAGATTACTTGTTCTCTTTCCATGACTTCTTGGTCACAATAATAATAATAATCTTTATTGTCCGTATGGAAATTTGTCTTACAATGTGTGCATTACACCAAACAAAAAACATAACTATAAGAAACCAAAGTGTACATTCACACCTGACTCACTCATAATTTACATGTGACAAAGTTTATACCAGATTGTTCTTATTTAATGATTTGATTGCCAGGGGAACAAAAGAGTGTTTGTGTCTGTTAGTCTTTGCTAACGGTGTCTTGTATCTCTTTTGTGATGGTAAGATCACAAAATCCTGACACAAAGGGTGATTCTTTATTTCGAGGATCTTGATAGCTTTTTTATAGATGTTTGTCTCAAACAACTGCCCAAATGGGGTTTGTTTTTTGCCAATGATTTTACCGGCAGCATTTAGGATTCTATAAAGTTTATTTTTATTTTTAATGCTCAGATTGCCATACCAGGCAGTGATATTGAAACTTAAAATATTGCAGATATGAGCGTGATAAAACTTAGCCAGGGTCTTTTAGCTAACATTAAACGAGGACAGTTTTCTTAGTAATCGTAATCTTTGCTGCACTTTTTTGCTAATATAATCAGTATTTGCTATTTAGTGTTTTTAAAATGTTTGACATGTTTCGGATGTTCCTTCAGAGTCGAAGGGCGATGGGAGCGGCTTTGATAAATCCAAACGACAGTCCAGCGCGCAAACCGCACGACCGGGCTGCCATCCGTAAGGACCGACGATTACTTGTTCTCCCCCCCCCCCTCTTGTTTTTCGTGGGGTGACTATCCGCAGAAATAAGAGAGTGATCTTTCCTTTACTTCTTCTTCTCGTCCAAACTATTGAGTGACGAAGAGAATTATATATATATATATATATATATATATATATATATATATATATATATATATAGATGGCAGACGTGTATCTATTCGTCTCTATCTGTGCAGACATGAAAAGTGATGGGGAAGCCTTTAATGCTTTGCTGTACATCGTGACTGTCATACTGGTCTATTCAAGCGCAATGTTTGTTGTGGTCATCAAATATCTACGAAAGAGGAAACACGACAACCTGGCGATGTCAGAGAATTACTTTCACAGGTAAGTCTCATTAGAGCATGCGATGTCAGAGAATTACTTTCACAGATAAGTCTTAGAGCATATACGATGTCAGCGTTTAATTTCACAAATAAGTCTTAGAGCATGCGATGTCAGAGAATTACTTTCATAGGCAAGTCTATTGAGAATATGTAACATTTTTGCACATTCTTACGACTTTAAAGTTTTAAGATTACATTACAAGTACCCCCCCTCCCCCCAATTAATGCATTCTAAAAAGTTTTGAAATTATATTTTTTATTTTATTTCAGCTATTCACATTACGGTTCACCAGTGTGAGGAAATCTTTGGGCTAAATCTAACTAGCTTATTTTTGGCTACACAAATAAATGACACAAAATGAAATGAACTTATATACTGCGTGGAACATCTGGAACTTTATTAATCCTACACTAGAACATTTTTAATAGACAGGGGAAAATATGACACTAAATAGCCTACTTAAATGAATGACTCATTACCAAATTGACAGATGATTGAATTAATGTGTGCAATTGTCAACAGAAACTGGATATTCATTTTGTTGTTACTAAGAGCAATGGTGGATCTGAGACTTTTATTCTTTGTTGATACTCCATTGTAACTAATTTGGCAAGTTCTTAAATATTTTTGTAAATAATACCCAAGAAAAAGTAAAACTGCAATGAGAATGATATTAGAGTTTGTAAAAAAAGAAATATTTTTTAACGGATATATACAAAAACAAGATCTTTTCTGTTTTTTTTTTATAGCACAGCTTTCAATTAAAATTTCTTTGAAGCTTTAGAAGCTTAAGTAGAGTGTTACAAAAAAATTATTTTGTGCACAGCTTTAATCCCTCTAATTATGTTATTTCTCTAGTCCTAAATAAAAGGTAATCCTTTTTACTTTCTGCTTCTATCAATCAAACACAACATACATATCCTAGATTGAAAGCAAAAAAAATAATGGGAATGAAAATTATAAGATATAATTTTGTAATCTTGAATCAATAAAATATTTATAAATAAAAAAAAAATGCATAATTAAATGTAATTATGCGCTTAACACAAAACAAGAATAATACAAAGAAAGAAAGAAGAAAATAAAACATTTCAAGAGTTCATTTGTTCCTAGGCAGAAACGTAGTTCTTGCTAACATTAAGAAATGGAGTATTAAATATAAATACCCAGTTTAGATATATTTTTTGTGTCCAATAAGACCTAGGACTTTATATGTCCAGACCTACTACGCATAAATATATAAAATTTTTACAAATATTACAACAGTTGAGCAGTCAAAAAACAGAACACAATTATTGTAAAGACTTTATAGATCAGTAAAGAAAAATAAATACGCAAATAAAAAAATTGAGGTATCATAGTGTAACAGCTTGTACATTGTTAAAAATCTTTCTTCATAAATTCAATATCAATGTAGGACTAAATGTACCGGTAATAATATATAAAGAAAACGCATATATGAATAGTTAAAAAAGCAATATTTTTTACTATACTAAGGTGTACAATCATAGTCAAGTAAATATATTGACATATTGTTCGTTTCACTTAAGAATACAATGCAAAACCTTTTGACACCCATTCAATTCAATTATAGATATGTATGTTTCACAGTGATTTAAAAACATAAAAAAACAACAAAGGCATTTTATATGACAGTCCATTTCATCTTCAAGGTCAGTAATAGCACTGAAGAAGTACACTAAAGGGTCTCTAACTATGCTTTACTAACTTTGCTTGGAAACATTCATCATATGAAGTCATAAATTCAAACTTTAATTAATTGTTTAAACTGGTTTGATTGTGTGAACCTCTTCAAGGATTTTTAAACACTGCCATTTATTTAAAAAAATAATGGCACTAAATGTAGTTTAACATGCATTTTAATGAAAATAAATAAATCTTTAACAAGAACAAAATTTAAAATATTTTTTTTTTAAAGACAATACCTCATTTAAAGAACTTATTGAACAATTATTTTTCACTTAATAACTAATGAATGCTATAACAAAGTGGGAAATATTTCATCTCTTGCCCTCCCCACCAATGAAGAATCCTTGTGAAGCTCATGTATAGGTCTACTAGACTTTTACAACTTTCCAATAATAGACTTTTAGATCTAGACTTTGAAGATGATGCGATGCGCAAAATGTTCCTGAACATTCATTTATTAAACTCTTGAATGTTTGAGATAAGTATATTCTTGTCCTAAAGCCAAAGATAAACGTATTTCTTTGTTTACATTGAAAAACAAAAATGTTCAAAATAGAGTTTTCCCAGTGTGGCCAACAATATTTAGAGATTGTCAAATTTCTTGGAAAATCATTAGAGCTGTTTTCAAGATCCATGTCCAGGTTTTGCTCACCCAGAAGATTCCACAAAGATACGAGTTAAATAGAGGTTTGTAAAAAACATAAATGAAATAAAAGGTTATCACTTGACATAAAGAATTTATATGCATATGTAGAAACTTTTTAAAAATATTTGAAAGCTATTGTATAATGCCTGAACAATTAAAGCATCAATTCTTGTATAGGAAAACAATTTTAAAACCTAAAAGTACAGAATTTATCAATTTTTTTAGCTAGTGACAGCACAAATTTTATATTATAAAAAAAAAGGACATCATTTATATTGGATTTTCCTATAATCTAGAAATTAGCTGTTGCAGACATTTAATTCAGATAATCCATGGTAAATATTGTTAAATTTTAAAATCACAGTCACATTGAAATGAATCCAATGGCACATTGGTAGGTATATAATGAAATGTAAAAGTATAATGTTGTCCCAGAACAGAATCATCATTTGACCAACTTAAAATTCAGATAAACTAAACCCAAAGTCCAAGTTAACCAGCAAGAAATGGTTCAACCAGTAGGTCAGAGGAGGCACAGGCTAATTTATTTACAGAGATCCTTTGTACTCTTTATGGCTTTGTTACAAATATTAATTATTTTAATAGTGTCTCTGGGGGTCATTATAATGAAAATGAACTGAGGCTGCCCCATCCTGCACAGCTATACTGGTCACTTTTAGAGGTCTAGCTGCTTGCTGCTCAAGTAACTTATTCACATCAACATGGATCTGATTCAGTTGATTCCAGTGTTTGAAGTCCAGGTTATCTGATACAATCTTTGCCTAACATAATAAAAGAAAACAAATTATGTACTGTCTATATATACTGAACTTTTCTTGATAATAAAATGTATATGATAATAAAATAATAATAATAAGGCTTTACTTCAAGACCTTAGATTAATGAGGAGTACAGTATTTCACATTTCGATGTCAGTTAAAGTAAGCTGGCGCCTAAGCTGGTCTTTATGTTATGCCGACCACCTTTCATATCACCAAAAAAGGATTGCCTTTGGTATAAAGACATCCCCTATAAATGCCCTGCCCAGTGTAGTTATCCAACTATAAGCAGTCCCTCTATACTGTCCTTACCGGCATTTCCAAGGAAATCACTATTTGAGGTGCAGTCTTGCCACCTTATGTCTATGATGGAGATCCATAAGGTGCATTGGTCCGACCACATACCAGACACAGAAATCTTAGAGCTGTCCAACATGAGCAGTGTCAATTCATCAGTGAAAAGGTGCCAACTTCGATGGGCGAGACATTTAGCCCGGATGCCAAACAACTGACCAAATCTACCCATGGCATGCAAATTGTATGCGGCTGGCTTTTTTAAGCAAGAATTGAACTTTATAGTCATCTTCGAATCCATAGAAAATGAGAAATGTGCTCATCTTCGATCACAAAGGAGGAGCTATATATATATGATGAGATTGCACACAATAAGATAAGATGTTTCAATAGTAAATTCACAACAAAAGAAAATCTTTTATTGATAAACAATCATTTTAGCAAACAAGTGTGTAAAGTAAAAAGTAAAGTTCCCCTTTCAGACCTTGCGGTCTATAGGGCAGATGATGTAAAGGTCATCTGTTTCTGTGGTCTATGGCCAGCACAGCCACCAACTGCCATTATTTTTACCTAACTAATGTTAGGTAACCATTTGAGCTGGGTGGACTAGAGGCGCCCGAAGATCCTGAAATTAAAATCACAGTCTTAAACAGAATCCAAACCTCAGACCCCAGTGCTTTATCGTTCAGCCAGTGTGTACGAATACATTACTTTTAAAATTGTAGATTGGAATTTGACTTAAACATAAGTCTATAACATTAACAATAATGTGCATCCATTAAAACAAATATTAGTTTTAAATTTGATAATTTAACATACTCTTATGATGCAAAACCTTTACAATGGTGTGGGCTCTTCTTCGAACTAATTGCTCTTATGAGTTTTCTATGAAAAAGTAGCAATATGCTACAATGTGTTCTTTTTGTTTGACTTACTTCAAGTTTGGCTTTACTTTCTTGTAACTTCTTCTCTATATGTTTCTCATGACTTTCTTTCTCCAAGCTCATTGAGTGCTGCAACGCAGTTCTGTTACAGAAATACATTGATATTTGTAACAGGGCTTCTTTAGAAATACTTGCTGACTAGTGTTTTACTTTTATATGAATACTTACAATTCTAGTTTCTGTACATGTAGCAGATTTTCAAGCTCGATTTGTTGTTCTATTAAAAAACAAAAACAAATAAAAACTATTATATAGATAATATGGGCTTTTCTTTTGTAATTTTGTCAACAAAGAAATAAAGCAAGGCTGTTATTAAGAAACTCTAAGTGAACTATAGAAATATGTTTAGTATATTAAATTCATAAAAGGTGTTCCTGCCTTGTTCAAGTCTATCTATGTCGGCTTGAAGTTTTTTGTCTATTAATGTTTGTTCTTGAACTTCCCTGTCAAACTAAAACAGTTTGAAAAAAAAAAAATGAAGTTGTAAAATGACATTTAAAATAGCTTTTAAAAGATTTTATTTTCACATTTCATTTAAAAGAAACTTACAAACAAACAAAAAATTTAAGATAGTATATAATATTCTGTGTTGTATTTATATTTGACTTATCACTTGTAAGATTTAACCATATAATTATTTTGTAAATCACAAATATTTTGACCAAAATAATTGAAACAAACAATTTTTTAAAATCACTTTCATTCATACTGAATGGCCCTCTTATTATTGACCTAAATTTTAATTATCTTATCTTATCTTATATAATACAGACGTTACTTCAAAAAAGAACATGATTATGTCCTACGCGTCATGCATTTAGTCATGCGTATATTAAAAGAATCTTCTCTAAATACTTTCACAAAGATGATGAATGAGTTGTTGTTTTTTTTAATTCATAATTTTTGCATTAGAAGTTGACAAACTACAAACAACAAATTTGTTTTCTTTCTATACAATTAAAGGAATGAGTATTTTTATTACCTGAAGCCGAAGCTCAGTCCTTCTTTTGATCATCATATCATGCATCTTTTGAAGTTTTTCATGAGCGAAATATCCTCGAAATACAACTTTTGAAACAGTGTAGCCGATGCAAGGGCAGCGTTCCATTAACTGCTTATAATTTTTCAGGTCATTTAACTCACTAGCAGTCTCAATAAACTCCTCATAACTGATAAAAAAAATGTAATGTTTAATAAATGATAATTAATTCTAAAGACAGATTTTAAAATAATTTAATAAATTAATGAAAACAGAAAAGACAAACCGGTACAAATATTATCAATATCAGTAGCAATGCTACAATAATCACCTAAATTTTAATAAAAAGAATAGTCTATTATCAGGTTGAAGTATATGTATAATATTGCTGTATTTTTTTACTATTAATGATGTTGATGAAATTACCTAGTTTTGGCAGTGAAGGCAACCACGTCTGCACAAAGACAACTACAACAGAAAGTTGAAATTAATTGCTTATTAATTTGACTTCAGTACATTTTGGTGTAAACAAAAAAAGAATTTTGTTTTAGTTTCTTCAAAAAAAAAGGAAACTTACTTTATGAGATCAGCCATAGGATCTTTGGTAGAATTTAACTATTTAGACAAATAAGAATTTTACTGGTAACTATTGAATAAAACAACTGAGGATTATATTACGTAACTATAATTTATTGCTTTTACTTCATCTATTTTTGTTAATCTTTACTTTATATGTTTATATATATGGGGGGCTGTGGCCGAGTGAAAAGCCAACCACTTTAAGAGTTGAAGTCTCTAATTAAAATGTACAAGTAGATTAACACATGGATTTGGGTAGGATGTAATTCTTTTTTGTAGGAAGGTCTGTAATTTATAAGATAAGATCCTTCTTCTTCATAATTGTCATGCGAGTTGAGTCTAAGACTTTTGGAACTCTAGACCTATGGAAGCTTGCCTCCATCTGCCTGTCTGAACAAACTTCTTTCTGTTAAAGATCCAAGCAAATGTAAATTATAACATTCCTATAACTGATGGCTCGTATTCAAGGATGCTTTGATAAGAAGCAAGGCCAAAGGCCAAGCTTACAGAAGGAGCTCCCCAATGTTGCTGATAGATAAAGAGTCATAATGAGATTGGCTTTTGAAATGACAAGTCAAGAGTTCAAATTCTGGTGAAGAGTGGGTTTCAAGCGTCATCACCTTCGTAAACAGATAATCTTTTTATTCTAGAAAAAAGCTATTTACAAAAGTGATGGCATTATCATTAGATACAAATCTCTGACCTCTAAGTGCACCATTTAGGCAGACTCATTAGACCAGTTTGTGGTGGTTGGAGAAGTGGGAGCATTGCCAGGAGAAATATATCCAAAAAAAAAAAAAGATTGATTAAAGATTCAACATATCCATGCATTGGTCTGGATGATGTTATTCAACATATTCATGTTTTCATTATGATATATATATGACATTCTACTGAGTTACTAATCAGCAACAATAACAGTATATCTTTTTTTTTGTTTTATGTTTATTTATTTAATTTTAAAATACTACCAATGGTTAATTATTAAGGATGTGATAAAATATGCTGAAATCATATATTATTATTTTTTTAAAATAATATAAACCAAACTTATATACATAATGGAACAGTTAAATTAATTGCTGCCTACCTACATTAAGTTGTCTTGGATATTAGAGAAATGTATCTTACCATTTTGTCAATGTCTACTAATTCATAAAACATCATTAGTTTGATTCGCAATAGAGCATCATCTGATGTGCGTACTTCATCTACCTGAATATAAAATATATTTCTCATTAAACTGATATAAAAAGTTATAATTATCCGAATTCCTAACAATCCATTTAACATGAATGGTTTTAAACTTTCAAAACTGTAATGTAGGTCCCATTCCTAAAATAGTTTTTAAAAGTAAAATGTATATAAAAAATGAACTATTAAAAATAGGTTTAAATAGATAATTATTATTAGAAAGTACTGTGCTTGCAATAATAACACTGCAAAATAAAATGCAATATCTTAGTGAATTGAATACTAAAATGAAACGCTTTGATAAAGTTCCTTAAGCACATGTTTGGCTTACATTGTAATAAAACTGGTCTGGAATAATTTTAAGAACTGTAAATTTATTCTGATCTTTGATCATTCTTGTTTTATTTTCAGGATCTGTTCCATGCCAACTAAACTCATGAAGCCTAAAAATAAAATCATTTTTATTTAGACAATTAAAATCTAATAAATTAAGATATTAAACAAATTATTTTGTAATTAGAATTACCATGACACAAGTCGCAGATCTTTTGATCAGCAGCCGAATCCTTAAACATATATTACTGTTTTTGCAGAAACCCTCTACTACACTGAGATTTATAAGCATTCAAAAATTTTGTCAAGTCTTCTCACTTTGCTATATTAAGTATTAATTAGTTTAGTTTTTAGAATAATCTGATTCAAAGAAAATAGTTTTAAAAGTTTTATTTGGGTTTAACTATTATGTCAAGTTTTAGCTTTAGTCAAAGATTTATTTAATTTCATACTTTTCAATAAGCAGTCTTTTTATAATAATAATTTGTAATGAGTTTCAACATTTTTTGCTTGGGGTAACTCGGCAGTAGAAGATTGAGCTGTAAATCTAATGGTCTCTGGTTCAAGTCCTAGCAAAGCATGGGAATTTTAAGATCTGGATTGAAACTCAGGCAGGAAGAAATCTACTAAAATAAAAGAGGGATTTGTGTTGGTGCGAAAAAAGTGTAGAATTTTAATTTATGTAATGTACTGTATGTAATTTAAAATTCTAAAGATGAATTAAAGTGAATTATTCTATCATTTATTTCTTTTACTTTTAGAGATGAGTGAGTAAAACTTTGATTAAAAATACATTTTACATTTTTCCCTTCCTCCACAAAATCAACAGTGATATGGAAGTAATATTTGTTTCTCATAATACATTCTAAGCAAACTTCTATGCATACATAACTTCTAAGATACTTCAGTATACCAATCATTTTCTCCAAGCATAAATAGAGTTGGTCCAAATTGAACTCTTCTTTGAACATGCTTAGTTTCCAAGTTTTGACTATAAACAACCAAGGCTTCATTTGCATCCAATGAAATAAGATTATGGACTTGTATACAGATGTGAAGGATGGAATTTTCATGTCTTATGCAAGGCCTAATATGAAAAGGAGAGAATATGTAGTTTAAAAGTGTATTTGTTTTAAATTAAATATAAATATTTTTTAAGATTTTATTTAAGACTTTTTTTTTTAAGATAAAATATTTTTTTAAATGTCATGCAGCTATAGGAAAGTTGTTACCCTTTGACATGCTCGACTCTGCCATCCTTGTAAACAATTTTTAAGAATTCTTTTTGACTTGCAGAAAAACTTGGCATCCTTTTAAATTTTTCTCTAAACAGAAACAGCTGCAAAGTAAAAACATTTTATTAAGAAATTTACCGGCAAGAGTAATTCAATGTGTGTGATGTTTGTAGAATAGAAGTTATTTACAACTGATATATATATACACACACACAAAATAACATTTAGTACATATATTTTTCTACTAAATACCCTTTGAGGTCCTTCTTCGATTCGAACTCTTCCATTTTTGCTATACACAAGAGCCTATAAACAAAAATTAAAAAGTATAAATAAGTGTGATATTAAATCAAAATGCATGCTTTCAATTAATAATATCAAAGCAAAGAAATAATGCTTGAATTCTTAAATTCTTTTTAAGGCACAATGGTACATTTTAATTTTATGAAGAAAATTTGGTATAACATTTTTTGCGATCAGCAATGCATGAGGTTAGGTGACATTTTGAGATCAACAATTTATTTTTGTGATCAGCAATGTATGAGGTTAGGTGACATTTTGAGATCAACAATTTATTTTTGTGATCAGCAATGTATGAGGTTAGGTGACATTTTGAGATCAACAATTTATTTTTGTAATCAGCGATGCATGAGGTTAGGTGACATTTTGAGATCAACAATTTATTTTTGTGATCAGCAATGTATGAGGTTAGGTGACATTTTGAGATCAACAATTTATTTTTGTAATCAGCAATGCATGAGGTCATGTAAAATTATTTGGCCAGCACAATGACAAACTGCCTTGCCCCACCCCAAACAAATTTCAAGTAAGAAAAATCCAAAAGTTTAGGTAGCTAAGAAGTGACTAAAATTAAGGTATTCCTAAAATCATCAATAAAAATTATAGCCTCCACATGAATTTTAAGTTGAGACCCTCATTGGCAGTGCAGTGCTTTTATCTCTTGACCATCGAATCTAAATGAGACATTTAAACTCTATATACTAAACATATGAAATCAATTTAAATAAGGAGCAATTTTTAGATTAACTTATATTTAAAAGATTTCAGGTATGTACACTATTTAGACTACCAACCTTTTCACCAACATCTAAAGTTTCCCAACCAACAGTCATGGTACTTTTAGTATGTTCTGTAACTGTTCTTTAACTCTATAATACTATAATATTTAATACTTTAAAAATCCATACAGATAATATTTGTGATTACTAAATAATATGAGACTTAAGAAGTAATGAATATATTATTTATATTATATATATATATAGTTCGTCCATCGTGGTTCAATGATGACCACTTTGTCATCCAGGGGGCTGAGGGCTCTGCAATGGGGTTTTATGCCTCCTCATGTGGCTGGTGAGACCTATGTGAGCCCAGAATGTTCGGCTGCATACTGGAGTTAGTGTCATTGGCATTGCTTTTCTTCTCTGGTGTTTTTCTTCTGCCAGTGTTTTTCTCTTGCAACCTGTGTGCCAGTTTTCACAGCACGACGCAATGATGCTCTGTCATGTGCCTCAGTCTCCCAGGTGGCTGGGTCTATGCTAAATGCCTTCAGAGAAGCTTTGAGGGTGTCCCTGAAGCACTTTCTTTGACCACCTTGTGAGCGCTTTCCTTCGCTTAGTTGGCCATACAAGAGTCGTCTAGGGATGGGGTGGTCTTCCATTCTGCAGACGTGTCCATTTATATTATTTATTATAATATAGACAATACAACGATAGGGGTACATTAAGAAATAATGGGTCAAAAATGATATCCTAGATTTATATGATGCAAAAAGAGAATTGAAAAAGAAAAATAAAGTTAATCCCTTGCAGTCAGAAGAATACAGTTCAACCAAAAAAGAAAAATGGATTAGTGAGCAGTGTAGGCCTACAATATATGACAGTAGCCTGAAGGATGGCAATACCCAAAAAAGCATATATTATCATATATTATATGAAACCCTATAAGCACTTATATCAGCATAAGACAAGCTAGTATCATAGGGAGTGAAAACAACAATGAAACTCTTCTGATCAAAGAAGCAGATGTGCTTATAATAGAAAAGGTGGACAGAGCAAGATAATGCTAAAAATAATTCTCAACAGACTCAAGAAAAAAGCTTAAGTCCTTCTCAAAGAACAGGCAGGCTTCGGGGAAGGTAGAAGCGCTGAAGAAAAAATACTTAACATCAGACAGTTAAATGAAAAATGTCTAAACACCAAAGGAAATTAGTGCACAACTTCGTATACTTCTAATCAAAAAACAATTTTTCTGATAAAGTCTATACTATAGTCATAGATCTAGAATCTATTATCTTGTATACTATAGTCATATAGTGACTATAGTCAGATAGAGTATAGACTATAGATATCTAGATTTATATAATATCTAGATCTACTTAGATCTATATTATATAATATTAAATAAATTATATTAATAATATTATTATCTAGATCATCTTCGGTCTTCAGGTCATACACTTTATTTAATACAGATCTAGAATTCTAGATAGTATATGATCTAGATAGATAGATCTAGATAACTATAAGATACTAGGTATAGATATAGTCATTGTCAGGGGGAGGTATGGCAAGAATCAATGTTACTTTGATATTTTGGTATAATTGTTATATCCCCTTATTGTAAATGTGAATAGTATTGCACATGTTGTGAACTGAGTGATTAGGTCTTCTTTGAATATGCGAGAGAGTGTGTTAGTGAGGTCTTGCTCCCAGTCCAGGAAGGTTGGATAGTCGCTTCCTGGACTGGTGTTTATGTATTTCTATTTATAAATTGATGTACTAGTGATTGTGAATTAATAATATTTTGAGAGTCGATATCATTATGTGCTTATTGAATATTAAAGTATTATTCGTATTTCAATGGATATCTATAGTTGGAGTTGGGTGTATCTACCTAGTGGTAACTGTTCTTATTTGAGTAACTAAGCAAGTATTAAGTAATTGTAATTGAGTATTGAAGAACCCCCTAGCCTAGCAAGCCAAGACAAAGTCAACACAAGACGCAACATTAGTGACAAGAACATAAAATGAACCCTGACAGTCATAATAGTCTAGATATATAATAGAGCTAGATTTAACTAGATAGATTAGATGATAGATCGAGAAAATAATCTAGATTAGCTAGATCTAATCTATATATAGTAGATTCTTCTAGTCTATCTATCTAGATTTGAAGACAATGAAGTTCTAGAATTTTGTGTCTGTTCTACTAAGAAGTTCTAGTATTTAGTAACTAGTTTATTAAATTATCTACTAATCTAGAGTTAGTAGTAGAGTCTAGACTCAGTAGACTGTCACTCTCTATTCTAGATCTAATTCTAATCTATTCTACTATTATTGCCAATATTGGCTTTTTTCATTAAAGTTAAGCCCTCTAGAATACACTAGATCTAGTCTAGACTATGAGTCACTTAGATCTAGAACTAGATCTACTCATCTAGTCTAGACTATGAGTCACTATGCTGAGTGTTGTTTTACATTGTTATTGTTACAGATTGTTGGATCTACTTGTAGTTTGTTTTGAAGTCTGGCCTATGATACAAATGATAGTAATAATATAGATTTACTTATATAGGTCTGGGAACTAAATGTGCGTAAATATTATTTTCGCCTTTTATAGCATTGTGAAAAGGAGACTATATAAAATTAATAATAAATATTGTCTTCGTGATTGTCAAGTCTCAAATGTTAGAAAATTATAGAGTATTATGAATCGATGTTTAGATGTTAGTGTGTAGTAATTTTAAAATTAAGTTTTAAAAATGTGTAAAATGAAAGACGAGATCTAGATTACAATTACAGTTAGATGAAATGAAAATGAAAAGACCTATACTAGTTAATTAAATATTTAAATGTTCTTTTGAAATGCTACTCAAGGCAAAAGTCAGAGAGAAATGGAAAAAGAGGGTCAAATTATTTTGTTTGATTCACCAACGGTTTAATAGACTAAGGGATAGCTGAAGGTGAAGAGAAGAACAATTATTTGTAATCTTTAGACTGTTTTCTTTTGCCCATTTTTGTCTATGTGTGTATATACCAATTCAAGAGGCATAGATCTAAATAATTACCACTTTAGGTATAGTTTATTTTCAGAAAGTCACAGTCTTGTGTTCTTCTTGAACTGTTAAAGAGGGTGTTGTGACTAGTAGCCTACAATGATGTTTGTAAATTTTAAAATTTGTTTTACATATTTGGGTATTCCTTCAGGGTTGAAGATAATCTACTTCCTAGCCCAAACTTCCCTAAGGACGACAAGGATGACAGTGGGCAGAACCATTCTTCTTCTTCTTCTAGCCAGCTTTATTGCTGCTGAGCTGTGAGCTCTTTTGCAGACTGTGCTAAGGAAAAAAGTGTGCTGTTTTCTTCAGTTGTTCAGCACTGCCGTACAGGGTGTTGGTTATGTTGGGCTGTAGTGGAAGTAGGGTCTGCCTAGGGTAGATTAGGGAGGGGCATTCAAAGAGGATATGGTTTAAGGTTTCAAAGGGGTGGGCGCAGTGTCTGCAAAGGGGTAGTTGTGTGGAGTTTATTTTGTTCAGGTGGTAATTTAATAGTGGTGTGTGTCCTGTTCTTAGTTGGAAGATTGTAGATTGTTCTTTGCGGGGGAGGAAGTTAATACTGTCCAGTTTGTTAGGCGTAGTCATTTCTTTATACTTGGCTCTGCCTGTGTTTCCTGATGCCCATTGGTTGAGCCACTCCTCTTTGTGATTGTTGACTAACATTAAACTTTGGGTGAGGTAGTTAACAGGTCTATCTGGTTGTGCCATAGATGAACCTGCCTTTGATAGCTTATCTGCCTTTTCATTTCCCATGATGCCAATGTGTCCAGGGATCCACTGTAGTGTGATATTGATATTTAATTTTGATATCATCTGATGGATTATCACAATGAGTGTTGTCAACTCTCTTGGGCTGTTTGAGGTGCTGCTGTTAAGAGCTTGCAGAGTAGATTGGGAGTCCGTAAAGACAACAATATCTGATGGTGGTTGCACTCCTTCATATATTTTGTTGTCCACTGTCTGTAGTGCCATGGTAATTGCCTCAATTTCTGCTTGGAGGTTTGAGCAGTAATCGCCACAGGGTGCGCTTATCTCAAAGTGTTTATTTTTAAGGAAGACCAGGAAGGCACCAAGACCAGCATTGATGGTAGCTTTGAAAGCCGATGAGTCTGTATAAATATGGATAGCTGTTTTTTTTATAGCTTTCAATTGTTTCAAGCGTGCCTACTTTGAGCTCCAGTGGATTAGATTCTTTTGTTAAGGTGTTATTTAGTAAATGTGTTTTGATGGTTGGTTGTTTGTAGTTTAGTCCAGGTGTAATGTTTGAAAACCTGGTAATTTTTTCTCTGTTATTGGGTAGGTGGTGTTTTAGGGGCTAGTTCGTCTGTAAGTTGGATCAGAGTCCTTTGCTTTTTTTGGGTTGTTTTTCCTATTTCTCTGTGTTAGTAATTTATTTGGATGATCGTCCTCCAACCTTCTGTATCTCTCAATAGCTTCTAATGCTGCTCTGTTGCGCCTTAACTTAAGAGTTTCAATATTGGAGTCTATTTCACAGGCTGCTGTGGGAGTAGTTCTCATACCTCCACTAATTAGCCGCAAGGCTTGGTTTTGGATTGTATCTAATGATGATTGTTAGGTTTTGTTGGCAGCTACTTGTATGGAGAGACAGTTATCCATTACAGATCTGACATATCCAGTGTATAACTGTCTTAAAGTTTTCTTTTCAGCTCCCAAGGATGTTCCTGCTAGGTGTTTTATTATGTTTAATCTTTGTTATGCCTTTTCTTTTAAAGCTGCCATAAAGTGTTTTAGAGACAGTCTTTGGTCTAGTTTTACACCAAGATATGTTGGATTTTCTTCTTTATTTATTGGCTGAGAGTCTATTTTTAGGATGTAATTTCTTTTTGCTGTTTTGTTGCTGTGGCTAAAGATTGAATAAACTGAGTTTTCTTTGTTTATTTCCATCTTCCATAATTTTGAATATGTGGAGATAGTTGTGAGGGCTTTATTAAGTTTGGATCTAGTCAGCACTGGATATTTCTCTGTAGTCCAAATTTAAAGGTCGTCTGCATAAAGTGCCTTATTGACCGAAATGAGGCTCTGGAGGTCATTCATGAAGATTAGAAAGAGAGTGCAGCTAAGGGCTGAACCTTGTGGTAGTCCTTCTTCCAAACTTTTTTTTTACTAGAGATGGCACCTTCGAATCGGGTTTGGATGCTTCTGTTTTTTAAGAATGCCCTGATCCAGCTGTACATTTTTCCATGGATGCCCATTTTTTTCATCTTCAAAAATAGACCTTTTCTCCACACTCTATATTAGGCTTGCTGCAAATCTATAAATACTGCTGTAGTGTGCTTGTTTTCATGAAACCCTTCTACTGTGTCCTGGATAAAACGAAAGAGGTGGTCTTCTGTTCTACTTGCTTTCCTGAAGCCAGCTTGTGCATTGTGGAGTGAGCAAGTACTTTCTAGCCACCAATAAAGTCGGTTATTGATCATTTTTTCTGCCATTTTGCCAATGTTGGATGTTAGAGATATTGGTCTATAACTTTTTGGGTCTCCAGGTGGTTTATTTTTCTTTAAAATGGGTATTATGTTTGCGGTTCTCCATTCCTGTGGTATGTCTCCAGTTATCCATGTATGGTTGATAAAGTTAAGTATACAGTTTTGGGCCTGTGGTCCTAGTCCCTGAATCATTTCATTTGTTATTTTATCGGGTCCAGGGGATTTTCTTGACTTGAGGCTTTTTAGGGCAGTATTGAGCTCATGTAGAGTGAAGGGAGTGTCAAAGATCTGACAGTTGACTGTTGGAGCTTTTTCTTCTTTCTTTAAGATATTACTGAAGGCCTGGTCCAGTTGTTTTCTTGGCTTTGACTTGTTAATGCTGGCAAAATATTTATTGAAGGTTTCAGCCTTTTTAAGGTTTTCTGTTATTATGTCGTCAGTGCCTTTTATAGGTTGGGGGTTTGTTATTTGTTTCTTTCCTGCTAGCCGTGCAGAAGGGTCCAGGCCTTTCGACCATCCTTGTTTAGATCTAGTTGTTTGCATGTTGTCGTCCACTTTTTCTTTTTTTCTGTTTTAATTTTGTATCTTATAAGCCCTGTCAATTTGTTGTACGTTGTCTTGTTCTCTCCAGTAGGTTTTTTTTCTATAGTCTTCCTGGCCATGTTTTTTTCTTTTACTAATTTATCTAATTCTGGTGTCCAAAAAGGTTTGTATTTCTTAACTTGGCCTCGAGGGATGTGTTTTTTTGCTGCTTGTAAGATGTGGGAGACCATAGTTGTGTAGGTTGAATTGACGTCTGTCTCCATTATGCTTGATAGTCTTGTGCCTGTTTCTTGTGAAAAAGCTGCCCAGTTAGCTTTTTTATAGTTCTATCTAGTTGTTTTGCTGGATTGGTATCTACCTGGCGTTCCAATATTGAGGAGTATAGGCCTGTGGTCACAACCTATGTCTTCAAGTACTGTTATTTTAGAAGAGTCAGTAATGTCTGTAGAGATAAAAGTTAGGTCAGGTCTGCTAGTTGTGTTGTGTGCTCTGTGTAGGAAAGTTGGAGGTGAAGTTGTAGGTTAGAGGCATTTGTTACATCCTCTATTTCTTTGTCACGCTTGTTGTAGTGTGGGTAGCCTAGGGAAGGTGTGTGTGCATTGAAGTCGCCAGCTATTATTGTCCTTGTGTAGTGTGGTAGTTGTGAATCCAGAACCATAATTGAGATGACTGAAGGACAGCCCAGCATGCATACCACACAACTAGGATGTTAAGGATTACGACTTAACAAGCAAACCGTTATTTAATGAATTCATTTTAAAAAAATTAAATAAATGCTCTGATTAGATGTGTCCTAAAAAATAGTTTATTAGCTGTATAAAGCAATGACAAATGGAAGGGGGGGGGGGGGGAACAGATATATCTGTGTGGTCTCTGACTTAGACAATTAATTAAATATGGTTACAAATCAATGAAATCAGTTACACAATTCTGGATGGATCAAGTATTTGCAGTCATAAACTATTTTGTCTGAGCCTGTGTTGTGCCTTCATCTTCCATTTCCAACATTTCTTTGCGAAATAAGGTTTTCCAACATGTTAGTTATAAAATCTAAATACATAAGTAGACTTGATGAAGAAGATGATCGATATTCTTTGTGCTCTTTAAAAGAAAATGTCTGATTTAATGAACCAAAAAAAAAAAAAAAAAAATTTACACCTCTGTCTCATCTGCACAAACTGTAGTAACAATATCATAGTAATGTTTCTCATAGGCAATAGAAAGTAAATAAATCCAAGTCATACAAATAAAATTTAATGTACTTGTAATATATTGTTATATCTCCAAACCAGGACTATTCCTTTAAGCTTGCTCTTAATGTGTCTCTATCCAGTGCCTCTTTTTCCCAATTACTAAAGTCAATTGTGAATAGCTTCATGTCTCATTTGCAGAAGCAAAAAAAAAAAAAATATGCTTCAATATACAAGTGCAGTGAATTGAAGGCCTGGTCTAAAAATACCAATATTTGACTCTATTGGCAATAGGTGAAAAGAACTTAATTTCATGTACCTATAAACTTTCAAAATGTTTTACAATTGTTTTGTGTTTACAATTATTATTCCCAAGATATTTGTGCATGCTAAAATCTGCACTAATCCATTCATTAAATCTTAAATCTCTTACATGTTTTATTTTTTCCTTTCCCAAAAAGAATTTAGTTTCATTTAAACAATGTCAAATACCTATGAATTATCTAATGCATTGTAAATACAATACACTCTATTACTTATCCAAAATTAAGAACAAAAACAGCATTATTCACCACATAGATAAATGTCTAAATATCTACTTTTGTATATTATCATCTGTGACTGCAGTTGTGCATCAAGAATTGGCCTCTTTAAGCAAATGAGAAGATGCTAAGGGAATAGGGTATCCCTCCAGACATCATTATATACTCAAAACACCATTTCTATTGGTTGAATGTTTTTAGCAATTTCTTCCTTATTTGTGGATAATTATTCAGGTAGACAATTAGGTGACAGGTAGACTATATTTAAATAGAAACACTATCAAATAAGCAGAAGAACTTAACAATGTGAAATGAAAACATGAACAAAATTTGAAAAACTTTATATTTTATTTTTCTCACATTTAGTTATGATATGTGTGTGCAATCTACAGCTAATGAGTGTATGAAGATAGTATTAGAACTTGGTAAAGGACACAATTTTTCATAGAATTACAATGTAAGCAACTTATAATTTATAAAAAGTAAATGTGTTTTAACAATTACTTTCAAATGTTTTTTCAATAAGAGCTCTTTTTTTCTTTTGTTTTACACAAAATTTCCACTAAAATCTGGCCAAAATGTTGAGTTACATAAATTTAAATGCAATATCTTTTTTTTTTCATTAACTAAAAATTATTTCAAATTACTTTCAAAAGTTATAAATGTTTTGTTTTTTTTTCCAACCACAGTATCATTTTGCGAGCTCTCAATAGATCCATGATTACCAGCAAGCTGTGTGCATGTAGATTTCACGAGATGAGCATGCACAGAATTTGTTCAACAGATTTTGTTTTATCATTTTGCTCTTATTTTCCTAGGAATGATTGCGAAAAAAAAAAGGATATTAGGTCCTAAACAATATAATAGTCATATAATGATAATCAAATCATTTTATCTTCATAAATTTCATACATTTTTAACATATGTCTAAAGCTGTTTTTGATGTTACTTGAACCTGTATAATAGGTTCAAGTGGTGCACATTTTCTGCTCTATTCAAGAGTTAAAAAAAAGATTTTGTGACCCAGAGCTTGTTACATTAGAGATAACAATGGTTTTGAAGGCTCAGTAAGGCACACTGGTAACAAGAAATTTTTAAAAGTTCTTATAAGTAGTCTGTCAACATGTCAAGAAAAAACAATATAATGCATATACTCTGAAACCATCCAAAAAATATGAATGCACAGATCCTCCAAAATTTATGACAAAATAATATTTGTACATGTACCCTATTTAATAATTATTTGATCTAGCCTAACTAAATATCAAAACAGGTTCATCATACCTTTCTTTCTATGCTTAAAAGAAAAAAGTTGGAAATAAAAAATCAGTATTTTTCTGTGTTTATGGTCACAGTCCCAGATTTTATTAAACTTTACAATATTCACTACCATGTTGGCCTCCAAGGCTTGATTTTACTTAAAACATTATTTACATAATTTAAAACAACTCCTGTACACTTAATGCAAATTTTCACATAAAAAGATGAAATCAACCTATAAGATAAAATAAAGTTGTAAAGAAAAATGTATGAACAATTTTAAAAAAAGACAATGAAACGAAAAAAAATAACCCTTTCATTCATTCACATACTAAAAATCCCCACCAACCACTTTGCTGTTCCTATTTACAGATTGAACAAGCTCCACAACCAAATGAATAATGTTTTAGAAGTTGAAGTGCAACAAATTTATATACATATTTTTTACAGGAAATATGTAAAATTGTACAATGAATAATTGAACAAGAAAAACAAATTTGATGAAGGAAATTTTTGGTAGAGATTTTTTTTACAGAACAAAAATATTCAAATTAGAGTGGGGCATTAACATTGACATAGTCCCATCAAATAAAAAATCTTATTTTTTTAAATTTTTATTTAAACAAGATAAAGTAAAAAATACTTTTTAAAAGAAAATCAAAGCTTATAATAAATGTAGTTGTATCACTTGGTTTGGATCAGTCATGTAATTACATTTGTAATAGATCTAGACTAACAATAATAAGTCTGTGCGATTAGAAATATTTTTACCAACTGTTTTTTGTTTAGCACAATTTCATGCAGTTAGCTTTTTTAATGCACTATGTTCTCAACACTTGCCTGGACCAGTTGGGAAAAGGAGGGGGAGGGGGGAGAAAGAAAGGGTTATCAGGGTGAATGTTACTTTAAATGCACAATGTGAATTTGAACTCTGGGCTCAAGTCCCCTTAAGGGGACTAATTCCTATTTCAAATTATACTACCACATCTGTTGATTACAATTTCTTTCCCTTTTTTGATACCAAACAAAATAATAAATTACCAATAGTTAATTAAATTGGTTAATTTTTTAAAAATTGATTCTTGTTTCTTTCAGGTATTAGAAATAATTGTACAAAATTTAAACTTGATCCAAGATTGGGTGTGGGAAAAATAACTTGCACAGACAGACTGAGCTTTGGAAAAAAATACATTCTTATGAATCGTTAAGTTCAGTTTTACCAGTACTAATAATAAACCTAAAACTACTAATAAATCAATTTTCAAATTCATTTGCCTAAATATGTTCACATTAAAGCAGATGGTAAAATAATTTTTTTTTTCCAAAACAAAAAAACAAAATTTATCTAATTAACTACTAATTACTAATAAGATTAGTAACAAACTGTGAAATTTATCAGCTCATTTAATGTTGATCAACAGAAATGACATATCTTAAAATTGCAACAGAAATCAGATCACCAATGAAATGATCTCCCTGGGAACTCAAGAGAAATTATGTCAACTTTATATTCTTTTGCATTACCTTCCTACATTGGTCAAACATATGACCATAATGGATGACTCTGAAACCAGCATATGTTGTTGAAATTAAAATGGATTGATTTTGCTATGTTTACTTTGCTGTGCTAAAACTGGACATTCACCTAAATAAAACCTCTAGATCAGTGGTGAAACCCAGCACAACCTAACCAGTTACAGAGCTAAATATTTCTTACAGACAGTCTTAGCACTTGTTGCCAATAACTCTGGTGTGCCTGTTTTTCAGTAATTTCCAAAATGGCAGCTAAGCCGGTGTACCAGTTTTTTCGGTACTTGACTATTTGATGCTAAAAATGAGTCAGAATCTAAAAATAACCAATCATAATGAAGCCACATGTTTAGCTTTGCAAATGGCTGCGCCCATGTGTTTACATTGAATTAATGTTTTTAGAAGAAAATTGTCTGAAAGTTGAAAGATACTGTGAGAGATCGATTGATAAGAAAACATCTTGATTTTCATTAGATCTAGACAGTTTATTGGGGCAGGGGGTTGGTAGGTTTAACCATAAATACACTTTCTCTCTTCTAAATATGACCTAAAATATTAAAATGACTCTTAACATTTACAAATAAACTTTAATAGAATTAGTCGACTTTCTAGACATGTTTGCCCAAGCTTTTAAGTTGCAGCTAAAGTTTAATTCCTTGAGCCTTTTTTTAAATGGTTAAATTAAAAGTACGTGTTAATGATCTTACTTAACAATAAACCTTGAACGACCACAAAAATGAAATACTAATTATGCAATAAAACCAGACATTTAAAATATGAAAAACCTCCATTTGTTTTTAACATTTTTCTTCTCGTAATGTAGAACTGTCATCCTCTGATATGTTTATTATTTCACAAACTTGGCATATTTAATGTAGCTATCTCTATTAATAGTAAGCATTAATTTAAATTATTTTTTTGAAATAATGTTCTGGGTTTTGTTCTTAAAGACTGACTATTTTTTGTAATGTGATTAGGAATACAAGGTTAGGTTTAAGATGTTATCACACACATACACTCATACATGAGAAAATTCCACTTCTTTAATGATCTGCCCACTCAGTAGTCTTCACTAGGGACATAAGCCTTTGGGTCAATGTCAACATCCACACTGTCAAACTGGGTATTGGCGAAATCTAAGAAGTTTTCAAGGGCATCTGCTCCTACTGCATTGTTACTGACACTACTAGCAGTGGATACCCCACTGAAAGATCTTCTCCTGAAAAAAAGTATTGATTTGTAATTCTAAAATATAACTATCATTTTCAATTTCAAAATGTATTTAAAGCCAAAATAAATTGCCAATTTTGATTTATTTAGCCCTGAAATCTAATTGTTTTTCAATATTTTATTAAGCATAAAAATTTAAGACTTGGACTATATAACAAGCATGGCTTAGGACACAACTATTTTCTCTTTTGAAGTAATATCTGTAATCTATAAAATCTATTACTTGTAAAAAGAATGTACAAAGAATTTTTTTAATTAGTTGAGTATAAAAATTATTAATTCTGAGCTGCTGGTTTCATACCCCAGTTGTTATTACCCCCATAAGTTTTAAATGTCTTAAAAAGTTTTCAATGTTTATAAAGATTGTTTCAAGGTGTGATGGCGTTGTGAAAATATAGTACGTAACATAGTACGTAACAAAAGAAAAATGAAATTTAGGGGAGTAACAGTTTCATGTTGGAGTTAGGTAATGGAAAAGAAGAGGTATTCTACATTAAATGTGACTATTAAGTGTGGTCATTGAGCCTGTCAAGGAACATGTGCGTCTCTGAGTAAGCCAGCCACGCATTAAAATTTTACATAAATGAAAAATAAAAGTTATTTAACTGACTAAATGGTCCATAGTATGGCTCCGGCTCTTGTCAATGCACCCTGCCAGAGGTTTAACAACAGGAAGTGATCTTCTTTTTAGAAGGTCTATAACTCTACAATAATAGCTCAAGTTCATCTCCTTAGAAGCTGTTTCTTTAAATACCTAATCTTAGACAAATATATGGAAACTACTTACGTAGGATAATGTAAATTATTTCCTGAACTTGACAAAGTACTAGATGCGTCCAACTGCTGAATGTCATTTTTTAGTAAAAACTCCTCAAAATATTGGTAATTATGATCTGGAATGAATGGCACCAATTCTGAAGAAATAGAAAAAATAATTTTATAATTTCAACAAAACAATTCACTTCATTTAATAATGATATATTTTTGTGATTTACACACCAAAAAACAAAACAGAAACTTTCAAATTAAAATGTTCATGACAAAACTTTTTTGAAAAATTGCTTTTGTATAGTGGAGCTCTCAAGCTTATAGCATGCTGAGAGCACTATGGTCCAATCTCATTTATGGACCAATGGGGGAAGGGTAATCTGGGAAAAGGTTTCCCAGATGCTTTACGTGCTCAGCTAACACAACTCTGCTCGAGTCAGGATTTTAACTTGAGCCCCCTTGATAGGTAGCCAAATAGTTTTGGACACTCAACCACAAATCTTCATCTTCTATTCTAGAATGCACCAACAATAACTTTTTGTTATTAAAACATTGTAACATTCTTGTAAAGTGGTTTATTTCAAAATTTAATTCAAAAGCTAATAAAAAAAACAATTTTAAATTGTAGAAACATATTGCCTATCAGTTTGTAGAAATATTAAAACAAGAACAATGATCAATCATGTAGAACCCTACCTGATAAAAGCTGTTTTCTGTCAGAACCAAGCAGGGCTAAAAACTTATCACAGAATACAATGAAGTTATTGTCTTTTTTCCAGTCGTTTAGTAATTGTAAGAATTTTCTCAGCTCATCTGCATCTAGTTTAGCTTTCAGCTGAAATTGAACAATATTTAAATCAATCCTGGCTATTTTAGTTACTTGAAAACGTCATCCAAAAACAAAACTACCGCTTTGAATTCTGAAAAAGGCACGTAGTAATTAGAAACAAAACATGGTGGCCAAGTTCATAGTGATAGACCTAGTTGCAATAAGTTATAATCAGAAATGTATTTTTTTGGTATATTAGTGTAAAAGCAGTTAGATGTCAGTCAAGTCTCTCATTAGAACAGCAAAACTATTAAAAAGTAAGCTGATAGAGATATTTTTATAAGATTTTGCCATCATCACTACAACAACTCAATGATAGTTTTTTTTACAAATTAAACACTATAGAGATCTTTATAAATTACCTTGTTCATGTAGTCTTCTAAAAGTTCTTTACCAGTTCCTGTATCACTGGCTTTAGAATTTCCAGACTCACTTCGTGGTCCACGTGTAAATGGAGATGGAGGTCTAAAGGACAAGTTAGATTTTTGTAAACAAAAAAAAACTTTAAAATAATCAACATAGATCACAAGGCATAAAAAAAAAAATGAAAATGTATATTATTTGCAGATTAAAAAAATAGCAACTATAAAACTGCTTCTTTCCATTTACTTACACTGGTACATTTTCAATAGTTCCAGATCCTGTAAAAAAAAATGAATCTTTAGATAAAGAAAAAAAAAACAATATTCACAAACAGAAGAGCATCAAATATTTATAATTTCTTGTTATATTTCCATTTTTTAATAAGTTAGTTCATTGTTCAAAAGTCTATATTAACATTCTACATAATAAATTATGACTTTTTAAAAAGGCAATTTTAACATTAGCTTTTTTCAGCAAATAACTAGGCTTATCATTTTAACTAGGTTTGAATTATCATTAGTTTTGATTCATGTTAAAATCCTACCGCTTCCATCACTGCCAGGATGCTGGGCATGTTGCTCTGCTGATGAAAGTGGTCGATCTAAAAGTCTAAATAAAGCTTCTGTGTAAACCAGATTAAAACACTGACCAACCAAAGAACATATCTCTTCAGCTATTGGCTGAAAGAAAGATTTGAAATAATGTTTTTCAACTGTTGACTGACTTGTAAAAAACAACTAAAGTTAGATGCTATTATAAGGTAATCAGTGTTTTATAATGTTTAATTTTAAGAGTGTGATTCAGGTTTTCTCTTAATTGTTTGTAACAATTAATCAATACAGTTACCAGACAAAGATAAAATATCTAACATATAAGGAATGTGCACAATATAATATCATATGTTATGTTAAAAAAATTACAGACAGTTTATGAGTTTTGACATTAGAAATTTAAGACTAATGGAGTTTTACTGGCTATGTAGCTCTATTGATGAGAAAATATATTTTCTTTCTCATTCATATCAATGAACAAATTATGAAGATTATAGAGCAAGTGTCACAATTGATTTTCAGTGTTGTTTATTTCCAAGTCTAAATCCAGCTAAGAACAGCTGCAGACCAGGAAAGTGGAGGGGTTTGGTTACACAAACTATCACAGGGAAAATGGAGGGGTTTGGTTACACAAACTATCACAACACACCTACGATGAAAGTCAAGTAAGATGAGTAATCCCAGAATAAAGTTTCAATTACATATCTAAAGATTGTTAGCCAGCCTTGTTCTGTTTGTAATGATTGTTTCAAACTACACCATTGATGCTAAGTTTGATTGTACTTTGTTTCCCCTATTCAATATTTGTTTTTGTATCTCATTACATAAGAATAAGGCTGAAAAGAAAAGTGTTTATTTTCATAATTTAAACTATTTTATTTTGTCAGTAGTGAGTGAACAGACTAAAACTTACTTTACTATCACAATATAACACAGCCAATTTACAAGACTCTGGATTACCTGGTAGGGAAAAAATTTTGCAGATTTTATTAATCTATCAATGCTGGCATGAATAAGCACAGTATTTAATGATCTTAAGATCAAGAAACTAGAATGATCTATAAGACTATACAGCCGAATTAGGCAAATAAGAGAAGGAGATAAGTTTTAGCTAAGATTTTTTTTAGCTCTAGGATTTTTTATTTTTCACTACTGAGTTTGCAATGTGTATAACATAATAAGTAGACTGAAAATTAACAACCCATGTCTCAATAGTGTATTATAGAAATACATTAACAGCGAAATTTTTGAAATCATGACTCTACGGTGACATAAAAAACAAACAACATCACTAGAGACCACTGGCTTTTATTAAATTATTTAAAAACATTTCATAAATGCTGACAAACATCTAAAGATTTAGTTTTATTTACCAAATTTTATAGCAAGTATATGTTCTTTGTCATCTTTAATATAACAAGTCGCTGCTATTTCATGCATAGGTATCCGTAGTAACAAATCCTAAGAAAAAAAAAATATGATTAATTTATTATAGCTTTGTAATCATGCTAGCATAAATGTAGAAAAAAATTCATTATAAAATGTTATATAAATTTTCTATTTATAGCTCACCTCTGTTGCATTGTATTTGCTTATTTTAATGTTAAATATACTTAGACTAAGTATAGCAACACGTTCACCAGTCACATGGGCTGGAATAAAACCTTGTTTCTAGAGAGAGTAGAGAGCGAAAAAGATTAATTTTCTACAAAAAGACTTTTTCCAAGTTCAATAATTTTAAAAAGTGCAATTTAAAACTGTAGGCCTATTGATAAAATGTTAAATTAGATTTTTTTTAAAATGCAAATAAAAAACATGTTTTGTTGCTTCAAAGCAATGGTTAGAAGAAACATACTTTTCCTTTGTCTATTATTCTCAGAACGTCTGTTCTATTTGTAATATCTAAATGTGGAGAAACACCTTCAATTTCTCCAGCATACTGAAATAGAAAAAACAACAAAAATGCTATGCAGACTGTGAACAAGAAAATATAGTATCATAATATTGAGATTTTGGTATTTTCATTTCTAGACCTTATAAACATTCATACAAGTGAAATTAGAGCTTGCAAGTTCTATTATCTGATTTATACATCAGAAGATTCTATTTTACATTGATTTAAATGTAGTTTTTTAATTAAGCATTTTTTAAAATTAAGCAAAAAAGCCTGGTTATGTGGCATGTATTCTTGACTGTTGTATCCTGGGTTTAAACCCTGCTCATTGTCATCCTGGGGGAGGTTTGGGCTAGTATGAAATTATTTTCAAATTTTAAGGAACATCTGAAACATGTAAATCATAAAACAAACCAATGGCGATAATGTAAATGATTGCTAAGCAAATATTCATTTCAAAAGATGTCTGCTAGCTTGAAAGTTTTTTTATATAATAGTAATAGGTTTTATTAAAGAAATTATAAACTATGTAAAGGTCTTGATCTGTGTCAAATATTTAGATTACTTAGAGAATTTAAAATACTTCCATCCCAACGATATAGAGTCTATAACATAATGTCAACAAAATATAAGATTTCTATTTATAATAAAAAGCTTCAAACAACTAACTTGTACAGGTTTTATCTCTACAGGGTCATCTATTAAATTTTGATGCTTGACAGGATTATAATAATTTATGTTGCTTGAAGTCTGAAGATCCACACGTCTAGGAGGCTAAATAAAATAACAGTTTAAACTTATAAAATTAAAAAATTTAATTAACTCTAGAAATTAGAAGTTAAAAAAGGTACATGACAGAATCAATTTAATTACATAGAAATAGAGATCTAGTAACATACAACTCATACATCATTATGATAATATACTATACATGAATTAATTTATGATCAATGATGATATTGATATAATGGACCTCATTCACCAATCGTAAACAAACAACATTTAGTCACGTGATCATATTGATAAAACAACGAAAAAAACTGTCCCGTGACAGCCACTATGTATTAAAATTAGATCGTAATTTGTATAGAAGAGATAGAAAACCATGTGGCAAAATATTGTTTGTTTACGATTGGTGAATGAGGTCCATTATAATGAATTAATAATGATGTACGTACATCTCAATTTTATCTTAACCATCCTGTTACATATGTATGATGTATATAAATTTATAAATTATATGAATGGCATACAACTTTAACTTACAACTATTACAAGCATTCTTCTTATCTTATCTTATATAATACAGACGTTACTTCAAAAAAGAAAATGATTACGTCCTACGCGTCATGCATATTAACCAATGACTTCTTTGACCACAGTCCAGATAATCATATAATGATATTATTTTAATCATCATAGTCTAATGGAAAGAAAACATTAATAAATTAATAATTTAAAAATATTTCATTAAATTTAAGCTTAACTTTAAACTTACACTGGGTTTGTGTCTTAAATCATTATCCATATTCTACAAATTTATTCTATCAGAAATCTGGTCTAAAACTCGTTAACATTATAATTATAACATATTCTAGACTATCATATTACGATTATGTACACCTAGATAGATATCTAAATTTTAGCTCTATCCTAGTATCTAGAGTCCAGATCTAGATATGATAGTAGATCTAGTCGTAGCCTAAATTTAGTAATTGGGTAAATAAAAAAGATCTAATTTTTTTCCCCTAGTTTATTTGGATTTCAGTTATCGGTTACTTTTTCTAGTGCACTTGCCTAGATATCTCTTATAAACTAATCCCCCATGACCCTTATAATCCAAGACCATATAAAAATAGGGCTTGTTTTCTCGAGTTCTAAGATTAAGGAGGAGTGCAGTATTTCTGTGGCTACGCAGCCTCAGCTGCGATCGACATATTTGGCCACATCTAGCGCAGTCACAACCATTGTCCGCCGGTAGTCCATTTAGATTTTCTTTTCGCCGACTACGGCTGTCCTCAGCAGCGGATTTTCTTTAGTAAGTGACCTCTGTGTGTCTATGTGTGAAAGCGCCTGCAACCAAGTGCTCTCTTCTCAGTTAAAGAAGTTGACGCCTAAGCTGGTCTTTAAAGCGTTTCCGTAAGGTAGTCCTACGTCTGTTACCTCGACCATGTTTCAGCTCACCAAAAAAAAAAGACTGCTTTTGGCATCCCATAAGAGATAGGCCTACGTGCCCTGCTCAGCGTAACTGTCAAAAAATAAGTAGTCTATCAATGCTGTCCATACCGGCGTTTGCAAGGACATCGTTGTTTGTAGTGCGGTTTTACCACCGTATGTTCATAATGGAGCGTAGCCTAAGCATCTTTGGTGAAAGCGTTCATGTAGTCTTTGTTGCTTTCAGTATAATACCCATGTCTCAGATGCAAATAGAAGGGTTGGGAGAACCGCTGCCTGGTAGACGCTGATATTTTGTAGACAGGCGGAGCGATTTATTACGCCAAACTCTCACCTGGAGGCGTCCATAAGCACCTTAGGCCGTGCCAAACGGTTATCAACTTCCCTTGAAAGCGATGCGTCATTTGATACTATGCTTCCTAGTTATGTGAAGTGGTCTACCACGTTAAGGGGCTTTTAATTTACGGTGATCTTTGGGGCTGAGAAGGTATTATTGGGTGACTTCTGGAACATGACTTCTGTTTTCCCGAGGTTTATAGATAAACCAAAAGAGGCGGCAGCGTATGCAAATTCGTTGGCCGCGATCTGGAGATCATGTTCATTGTGAGCTAGCAGGACGCAGTCATCGGCATAGAGAAGCTTCGTAATGAGCATTTCTTTTGTTTTTGTTTGGGACCTTAGATCTCGAAGACTATATAATAGATCTGATAATCTACTATGTAATTGATATTTGTAACATTTTTAAAATAAAATAAAACTGACTCATTGTTCAAAAAATCTCTTAAACTGTCATACACAGATTTCTTTTACCTCCTAGACTCTTGATAAGAACTGGTTTAATTTGAACGATTCGCAGCCTGATGACCGCTGTTTCTGTATTTAGACTTGATGACTAACAGGCTGGAAAACCATGTTTCGCAAAAAATATATTATTCGAAATGGAAAAGAATGCACAACACAGACAAATCGGGATATGACTGCAAACAGATTTGTGTAACTGACATTAACAAACAATCATTTTTAGCTACATTACTATTCATGAGTTCAATAAACTCTTTCTGTCTTCAGAACATCTTCACCTTGGACTATGAATGAACTTCTGACAAGTACAAACGTGATGTCTGGTAGATTTCAAATGTAGGAGGAAATTTCGTCCGCCTACACGTGACAATGTTCTTTCACATAAATTATCTGCCATGTTCAATGTCAGTTTTTTTTTCATAGAGATTTGGAACATGTAAATATTTTTTACTCCAATTTTTCTTGCCAATTTGAAGTTTCATTATTGAGACATATAGCTGTAAGTGCGGAGTTCTTCCCCTTTTATGAGCTTTTTTTTTTTTTTTTAAATCAAACTCTTAATTTATAAGTCATCATACATTCATTTCAATTCAGTCCCTTAAAGTCTGTTATTTATCATTTATCTTTCAATCATCAAATTAAATCATTAATAAAATTTAAGTATAATCCAATCGACGCGTACGTCATCTTCAGAGTACTTGAATTGTCTCAACATGTTGCGTGTGTATTATGTGAAATCCCTTCCCTCTCCCACCCCTGGGATTACGTTTGCTCGGACTTCCTCCCTTCCCACATTTCCCGCGCAGACGTCACGATGTTTCAATGTGAAAAGGCCTACGGGCAGATCAAGATAGCAGTACAATTCAAACGTATCCATTTCGATCATTCGACACTCCCTCCCCCATTTTCCGCGGTTAAACGGCGGATCAGTGATTTGTTTGCGAGAGGCTTCTCATTCTTCTTTACTCGACCAAAATGATCTTATATCAAATGATCCAATCACATCACAAAGGCCTCAGTCACATAGACCACGTCCTTCGCATTCCTTGTGCAAATAGTGTTACTTGTGTACATGTAGGGAACTCAAGAATGAATGCAAGTAATGTCATTTGAAATCTTTCATTCTTTTAGTTGTTTCTGAGCACGTCGACTCGGAGGTCATATCATTGAACTCTGGTAAGTTTTTGTTTTAGGATAAAAACTCTATATAAGGTGGCAGGGCCTGAATTACAACAATGCGGACTTTGCGGCCTCCTTGAGCGACACGCTTATTAAACTGAAAAACAAAGAGTTCGAAAATAATTTACTTCCTAGTCCAAACCTCCCGCAGGAAGATGG
Source organism: Biomphalaria pfeifferi (assembly GCA_030265305.1). Classification (NCBI taxonomy): domain Eukaryota; kingdom Metazoa; phylum Mollusca; class Gastropoda; family Planorbidae; genus Biomphalaria; species Biomphalaria pfeifferi. Next base: position 3,316,905 of record JASAOG010000023.1, on the reverse strand, counting down.
GGGTTGGCAGCAGGCAGGGTATGAACCCGAGACCATCGAGAAGTCCAAACAACAGTTCAGCCATACCGAATGACCAGGAGCCATCCATTTTCTTTGAACTTGTGAAACATTTTCTCTTATTATTCAAATCCCACATCGAGTAGTTTGTACTATTCTTTGGTGTTTATTTCTAAGTGTCAAGTGGGCATTCACTTTGCTGTTTGAGAGAAATTAAAACAAAAAAAAGCAGAATATAAAAAAAAACTTTAAAAAAAAACTTATATTGAGCTTAGGGAAAGGACCGTCCAATTACTGCCATTATCTCTCGATATTACAAGCTGTATCTTCTCTTTTTCTATTTAAAACAAAACTAGTTAATGACTACTACTTTATTAATTAACTAATTACTTAATTATGCTTTTTTTTATTGATTTATCGACAAGGAATAATGGACCTCATTCACCAATTGTAAACAAACATTTAGCCACGTGGTTCTCTATCTCTTTTATACAAATTACGTAATACACAACGGCTGTCACGTGACAGTTTTTTTTCATTGTTTTATCAATATTATCACGTGGCTGAATGTTTACGATTGGTGAATTAGTTCCATTGTGCAAAATGAATCCGAGATTCGGAAATTAAGTGAGAGAAAGAGACGAGTAAAGGAATCCTCTCAGACAGAGCGAGTTTGTATAAGCTTTGTAACAATCAGACCAGGCTATCGACTACTATGACTGTACTCTGTCTTGACAATGCATGTACTCAGATGATTCACTCACTGTTGTTTCTCTTCAGGATGCTTTTCTGGGCCGTAGGTAATATTTCGTGGGTTTTGTTTAACAAAATATCAGGAAAACCATTGAATGACAAATTTTTATCTCCAAATATTATGTGCGACTAGAATTTATTAACACATTTTTGTGCAAAGAAAATATTGCTGCAGTGTTAAAGATATACGAACATTATAATTAAGCTATCTTATGGAATGTAGAATGTTCTATATCGAAGCATTCATTGCCATTCATGATTCAAATATATCGGCTTGTTATGTATCTGTACCGTCTACTTCGATTGTTGTTACTGCACTGTTAAGTCGAGCGTATCAGCTGTGTACACAGACTACAACAGTTTTCACTCTTCGATTTGTATCGTCAAGTGTCGGCGACTAAGGTGGGTGCATATATTAACTATGAAAAAAAAGTTTTTGATATATAATAGTCAAAATATATTTCATCAAAATGTAATTACGTGTTTGATTATATATATATATATATATATATAGTAACAAAATCTCTGACACTTGTTTATGGGCCTCACTGAAAAATGGGTCAACAAGTTAGGATACTTTTTTTTATTTCTATTGGGATCGTAAGCTGAATAGTAGTTAGGGCTTACTGAAATCAAAGAAATTGTAATTAGTTAAAGTGAAACCAATTAATTATGATTTGGTCTTATTTGTGTGACTTAAATTGGTTTGTGATAACCTACTTTATTTTTAAAGACTTCTCTTAAAAATTAACAACAAGGTAATTGTTGTAAATGATTGCAAAGTCCCTCCCATCTCATCTATGCGGTGACATGGGAGCATCTACATAATTAACTGAATGGCAATTGGGCTTATAATTTTTCGGGTTAGATTCCTTTGTTAAAAAGTGCTTTATCCTATTATTTTACCGGAATAATATGTCAATACAATTGAATGAAGAATATAGGCCTACACTATACTAAAATTACTAAACAAGAAGATGAATGTAGAAGCGCTGCGATTCACTGGCCCATTTCATGAGTTGACATTTATTAAAATTGTTCAATTTGTGAAGAACGCTTATTAAATCGTGTATGGAGAATGCCTAATATTTAATCATGTGTGGAGAAGTTTGTGATTGAAAGTTAGTTAAAAGGCTTTAAGTCTGCATCTTTTGTTGTCGCAGATAACGAGCTCTATTAAATCTATATATTTAGAGCAAAAAAAAAAAAGAAACTGTTTGGCCATTTTTTAACTTTTATTTAAAGATTTTTTAAATTGTGTAATTTGCAAAATAGTTTACGACATTGTATTTTAAATGCAACACAGCTTACTTATCTTCGTTTTGGAAGTAAAATTAATCTGCTTTGAATAAGTACGATATTTCATTTAAATATTGAAAAAAAAATGTTTTGGGAATGGCTCACAAGTTTGAGGACATGAAACGACTTCAATGTCGCAGTTTGAGCTTATGGCTCATTTCGATGTTATTGCAGTGTATTTTTAGTTAACCCTTCAAACGTAGACCCCTGGACACAACGTACGTTATTGAGCTTTTTTTTTTTTGTTTAATTTACTTTTTTTTTGTGCCAAGAAATATAAATATTTAAATAAGCGACTGAGATCTCGAACCCGTATAAAAACTAACTTTGAGCATGCGGATCTTGATAATTGTTTTCTTTGCTTCGAAAAAAAAAGTACCAAAAAGATTGTCTTCAATATACATGTGTCCTCCTTCTCCAGTTTGATAACCACAACAATCCTATAACATAGGCCTTATACAAGCATCTAGCATTGGATCACAACAACCAATCCAAGCGAGCCTAGTTCACTCCAGCTTCACTCTTGCTGTTGATTTATTAAGATATTGTTGTAACTCTAGGGTAGGCAATCAAGGTAAAGGCAGGCAACTCAACCAGTTTAACAGGAAATATGATACAGGTGTTTATTCACTAGGACTAACACATAACATCCTTCAGCTTCCTCAGAGTCTTGGTTCTAACTATACCAGTCCTTTGATACTTAACCCGAATGTGGATCAACGACAGCCTTCCCCGCTTCGCTCCAGGTCCCTTCTACAACCTCCAGGCAGCACCAAAAGCTGGCTTCTTAGTTTCCAAACATTCAGACTCTTCACAATCCCTGATACACTGTTATTCTCTCTATCCTAGTGTCTTCCTGTTTACGTTCACTAGTGCGCACCTCAAGCACTGGTGCAAGGCAGGGTTACAACAATATGTTGTCATAGGTTTATGAACTACTTTCTAGTGTCCTGAAGTCAAGAGTTAATCGATCTATCTCAGGTCTAGTCTGTGTACATTACAGCAATTGTACATTTTAAAACTATATTCTATTTACATGACATGTTACAAGTTACAACCAAGCTACATAGGTACTGAACTTTCTTCCAACTTATCTTACACTTTTGCGTTTATAACGCACGAGTGATTTTGCAGACGGTTTGTTGCTAAGGACGCGGCTTGATGAAGTGTAAAATGGAACTCTTGAAGTTAAGATCTGGCTTTCTCATCTACATGCCTTTTTTCCCCCTTTATTTAGAATGGAAGACCGATTCTTATATATGGTGTTGTTTTATAAAGAACATTATCTGTTTATTGAATGAACGCCAAGGCATGTACGTAGACAAAGAATATGTTAGTACATTAGATTTTTAGTATTTTATTATTTGTTTAATAATGACCACACATTACTAAGTGTTAACGTAAATTAAAGACCAACTGAAGAGGTTTTGGGGTCAGACGAGGAAACCGGTGTAATACTTTTTTTTAGTTTCATAATGCTTAAAAAAAACATACATACGAAATATTAGACATATATTGTTTGCAATTATTTAGATATAAGCAATTTAATGTGCGTTTTAGGGACTATACAATTTCACAATCTCGAAGCCATTCGAGATCAGTATCTCCCAGTCAACCAAGGTCGATGACGTAGATTAAGGGAAATTAGGTCAAGTTTTTCAGTTTATGGCTTAGCGTATTCCTTTTTACAGGAATGCCAGTTTCTGAAAACAAAGGCGACTAAAACACATCAATTTATAAAAAGTGGATGTAGAGTTGGGGAAATTAGGTCAAATCACGCAATTTATGGCTTTACATGTTAGATCTACTGTTTGTCGGCTTATTCTTGATCTAGCCAAGCGAACAGCATTTCAGCCCACGCAGTACCGCGAGCCTCAGTTCACATGTTTCGTTTTAGTCAAGTTACGCAATTTATGGCTTATGTTACTGCTTCAGGCTTATTCTAGTTCTAGATCTACTGCTTTTGATCAAGAGCAGGGTTATTTTCTCAGATCATTAATGATGTACGAAGTAGACCTAAATTTAGATCTAAATTCAATTAGATGAAGTCTAGATCTAGTAATAGTAGTATTGGATATTTAGAGATTAGACCTATCTATTTAGATATATCTAGACTGATCCCATCGAGGTGCTGGGCCTAGATCTAGAAAAAAAAAATTAAAATTATATACTCTATCTATACACTTAATAGTGATTATTAACCTACAGTCGTCACTAAATAGGCCCAATATGGGAAAAAAAAAATCATTACAATGATGATTTCATTCAATGTAGTTATTGTAGTACACGATTATATTTAGCTTGAATCTATAGAGTCCCAACCCCGTACAACACTAGCAAATAGCTTTAACTTAAACCTTAACTTAGACTTAAAAGTAGTCTGATTTAGATATACTAGATCTAAATTTCTAAAAACTAATCTATATGGCAAAAATTAGACCTAAATCTACCAATTCTATAATATTATTAATATACGAAATATGGATTTTGTTACACTCTTACTTAAAAATATATTCGTACTGTATATTTGGGCCTATTATACTTAAATAATTCTATAAATCTATATGTAAAAATTGAAGAATTTTGATTTATCTCACGCTTGACTCATTTGTTGATTGGAATAGAATCATTAGATTATTAGATAGTTAAGTTAGCAAGTTAATCTGTAACTGTAACAAAGTTTTAAATGCAGCCCACGCAGCCCTAGCTGCAAACTAGATATTTTGCTGCGTCCAGCGAAGACATAACCATATTCAGCTGGTGGTCAATTTAAATGTTCTTTACGACGTCTATGTCTTCCCTCGTCAGTGGGTTTTCTTTTGGCCTCCAATATGTATTCCATGTTGCAATTTCTAATAAATAGCATTATTCGAAGAATGAGATCCAACTTATTTTATAAAAATGTAACCCCTTTACAGATCAAGTCATCATTGCAATGGACATTCAGATCTGCATTAACATAAAAATGATCAAAATTTGAATAAGTTTCGAAACGCAGAAAGTTGTGTGGTTTGCACTACGAACTGTCTTCTCTGTGGTCTCAGGTTCAAACATTGACCACTGCCATTAACTAACATCCTGCTGGAGTTTTGGGCTATGACTTAATAATATTAAATCCTGATTCGAAACTTTGTCTAAACCTAGCAAGTGAAAAGGAACATACTAAAATAATGTTGTGTGTATAATGAAGAACTTTATTGAAATGTTATTTTGTATTTACATTTATTGGTATTTATTATATATAAAATACAATTGTAGAATGTTTCTGTGATTTGTTTCACAGGGAATATTGTATTTCCAATTGATGAAAGAGCCATCTAGTAAACTTGTCTGTATGCCACATGTCATATATGTTTTCTGTAAAATAGATTTTTAAAAATTTATTTATTAACATTTATAGTTAAATTGCAATATATATATATATACCGGTATATATAAAACCTGGAAATCTCATGAAAGCTCATAAAAATCTCCTAAAAAAATAGACAAAAATGTCATTTGTGGGTGTCATTCATTCCAGAAAACGCTAATCCTACGCCCGATAAACGAAAAAAGGCATTGTCAGCTTTCATGTAATAAAATGTAATAATCAGGCAAATTTTCACTTTAAACAGAAGTTTCCATACCTTATTTACTTTAATAGAGTGACTGGCATATTAATATGCCATAGGTTGCAAAGTTCGTAAAGTAAAGTTAATTTGATTGTAATCTTGTACTTAGTAAAGATTGAATAAAATTCAAAGTTGAATTTTTTTTTTAATAGGAAATCTTAATTTCCACTTATTATCCTTATTCCCACCCAGACTAGGCCTCGCGCAATCAGTTTCACATAGGGCCCCGCAATCGTTAGGACCGGCCCTGTTTAAGTTTAAGACTTAAAGAAATGTCACATGTTTAGTATAAATCTGTATTTAATATTACCAATATAAATGATGACTTATTATTTTTTTAGATCTAAAGTCTAGCCTAACCCTAACCCTTATTAATAAGTATAGTAAGGGCTAGTATAGGGCTATATTAGATCTATTATAATATATTCTATATAATAGATTTAGCTTAGGCTTTAGGTTTAGTCCTTGACTATTATATTATATTTATATCTATGAATAATCTTTATGCTATTGCTAGGACACTACTCACTAGGTCTTACTATTACAGAACAGAGATATACAAATTCAAGCATTAAAAAATGTTGGCGACTGGGCTTGGACTTAACATAGAGGCTAGTCTAGATCTACTTAAATCTACTAGTTTATAAACTATTACTAGTACTCTTGTACAAATACTCCTTCTTCCCTAGTGCTATTAGAGCATGGAATGGGTTGCCTGAGCTAGCCAGAAAAACCAGTGACTTGGCAGAATTTAAGTCATTGGTTAATATGCATGACTAAATGCATGACGCGTAGGACGTAATCATCTTCTTTTTTGAAGTAACGTCTGTATTATATAAGATAAGAAGATAGTACTACTAGTAGTATTACTACAATCAATACAATAATACATGTCAAGTATTAATAAACTAGAAATTAACTAAATCTAGTGAGTGACTAGTAAAAGTGTTAGAAGGCCTAGCTAGAATTAGAGATATATTTTATTATTTAAATAGATAGATAGATCTAGCCATTTAGTTTTGTTATAATAAAAATTATAATAGACTTATAGATCAAGTACTATTAGACTTAGTATAGTCTAAGTATAGTATACCTAGTCCTAGATCTATAATTCTATATAGTAGATGATAGTAGAATAGTAGATCTACAAAATTCTACATCATCTACAAAATTCTACAACTACTTAGTCTACTAGTGTCCTATTAATAATTAATCTTCCTATTAATAATTAATCTATCTATAATTATATTAATTAAATAGTCTGCTCTATAATATATTTTGAAAAAGTAGAAGAATTATCTTCAGGGCATTTTGGTGCATCCCATGATAAGTATCATTTAAAATTGTTTGACAGCTAGATTCAGATAAGTATATCATCTGAATCGCTATCTATAACGTATCCAGCCATGTCTATTTTTATTTACATTTTCTCAGGCCATTACAATACGTCACTTCCGCTTTCGGCCATTGAAGCTGTTTTCCAAATCTCGTTATTTTTTACACTTTCAATTACTTTTTCTAATATAAATACGCTTTTCTGAAATCTCAAATTTTTAGGAACTAACTTTGATGCTATCTACTATCTGAATCAATCACTATCTCAATTTCGAAAAAAACCTCTTCAGTTGGTCTTTAAATAATAAAACAATAAAAAAAACTTATAAAAAAACAAAGCTTATATTAAGCGCAGTTGTATCAATTAGTTTGGATCAGTCACATAATTAAATTTGTAATAGATCTAGTCCAATCTGTGTAGTTAGAAATATTTTTACCTGATGTTTTTTATTAGCGCAATTTCTTGCTTTTAGATTTCTCAATACGCTATTGAAAGAAGTTGTTATCTGGGTGATCGCTTTTTAAATGCATTTATTTAATAAAAAAAGTAAACTTCTTGAATTCGAACTTGAGGATTAAAGCCTCATCGAGCCAATGTACAAGCGACTATGCAAGGGAAATGCTTATGAAAATAGAAAGTTTTATAGTTATCTATTGTTAGTTTAAACTTTTATCTCTATAAATATAAATGGACTGATTCAACGTATACCAACTTATCATTCAAGTACAATATCTTTCCCTTGTTCGAGATACCAAACAAAATAACTAATTACCAATAGTTGGTTAACTAGTGGATTAATTTTTTAAAATTGATTCTTGTTTTGTCAGGTAAAAGAAATAAATGAGTGAAAGTTCAGCTTGACCCAGATTGGGTGTGGGAGAAATGACGTGCACAATCTTTTGACCAGACAGAGTTAATATAAGGTTTGTAAAAATAGACCCACAATGGACTTAAATCGTTATCGCTCAAAGTCATTGTAATGACCTCTAAAAAGTGTAAGCACAGCACAGGGTCACTACTGTACGTCCAAGTGGGTGTTGCCCATTTCACCACAACAGTACCCGCCCTCCCCTTTTCCATGTAGTATGTCCGTCCATGAGTCGGTGCGTGCGAACACTCGGGTGCAGATCAATGTGTTACACCACAGAGGTGTGTTTGTATGCTCGTGCGCGTGTTGTCTGTGCGTGTGGGTGTGTATGTCAACAGCACACCAGTTGTCGTCGCCCCAACACATACGGCAGCCTAAATACCACAGCAAACAGACGGACTCACTGTCTTGCAACATAACACACGCATCCCTGTGTCTCGCTGTCTAATCGAGTCAATAACTGTGCACATATATCTCACGGCATGGAATAAGGAGCAGTTTGTTATCGACGTTGATCACTTCAGAGTTTAGAAACAGGTAAAGTATATGCAGGATCAACCATAGCCGCTCAGTCCTACTCTGTTCTCTGTTATTGATTATGCTTAAACAACAACAACAGCATGTGAAAACATGTTCAAACAGGTAGGCTTAATAGTCTCGAGATATAGATCTACATGTGTTACATTATTTTTTAAATTTATAAGCATTTAGATATCTGGTATATTTTACCTGCAGAATTCTAAATGTTTTAACTTTTTTTAAACATTGGTAAAATGAATGAGTTATACAAAATCATAGGAACAAGTCACGTGTCTCACTGTGAAATTAGCTAGCAATGTAACATTCAACAATCGTCTATATTAACTTTCATAACAAATGTGGGTATTTTCTTTCAATTCAGTACCGTGCGTCACTTGCATCTTTACTTAAAGGTAAATTTTCATGTTGCGATTACTACAACTTTGGAACAGCCTAAACGATTCACTGTCAAGACGCCTTCGTTTGTGTGTTTGTATCAGACCACTGCACTATTTGTTTTCTAATACGAACATGAGTGAAATGGTTTCGCACAAATCTCAAGGACACGCCCATGTCTCGCGATGGTTTGGGGGATGGAGTAAGAAAGATAAGACAAGTTAAGATAGTTTTTATCGGTCCAATCAAATGGAAATTCGATTTGACAACAATTGACTACCTTAGCGTAACTTCTGTAACAATAACAATATAGATGCCAATACGAACAACATTCACACATGAAACACATACACACTCACAGCAAGCGATTTTATGAATTAGACGTCTATGTACTTATCAATGACGACAGATACATAACACTCTGACCGAAAGTGGGATAAAGGAGTTTTTAAATCTTTCTGTTTTAGTTCTAATGGAAAGGAGATTACCACTTCGTTCTGATCTGATGTAACAGTGGTTTAATGGGTGCAGGTTGTCTTTAAGAATCACATGTGTTCTTCAAGAGATGGTAGCCTTGTTCGAGTGATATACGATGCTTTTTTAATAAGTGTATTTAGTCTATGTCTATGTGCTAGTGAAGGATTACCATACCAGCAGGTGATGGCAAAGTTAATTAAACTGCTGATGGTTACTGAATAGAAAAGTTTAGTTATTGTTTTGTTGATTTTAAATTTTCTTAGCTAAGATATGTAATGATGAATTATGGTATAAAGGTTTTGACAGTATAAAACTCCATTTCTGTTTGCTGTTGTTTCAAAACAGGATCTGCGATGTTTTTGATGAAACGTGTCAGGAAATAAAGTGCAGTAAAAAAAATACTAGATCTAGATTATATTAAACACTAGCAGTACACACCGGCAACGCCCGTTGATTTGTGTCCAGGCTTTGTATGTTTATCATGGCCGAACAACCCCTTTATTTTTTTTATTTTAGTAAATGGGCTTCATTTTAACGATCAATCTAACATACTTTTTTAGCCCCTGAATGAGTCTATCTGTTACAATGAACTTTCACAGCCCGCTTTCTTTCCTTCTGTCTCTATGTTTTCGCTCTCCGGAACCTTTTTTTTAAACCTGCGCATCAGAATTTCTCCCACATAGACTTTTGACTTGATCTGGAAAGACCTATTTCATAATGCGACCCCGACACACACACGCATTCATATTTTGGACCCATCTTAATTCTAGTATCCCCCTTCCCAGGCCAACATAAAAAAAGCTTGTACCTAATAAACTCTATGACCATTCTTCGGCTTCTCAATTGAATTTTTATTATATTTCAACTTTGACCCCCCCCCCCCATTTATATATATATATATATATATATATATATATATATATTGCAACCTTTAATCTTAAAGCAAGCAATGTATGGTATTAGACATCGCATACATGTCTTCGTATCATCAGTTTCATGGCTTGAGGGGAAAAAATGCATTCTCCTAAGGCCACAATTGAATACCACATTCGCGTTCTCCTTTCTACATTTATCTTGGTATTTTCTTCTCTAAATACATAAGGGAAAGAATACTGTCGGCGTCTTTCGCCAACTAATGAAAATTATTTAGAGCTACAAGCAGAAATGCTTTAAAAAAAAATGCCAAAAGTAAAACAAAACAAGACAAAAAAAAATTAAGTACCTTGCAATTTATAGAAGTGCACAGAAAGATTTTTAGAGATTTTCATCTAGGGCTGAAAAACTATAAAAATTTTGCTTTTTGAATTGTGCGGTGTGCCTAAAAGGGAAGTAATGATAAGCTTTGTATTTTTAAAGCTATATTATAATTGTGTGCACTTTTTGGCACTGCAGAATGACACTATTTAAGCTCTTCCATTTGTAGCTCTTGTTGGTATTCAGTTGGCGTCTTTAAAGCTCAGTTTGTTTTAGTTGATCGTGAACATCCCATTACACAAATATATTGCTTATCAATACTTCCGTATATAATGAACACCTGATGCAGTGAAGAAGCTAGTTATTTCTAGAATTGCTTTCACTTATGAAAGTCACCCATATTTCAGTACCGTGTGGAAACTATATGTTGTTACAATTAACATGTCGACTTACAACTCCCATTCTTTGAAACATTGCTATCAATTATCTTAGGCCTCTAAACCAGTGGTTCCCAAACTTCTTTGTTTCGTAGACCCCTGGGGGTCTATATAGACCACTTTGGGAATCACTGCTCTAAATGCTTCAGTACTTGAGGCTTATTATAAATAAACCTGAGTTGCAAAAATACGATGTTTGTTTGCCGACATTTTTACACGTAATAGTATCTCAATGATGAAACGGTGAAAGTTCAAGGACACCTAAGCATGCCTATTCTAGAACAAAAACTGTTAAATTTTACTGTGAAAGAATTTTCGGGAAAGAAAAAAAAACAACCCAAAAAACAAACAGGGTTTAAGTGTAAGCCATCAGACGTCTGCTGTTTGCTTCGACTTCTGCTCTCGGTGGCTCGATGAACATTTTGACACATTTCCCAGAGTCCACCTGCTTAAAAGATTTGTCTCCCCACGTTGCTGGACAAAGAGGAAGCGGAGGTTGTTAAGCTCTGAGCAATCTATGGCATGTTGCATCCGTTCACATTTTTTTTTTTTAAATTTTATTTTGTAAAATGTTAATGCATTTCTTTTTTAAAGCCCTTTTTTTTTTTGTGCGGCATTTTTTGCCAGTAATGGAAAGGCATTATGAAGGGAGATGGTAACGACGCGATGGAATGTATTTATTTATTTGATAAAACATGGCCTAAAATGTGCCGACAGGCCACAAATCTTGTCATAGATTTGTGACAAAAAGTAAATCACGAATCCAAATCATTTTTATGCATTTTCCATAAATTATGATCCTACCTTACACCACAAACTACTAGTTCAAACGCATTCAAATTCTGAAGTGCATCTGTACAGTTATAGGTCTAAGACTATCAGTTTTTTTGCCACTAGTAATAATAATAATAACAATAATTAAATTTATAGAGCGCTGTTAACAAACAAGATGTAGGTATAAGGTGCTGTGATAACATTACAAACATAAACACGAGAACTGAAATGACAAACTAATCTAAAAAACGTTTTAAACAGATAGGCTCATCTTGATTCTAGTGTAGGATATTGTCTGTCTGACAAAAATGGGAAGTGAGCTCCAAACCTTTGGTACGTGCATTAAAAAAAAAAAAGGCCGTAGACATTGACTTTTGAGGGAGAAACGTGGCACCACTAAAAGCGTTAAATCCATTGAGCGCAAGGGCTCTCTGAGTATAGACTATGTGTACATTAAACTAAAGACTCAACAAATATTATCAAGTTTATTGCATCCATCACAAACTTTAAACGTCTTGGTGATAGGCAAACTCTACCAGACTTATACTTGCAGTATTAGATATAGACTAACAGTAATAGGTCTATATTTGTGCAATTGGAAATATTTTGAATTGATTTTGTTCAGCGCAACTTTCATGATTATGTCATGCTCAGTACGCTATAGCCAAATCCAGTTGGGGAGGGGGAGAGAATGTTTACGTGCTGCTTTTTCCAAAGATAATTTATTATTTAATTGAGTCTGAATTCGAACTCGAAGTCTCAAGCTTCCATTATGGAAGGCCGAGGTGTTAGCCTCTGTGCTATTCAAGCACTTATAAAAATAGAAAGTCTTATATAGATCTAGTTTAAAATGTTTATCGAACGACCTTATTCTCTACACAGGGCCTATCTCAGCTTAGATCAGCATATTTTTTTTATATAAAACCAAAAAAAAAACAAACTCGACTAATTGATTAACCAACTGTTTAATTATTATTTGTTATTGATTCATGTGTCGTCATCGACATTGGATAATTACCGTATGCAAAGTTTCAACTTGATCAGAGAATGGCAAGTGTGAGAAACACTTACAAGATTCCAACTAGAGTGAGGTCATAAAAGCTTGGGGAGAAATATTAGATATTCCTTTCAGACCTTGCGATCTATTAGTCAGATTAGGTAAATGTAATCTGCTTTTAATAGCCAACGGTTAACGAGGGTGTCATGTGGCCAGTACAACGACCAACCGTCTTTACTTTCCCCAACTTATGCTATGAACCCATCAGAGTTGAGTGGACTCAGGGGCGTCCTAAATTAAAACCCCCTAGTTTCACCAAGATTCGAATCCGTGGTCTTTCGATTCGGAAGTCAAGCAGTTTACGAAAACAGCCACCACGCACACGAGAAGGTATTGTTACACTACACGTTATTTCTCGGATTTCGCTATTAATTGTTAAATGTAAAATAAATCAGATTTAATTCAAGCGAAAACGATTGCTATTATAACTATTTCAAAACTTAGACGAATCTTTATTTTAGATTAAGTAATTTGATCTAGCCAAGATTAAAAGTCTTCTGTTGTCAGCCATTCAAACAATCGAGCTATTTATAGATACACGCTATTTGTTTTAAATTTAGATTATCCCCCGTTTCATTCCAACATACCTCTGCTCCGACCCATTGTATATTGACCTGTTCACATTTTATGTATGTGTGTATGTATTTGATTAGTCATCTATTTTCTTTCTGTGTATTTAGATCAGATCATCCCAAAGGACAATACGAATGGATGAAACTCGAGGATGTCTATAGATCTACAATTTCCTAGCAGTTACAAGAGTTCTTTGTGGACAATAGAAAAGTGCGTCAATGTACAAGATACATGTCAGACATTTAAACCTAAGCTATTCAAACACCTTTCAGACATTTAAATCAACGTTATTTTCAAAAGTGTTTCACAGGATAAAACATATTTGTTAAATAAAGTGCGTTTTCCTGGATCCTTTTTTTTTCTTTGAGATTGTGGTTGAACTAAGGACTATCATGCCATCAGAAAGAACTTCCTTGAATCCTGAAAACAAATTACTGGACAGGACGATGGATAGAAGGTCTGACCTCAGCATGATTACGTCTCCGTACCTTTTATCTCGGTTTTTGTTGCAGGCGACCAACAAACCTAAAAGAAACCATCCAACCACACTGGCCATTCAAATGCAGAAGTCCATATCGATATCCAACGTTCAGTGCGAATCTCCAAACGCGTACGATTCCAACGGCCCGTCGCTTTGGGTCAATGGCTTCGATACTTTATCCACCAGTGATCATTCCGATACCACACCAGATAGGACGGATGAATTCTTGGTATCTGAACTTTCCACACAGGAAGAGCGCGTGTCGCTTCCGTGCAGATACAGAGAACGTTTAATGGAACTATCTAAAGACAGCGTGCCGTTTCACTGTAACTTCAACGGAAACGATCACGAAACTACTTCACGGGAAGAAGATCTAACTACAGCTCTAAGATGGATACGACAAGAAATAGTGAGTATATCCCTTTACATTTGCGACATTTTAAAATGTTTATGTTCATTAACGTTTAACAAATACACACAGAGAGCGACACTATTGTTATGTGTGGGAGGTCGATATAAGCCGTCCGTTGCAATTCAACGTAGTATACTATAAATCATGGGCCGCAATTATGTTAGGGGAGTGTTAAAATGGTGGGAGGGTAGGTTCGGCCAAAGTTTTATGTGAGCGTTTGATGCGTAGGATGTAATAAGAAAAGAGGCTTCTGACGAAAAGCAACAGAGAGCCTTTCAAATATTTCGATAAATAGATGAAAAGTCAAATACTCAGATATTATGTGTAGGACTACTTTCTATGGCGTAGGGTGGGGTATTGGTAATCCAAATCCATGAGCAAAAAGTAGGGGAAGCGTTATAAAGTGGGCCGTGCCAATTCACTATAACGGATACAAAAATTCAAGTTTTTTAAGGGTCGGGAGAAAAAAAAAGGGGGGGGGGAGAAGAAAAGTTATATCGAAAAGACAGGCCACAAGTGTTTGGGAGGGTGTTTTAAAGCGGGGCGTTTCAATTAATCTAGAATACACTGGCCACAAGTGGAATTGAAGAAATGCTGGCAGGGGGTGGGAGAGAGCGGCCAAAGTATTATGTCTAGGTCAGCATTACGATTTGCAGGATGTAATAAGAATAAAAGGGCCCAGGCCAAAAAAATATCTTGGCCTGTCTACAGTAAGGGCTTTTCTTTGGGCCTCAAATGTGTGGCCCTCGACCTTCGGGAGAGATCCTTGTCTCTTTCAGAGGCCATTTGCTGCCAGCTACTTTCCTCTATCTCTGTTATTTTTATTATAAGGAGATGTGTTTTCAAGTACACAATATTGCAATGACGCAAATGAAACGCACATTCATACAACAGTCTCACCCAAACTTTATTTACAAAATTTTACACCAGCAAGTTGGCTAATAGTAAAAACATTTTATGGAAAGAAAGGAGTTCTTGTGTCTGTTTTTTTTTTTGAAGTCATTCCAGTTACTAGATCAATATCTAGTTGAAGATATGCAGAAATTTGCTAAACGGAGGTAAAAGTTTCCTTATTCTTTCATACTTGTGATGAAATTAATTTCCCTTCACACTTTTCCGTTCCTATTCTTAGAACTTGTTTTGGAATGGGTTTTTGGTTTTTGAAGGCATCTGTTCAAAAATCAACTAGATCTAGAAGTATGTCATTTAAAAATTGTGTTGTAGGCCTGCAAAGAACACTGTTGAAATTTAAGTCTTTAAACAAAGCGAATTCTTTTCATTCCTCGAACACACTGCTAAACTAATATTTCAGTCTCAGATTTCTCAATGATAACATTGAAATCCAAGAATTGGTTTGTGGTAGTATCTAAGCGGTTACATTTAGATTGTAATATCCTAGTAATAGAAACAGATCTTGTCATAGATATTTACTTGAAAGTATCAAGATAGGTAATTTAAATTAATGTACACTTGAGAATTGTCCTAACTAGATGTATCTGTGGTGGCTGAATCGTTATTTTCTCAAATTGCCCCGATATGGAATCATCCCTATAAATGGGGACTGAACTTTTTTAATGACATGGTGAACCGATAGAAATTGTAATCTATTTGACACAAAGGACTTGCTTTTGACTTGGCATTAAACTTTAATTAATAGTATGCTACCAGATGTGGTTGTACTATATACCACTGGCTGCCGGTGACTAGAATGCCAGCGGCAGTCGATTTAAGGCAAAGTAATGGCAGTAATATGATAGTGTCGTGGAAGTGGTGTTTGGCATGTTATTGACAAGTGCTTTTCAAGTAATATTAAGTATGTTTTCTATAAATGATTGTTTCGATTTAATTTTCGTAGAAGACTTAGAAGTTCCATTTTAAATTATCCTTCTTCATATACCAGAGGGGCGTATCGGGAAGAAGTAACGGACGTTTGTAGCTGACTGGGAAGCTCTAGGAAGCGTGGTAACATCCGGTTGTTTGGCTTTCACTTCAACAATCCATTTTTATTCTTGCTCTTCCTCTCGCCTTGTATTCTGGGAATGAGTTGATGTGTGCACTTGGGGCTGGTTGACGGCTTCAATTCGTATTGGTTGACCAGATCATTTTTCATTTGGCCTATACATTTGCTAAAATCCGCACCAACCATCCTTCTCATTTTTGTTTGATACTTTTTTTTGTGATATAGTGAGCTTGTTTTTAAAATCCTACATCTATTGGTGTATACAATTTGGCAAGTTCATTCATTCCCTGTCTTATTATTTAACACATATACCTCCATACCTAGAAAAGTGATTAGTGTATTTAAAATCCTCATTGTCAACTTTAAATTGCGTGTCTCTAAAGTCTAAAGGCTCATCAAAACTTAGCGCTCTGTAAATAGCAGCCCATTAAGGGACTGCATCCAAAACAACACCTTTGACTTTGATCCATCGTATTTGGTTCAGTCCCTTTTCCTCTGTCACACGCATACATACATTTGACACCAATAAATCCTGTAGGCTGTCGCTGTAGGCATCTGTAGGCTTTGTAACAAAACAAAGTCAAATACCTGAATAATGAAACTTTAATCAGTGATCAGCCGTCAGCTTAAGCTCTCAGAAAAATATCCGCAGGTCTTCTTGCCGCTCCACGACGTCAACAGTAGGCGTGGGAAATGATTTGTTAAATAATCACACTCACACACATTTAATAACACAGTAACAAACTTGTATACTTTCAGTCAGGGGCGGACATAGCAAGTAGTGCGGTTGACAGACCACACTGCTTTTAATGCTTTTGTTTAAATGTACATTAAGTTATTAGAAAGAAATCATGTACTTAATATTTTAAAGACAATTGCTATTTCTACTTTTACATATTATTTAAACAAATATTTAAAATATTACACATGACAAAAACGGCATTTAGGTGTGGCAAATAGAATGAAGCCGCTGGCTCCGCTTTCGAAGGGGTACAGAGCTTCAAACCGAAAGTGGTCTTTATGAGTTAGTCAACTTAAATATTTTCTACTTTAAAGGTCAAATTTCATGGGCCTTGTCTTCTGTACTAAGTCTCGGAGTGTTTCTTATCCTTTAGATAGCCGCTGGTGTTCTCTATATCTTACATGTCAAACTAATCTTAGAGTTCCCTAGGGTAAGGGGTGGTAATCGATAGTGAACAAATAACTACCCGCTAAGGATTGGGTGACGTTGCCATTCACCCAAAAGAAAACTCTTTGTTTTCAGTTTTAGGACTTTTAAATGCAATTCATTTCCTATATTCCAAATCTGAAAAAGAAGGTTTATATAGGTCTGTGGTCAAGTACAAAGTAATGGAGCGAAACAATATGCTTACGCTATCCTTTAGATTATCTATGTTCTACAACAACAACGCAATGTTTGCATCATGTGTTCGATAGAATCCCTGATACGATCAATGAATGGACACATTTTCAGAACGAAGGTGAAGAACGGAAAGTTGTTTGACCAGGATTCAGATTTAATGTTGCGGTTATTGAGCTAGAAAAAGATATAAAATGAAGGGTCCGGCGAACCAATCCCTCCTCTGGGATGTGAATGAAATTTAATATGAAGCTGCAGGCGATATGTACCAGAGATCTGTCACTTTAACTGAAAGTTGTAAAGCTTTGGTTGCGTCACAGAAAGTGAACCATCATAAAGTAATTTTGGTTTCCGTGATAAGGAAGGGCTGACACAGTGATTCTCAAACATTACCATATAACTTTCACCCCATCCCTAGATGAAAAATGTGCATCAACACCTCCTCAGTCAGCTTTGGGGTCCGGAGTGGGGAGATATGTAAACGAGTTTCTGCTTTCCGAGCTGCGGACATGCATTCTATTGGGTAGAGGAAAAGCCAAACTAGCGTCATTGATGGGTCTATAACTCCATATGAGTTTCTAATTTCAGCTAACTCCACCTCTCCCTTTCTTCTTTGAAATAAAGTTTCCTTGTTGAACTATTAACCTACATTTCTTTTTCTTTTAGAGGTTGAGAATTGATATACACCGTACATGTTTTGACTCTACCTCACTGATTTAAATCTGCACAAAAAAGTCTATTTCAATGTTCAAGTCTAAGTGATGATGTCCCTTTTGATTGCTATCATAGACATATAGATCTATGTCTATAATTGTTATCCATACATGTATTGTAAAAACAATGAAGTATTAGCTCGTTCCCTGCTTCAACCAGATACTACTTTTTATTCCTTTGACCTAGCACGTTGCAGTTCACTGATCATAGTTCTGCTCTTATAATTAATCAAATTACATTTGTTTCAAATTAAGCCAATCAAAGCCAATACAAGCGATCAGATAATATTTTAAAATGATTTCTTTTTAGAATTCTACGAAGTTTTAACATGGCCGAAAACTCAAAAGACGTCTGCTAGTCCACAAGTAAACATGTTTAAAGTCTAAGATATTGAACAAAAGCAACCTTTTATCTTCGAGTGGGATGGAGTTGAACCATGAAAGCAATTCTACCAAGCCAATCAAAGTAATTTTGTATTTTCTTTGAAGTCATTCACCCATAACGCATGTAAAAGCTCCAGTCTGTTGTTTTATTAGCAACTTTTCAGGAAGAGACGCTAGTCTTTTATGTTCATATCTTGATAAGTGCTTTGTAAAATCCGAGTTTATTTGTGTCTCTGTCTTACTTGAACTAAGCGTGCCTCTTTAAGAATTATTAATTAAGTATGCATAAGTGTGTACAAATATTTGTTTTTTAATTTTAAAATAGACTCGATGGAGGCTTTTTGTGGAATTTTCAGCGTGTTATATTGATATATATTGATATTGGCTATGATGTTCAGAAAACGTTATTAAGCAGTTATGAGTTAACACGAAATCCCTTCGTAAACTTGTTTTAAATTTGTTCTTCTTTGATAAAACCAATCTAAATTGATCTAGGTCTGAATGACATGCATTTCTTCCTTCAACCTGGACTTTGCTTCTAAATGGCAATCGTTGATCAGTTACATCCTCTAAACAGAAGCTCTTCTTTCTATGAGTCAGTAAATTGATTGATTGAATATAACACTTAATTGAATTCATAAAACTTCTCGGTTAAAGCGTCTTATACCATTCTGTTGTCTATTTGCTTGAAAGTCATACATATGATCCGAAAGCTAAAAGTCGGGACTAACCAAACTTGCCCTTGTGGAACATCACCAGAGTATGCTGACCATGTCTTTCAAAGCTGCATATTCTATCAAGTAGCCCGAACAAGACTCTGGCCCTATAACCTTACTATAGAAGAAAAACTGTATGGAGAACTTCCTAATCTGGAAACCACTGCGCGGTTCATCTCAGATATAGGAATCTGAACTCTCCAACAAACAAACAAAAAAAACAACAAAAAAAAAACACGAAGAAGAATACAGAGTACGACTGAGACTTTATTGATCCTTTTAGAAAGTTGTTGTGATTACAATGACTCTTTTCTCATATAAAGACAACACACTAGAAACATTCACATAAATACAACAGACACAACATAAAAAAGTTCATTGAGCGACTACACGCAGACATCTTGGTCTGTTTCATGTTTCCTGATCAACGAGTGGCGTTGATATAGTCTGACCATGTAAATAATGGTGAAATCAATTCTCAGTACAAAGTTCAAACTGTCTAGAAAGATCTTTGAAAATTATACGCTCACTATAAAATGCTCGTGTATTTTTGAACACATCAATCGAGCTGTATTATGGACATATGGGTATAGTTATAAGGCATTGTCTTCGAGTTCGATGATTAAATTGAGTGCAGAATTTCACGTGACTTTGCAGACCCAGTGGCGACCAGCATATTTTAGTCACATCTGACGTTAAGAGAGCGTTTGTCTATTTAAAGAGGTGTATTTCTTTTCGCCGTCTACCTCTGTCTTCGACAAACGCTCTTTGATATATTTTTCTAACAGTTTTCCAGCTGATTCTTTCAGAAGCCATTTGCTGCTAGTTGTGTTCCTCTATGACAGTGTTTCCCAAACTGTGTTCCGCTAGGAGATCCACGAACGAACTACTGGGATAACTAACTAGTAGGCCACCACGTAAATTAACCTGTCTAAAAAATAAGCAAAAGTGTTCCGCTAAATACTCAGAATGTGCCAAGTGTTCCGCTAAATACTCAGAATGTGCCAAGTGTTCCGCTAAATACTCAGAATGTGCCAAGTGTTCCATTAAGTAAAACGTTTGGCAAACACTTCTCTACGAGATGGTGAAAATGTACTCTTACATATTTAGAAGTATGATGTATGAACAAATATTGAGGCTGACGTTTATCACCAAAGTCTTTGCGAAACCACGATATGAGCCAATATACAATACATCTATATATTGGGACAGTAAGAATCTAGAAGCTGTATCAATATATGTACGTTCTTTTACAAGTACCTGTCTATGATCTCCTAAATGTGATAAAAATGTCTTGCTAAATTTCAAACTGGAAGTGCTTGAGACAAGCTTTGAAATGCAGAGTTAATATGTGCAGTTATAATTATGATTTACACCTACATTGAAGATCTTTTTTTTCCCCCAATGCATAGTGTACTAGTTGAACCAGGTGGATTATGTCCCTTACACTTCAACAGACCTACTTGTTATGAGACATTAGTCCAGTCGGAACACATCTGTCAATGTTTTGTTCAGCTGCCATTGCTTGTGTGAGGATAGACAGAGAATGACATTTCTGGCCTGTGTCTATTGACATGTGCTGCTATTATGACAAATGCATAGCTCTACACACTCATAACTAAACGTGTTTGTTTAATGTAGGCCTGAAATGTGTAACAAAAATAATTCAACAATTACGTTAGCAATCAAGATTATGCCTAGAGAAAATATTTGCTACTAATTGGGAACATTGTGATCAAATTTCAACGAAATGGTTTTCTCTAGCATACAAAAATGTGTTGTCTGTGAGTCATCTCATTAGTGCTTAAACTTTTTCGGTCTAGTTCCTCTTTCAGACCTTGCAATCTATAGGGCAGATGATGTAATTGTCAACTTTTTCTGTGACCCACAGCTAATGGAGGTGTCCTGTGGCTAGCACAACGACTACTCAAAACACCACGTCCCTTCTTTCTGCCTTGGGGGTCACACATATTTACGACAATCACGAACACATCACAATGAAACATAATCGCCCAATGGAAACTTTCATTTGGTATCTTTATGCCCTGTAAACAGGCGTTAATAACCAGGTGTCGAGGGTCGAATGTCGCCCGCGGGGAGTAGATCATTGGTCTTATTGTTGCACAGTGTAAGTCTGCGTAAAAACATCGTTAAAAGATGTTGTCAACATAAGTCCAACTTAAAAGATAATTGAATGTTTAAACGTATCATAAAGATCTATAGTGATCTCACAAGCTAAGAGCTCAGAACTACTCAGAAGACACTGTAAATCATAATCAACACACTAAAGTCAGTATACTCCCAAATCTAGATTTAAATTTACAGAACACTGGTAATGAAAGAGCATTCCCTTTAAGAACAACAGGATCTACATTTAATACCAAAACATCAGTTAAAAGCTTTCGAAAACTGTATCTCAACAACTTCAATCTATAAACAAGGAGCACACATGTCCCACGCTGACTGAATCTAATGAAGGCCACATGCACCACCTTGCAATGATGTAGTTTCATGTCGCAGTGACATCTTTTTTTTTTACCCCTACCATTAATTACATTTTAATGTAGCTCTATTCTTATCGCATCTTATATATTACAGACGTCACTTCGAAAAAGAAGATAAAGCTCTAAAGATAAAAAAAAAGTTTCCTTTTCAGACCTTGTGGTCTATAGGGCAGATGATGTAAAGGTCATCTGTTTCTGTGGCACACGGTTATCAAGAGTATCATGTGGCCAGCACAACGACCAACCGCCTTTACTTTTCCCCAACTAATGCCAGCTACCCATTAGAGTTGGGTGGACTCAGAGGCGCCCTAAAGATCCCGAAATTAAAAAATCCCAGTCGAGCCCGGGACCCCCGGTTCGGAAGCCAAGCACTTTACCGTTCAGCCACCGCGCCTCCTAGTCTTTTGTAAAGATAAAGATTAGCTTTAAATTGTAAAGACAAGAGTTATTTACTAGATATCTGCAACAGGTGTCAAAATATTTATATCTATAAATCTAGATTTGATTCACCACTGAAACAAGTTTATCCCAAGGACTGAAAATACATTCGCATTATTTTATAAATAAATGTACATAAAAATAATCATACGCACGCACACACATACTTTTATCCATAAATCGGTCATGTTGATTGTTGACTATTACCGTTGTGGCTTAGTTATATTCCCTCTAGTGCAGCTAACACTTCAGTTAAATTTGACAGCTGAATTCATTAAAAATCTCACGGGAGGCGAAGGTTTCTAACGTACCGTGTCTTTTAATACATTGATCCCCATTATCAAGTAACCGACTAGAGTCTCGTAACACTAGAGTTCCTTGTGGGGAGTCCTGAATAATACCACAGCCGCTATTTATCGCTTAGTGTGGGGCTTTCCGTAGAACTAGTCTACGGATTAAATGTCAAAAAGTTTTAAGGCGTGGGACAATTAACTTTATTGTGCGCGCACACACAATTTTTTTTCATTAAGTCACTAGATCTATAGATCTCAAAAAACAAACAGCAAAAAATGCGCATTTAGTAACAATACCTTGTGACTTTTTCTTTTCTAGTTGTAGCCCAAATAGATCAAACTTATATCATCGACAGTTATTGTCAATCCTTCAGTAGGCCTACATTCAAATATAATTTATTAATAAATAAATTATTATAAAATTAAGATGCAGCCATGAAGCCTAGTGTTTAATTTTGGTCACCATCAACTCTCGACATGTAGGCCCCTATGCACTGTACAGCAACATAGGCCTTATTATACCATGATAATCTACTTAGGCCTACGTTCTTCTGTAATTCTAGTAGCTTATAGATCTAGATATTTTTTTATATAAAAAAACTTAAAAGATTTTAAATGAAGACCATATTTACATTCGTGTTATTGTTTTATTTGTGTGCGCTTGTTGTGTCTTTAATCTCTTTCGTAGTTTGTCACCAAACAAAATTTGCTTTGATGAAAAAAAGATCGACAAAGGGAGATAAGAAAATAGAGATTCTTCATAACTTTGAAGTGTCTCACAGGTTGTTTGTAGATGTTTCAATCCCTCCACCCCAGCTAGTAGCAATTAACTTCACAGACTCTCATTTGCATTTCTTGCATGCCAACAAAAAGTTAATAGTTCGTAGACACACTATGCCTATATAGACTATAGTTCATATATTATAATACATCGATTTGGATTTGGGTCGAGTTTATACACAGTATCTATTGTTTGGAAAGACTTAGAAAAGAAATTATCAGGTTTAACTCTTGAGTAAAATTGTAGTCAATGACGATTTGTTCACAAGAAGTAGTTCTGCCTGAAATAGTTCTGCATAAAATGTATTGAGCATATTGATAAAAAAAAAAACACAACATCTTAAACACTTTAAAATCTCATATTAATCTAAAGCATTGTCGTAAATACCCTACATCCGCAGGCCTATATAGTACTTCTAGAAGACGTTATTTCCTTATAGATACAAACGATAAGCAAGAAACCTTTATTTCTTATAGAGATCGACGTCAGTGTGAATATATTCGACAGAATCTTTAAAGGGAACAACAACAATGTTGCAAGTCCAAGAGATGACATGTCCAGTCACATAAGAATTCTTATTGGTTTGGTGGAGTTGTTGCATGATCTCGAGTTGGGCCCGCCACGAAGTCCTTCACAAATCATAATTATTATCTTGAACAGTGTAGCAATGCGTTGATTGGAATCAAAATGCAAAAGAATCCAAAAAGAAGGAGCAGAAAATGGTAATGTAAAAAGCAACAATTGCTGGAATCTATGCAAAAAAAAAAAAAAAAAGTAAAATTATGAATGTCTTCTTACAAGCACTAGAGATTCACCAACCTTATGATGACAGCATTTATAAATGAACAGGCTCTACGCCATAAGAAGCACTAATACCAAGAGGACACAGATAGAGACGTAATACAAAATGGCTTTGATAACATATTTTTTTTTTTTAATTTGACAGCATTTTGTTTTACTGAATGTAAATCACCTTCGAACAAGTGAACATGTTCTGTTATGTGTGTAGTCAGCTCTAAGATGCAGACTGTCTAACTAGGTTTCCTAGTTATTGAGAAATCAGTATATGACCTTGTTCCTACAGAGCAGATGATGTTCATGTCATATGTTTCTTTAGCCATGGTTTACAAGCAGAGTGTCATGAGGTCAGCACAACGACCAACTGCGTTTACCCCCCCCCCCCCCTTTCAACTAAAGTCAGGTACCAGTTATAACTGGGTGGACTTAGGGGCGCACTTAAATTCCGGAAATTCAAAATCCCAGTCTTCATCGAGATTTGAACCTAAAACCACAGGTTTAGAAGCCAAGTGCTTAACTACTCATGGCCTTGTGAGATGGACAGTTAAATAATGGAGACTATAGAGTTGTATTTGTAAAATGAAGTCCATTAGCCTGACAAAATGGCGAGCAGTGAAACTGAATCATAAACAGTATGTTCGTTGGAGGATCTTCATGTACATGTTAAAGTATATGAAAGCAGGAATTTGTTCACATAAAGAGATTCCCCATTCCAAGTGTTTATTTTATTCATTTAGTAATTGCGCTTGAATGGCAGTTTCAAAATCATGTAATAAATTACTCATATACTTTTGATACATTATTAAAATTTACACTCTTGAGGACGGGTATAATGTATGCCCATCGTACGAAAACAGCAGCCCCATTATCTTCACCCAGTGGGGTAACTATTTCATCGAAGAAGAAAATTGCCACCTTGTTCAACAAATATTTTGCTAAGATCAACAAGGCTGCCAAGAAGTCCCCAATGTCCAAAGCCATTGATAAAGCTCGCAAAGCTGATGAAAAAAAAAGACCGAAAGGAACCACAGACCGAAAGTGCTGAGGGAACGATGAACTCCCCCTTCTCGATAGGCGAGCTTAATGCTGCCATAAGGGATTGCCAGCTTAAAAAGGCTCCCGGGCCGGATGGTATCACCCCCGAAATGCTTAAGCATGTAGGGGGAAAGGAAGGGCCGTGCTCTTGGCATTCGTAAATAGAACCAGGGCAGATGGTCATCTGGAAACGTGCCACCATTATTCCTATACCCAAAAAGGGAAAAGATGCTTCCACTGCTGAGGGCTACAGGCCCATCTCACTCACATCTTGTGTGGGAAAGATGGCTGAAAAAATGGTAAATGAGCGTCTGGTTTGGTACCTTGAGAGTGCCTGTCTTATAGCTCCAGAACAGGCTGGTTTCAGGGCTGGAATGTCCGCTATAGACCAAGTCAACATCTTTGTGCAGAGCGTAGCAGATGGATTCCAAAGGACCGAAAGCACATACGCAGTCTTCATTATAATAAAGTATGGCGGCCTGGTTTGCCCCATCGGATAAGAGCCGTGGGGGTGCGGGGACGGATATATTACTGGATTAGAGACTTCCTACAAGAGCCTACAATAAGAACAAGGATGTACGGAGAAGTCTCAGGGGAAATGACCCTCGAGCACGGCCTCCCCCAGGGTTCCGTCCTGTCATGCGACATTTTCACGGCCTTGATAAATTACCTACCGGCTCAGCTAAAATGCCAAAAGCTGCTATATGCTGATGATATTGTCCTTTGGAAATCGGAAGGAGCTCAACCTTTATACAAAAAGTGCTACAAGATCTCCATACGCTCTGCTCATACACACAAAAATGTAGGCTAGAAATAAACACCTCCAAGACGGTCTTGCTCTGTTCACGCTCGGGACTGGCATTCTCAGGCAACCTTTCCAGCTCTCCCTCAACGAAGTGGCTCTCAGCATGGAAAAGCTATCCAAGTACCTTGGTGTAACTTTAGATCGCAAACTAAAAATGTGTGAGCACATCCAGGATGTTGTAAGAAAGGCCTCAGGGAAACTTTGCATTGTGCGGAAGCTGGCATCCACGAAGTGGGGAGCCCAATCAGACATGCTCCGATCCCTGTATTTAGGAGCAGTCCGATCACAGATAGACTACAGCCTACCTGTGCAAATTTATGGCTCTAGGACTGCTCTTGAACAACTTGATAAAATACACTAAGATTTGTCTGTGGGACCTTTAGGACAAGTCCAGTAAATGCGGCTGAAATAATGGCTAATAGGTCCACTAAACCTTAGGAGGGAAAGGTCAATACTGACCTGCTATGAGCGGTATAAAAGGCTGTATGAATACCTCCCAGCTAGAAAACTAGTGGATGGCTGGAGATGCAGAAGACGTATCCAGATGCAGTCTTTTATCCATCATGCCACTAGACTATCTGATGAAGCTGGCCTCTCCACCAACCGACAAAACATTCAACGCTTTCATCCCCTTCCCCCTTGGTGTCGCCCAACGACCCCAGACATACGCTTGAAATTAGTAGACCCTAATGCCACTAAGCAAAGCCGTTCATCTAACGACCTTCAAATCCTAGCTCTGGAGACCATTAATACCTTCAAGTGCTATTTTTTTGCATACACTGATGGGTCGGCATCAATAGATTCTGGAAGAGCAGGCTATGGATCCTACATCGACTTTCTTGGCTCTTACACATTCCAAATCTTTGGACCATGTGGTAGTGTTTGCAGTTTTGATGCGAAGACCATGGCAGTCTGTGAAGCCTTAAAAGTCATTGACTCTCAACTCGGCGAGGGACATTTGAGGGCAACACAGATTGTTGTGGTCACTGACTCAAAATCTGTACTACAGGCTTTGCAAAGTCCCGGACCATTGCCCCCCAATATCAACACTGTCATCATGGCTTCACATAACATTAAACAACGCTTTGGCACCCCTGTAATAATGCAGTGGGTACCGAGTCACATAGGTGTGACTGGCAACACAATTGCAGACTCTTTGGCCCACCAGGGAGGGCAAATTCCACCCACTGATCAGGCTATAAGCTTTCATCAAGCCCTGGCTATAATACAAAAAACAGAAATGGAAAAGTGGTTTGAGTGCTGGGACAAGTCCCAAAAAGCCCGTGGAGTCTGGGAGCGCATAAGGCGCCCTGACCGCACTTCCCTGTGGTGGAGGCTGTCCTGGCCTGAGCAAGCTATTATACCACAGTGCAGGACAGGCCACTGTCCTGTTGGCTCATATTTCTCGTGGCTATGGCCAAATTTTGATTCACGGTGCCCCCGCTGCGGGGAAGAAGAGGAAACCGTGCCTCATATTCAGTTTGAATGCCCCAGACTTGCTGATCTCCGTCTCGACAGGTCTGGGAAACCCAAAATTCTAGACCTGTATGGCGACATTTATGCAATACGCAAGAGAGCAGGGTTTCTGTCCAGGGCTTTTGCGAGAGAGGATTTGAGCCTCTCAAGCCCTTACTCTAATGGAGTTAATGATGAAAGTATGCCCATCATGCGGCATATAATTTGTGGGCCGGATTGTATAGAAATGCCCGGGCCAATATTGACGTCCAGTCCGCCCCTGCTATATTATATCTCATGAAAGATTTTTGGGTTCTTAACAGTTTAAATCACCTTGCTGGGTTTTTTTTTTCGTTCTGAAGATTTTATACATGGTCCGATTATTCACACAATTTTTTTGTAAACAAAGGAGTTTCTAGGTTTAATGTATAACACGAGACACATAGGGAGTTTGATCAAGTACCGGATTGTATTCAATTTATTCTGTCTATTATGGTTTGAAAATTGTCTTGGCGGTTTTTTTTATTCTCTTCAAATGTTTCGGATGTTCCCTCAGATTTGAATATTATTAGGCCTACATCTTAGCTCAAACCTTTTTCATGACGGCGGGGGATGGCGGCGGGTAGAGTTCCAACCCGGGACCATCGAGACGACAGTCCAAAGCGCATACGACACGACGAGGCAGACACCATAGCCGTCATTTATGTTTTTTAGCTAGGCAATGGTGACTATAGCAAACGTTTACAAGCCTTTAATTGGCAAATCATTTTTTAATTGTAAGCATACGGACAAAGCGTCTTTAAATCCGGGCGATTGAAAGCCATTTAAGGTGAAACCGGCACGTTATTTGCGATCGCGTTTTGAAAGTGTGGCATAGCATTTGTGTTGTAGCAGTGGCAGACACGTTTTCTACAAACACTGACCTCGCTTTAAGAATAAACAAGTTCCAGGAAAAGTGTGCACCGACTCAAATGTTTGGATTAATAGAAAGTCTGTTTGAATGAAAGCTTTACTTAGTAGGCCCTCTCTATATCTACAGAAGATAGCAGAACACTTATTCAATGTATAAATGCGGAAATCGATTTGGCGAATAGCCATAGTTAGTGCAAAGTGTGCAATATATAAGTTAGGCTACACTTTGAATGGATTGAAATTAATAGAACAGAGGAAACTCAATGTTTCCCCAAGCTCTTTTTTTATTTAACATTACTTGACTGACATGAAGAAGCTTACTGAATACATGTCACTATTCTACTCCCTCAAGTCCTATCCCATATTTCTCAACATTAAAGACATGCTAACAACAAAAAAGATACTCCTGCATTGGGATGTCAGCTGAGACATAAAACACGTTCGTCAGGTGAAACAAAATCATGGACTGTCCCTAAAAATTGTTAAAAACAAACATACTATACTAACGTTGACTTCTGGAAGACTGCAGCCTACATTCCACTTACACTGTACTTGTAAACCATCGAAACTGAACCGAAACATGAGACTTGACTAACCTAATACTTGACTAACATAAGAGTTGACTAACATAAGACTTGACTAACATAAAACCAAGTGCCAGGATAGACAAGAATTACCGGTACATCACAACTTACAGCAGCCACTTAAACCTGCCTCTGACCATGATGGAGACGGTTAAGTCATAGAGAAAACCTACAGTAAGATGGGCAACTCAATTAAATTTATATTGGAATTGTTGATCTAAATTGAAAGGCCAGTGAGTGTCTTCTTTTTAGTGGATGAGCAAATGTACATCTCTAAACACACAATATGTTTATGTACATATAGACAATGAATTTCTAATTTAGTATTCCTCACAACACAATGTATGAAATATTAGGTCTATACGTATTTGAATATTTCATTTTGTTGTAAATAACTAATGCATGTCCATCCACTAAATTCAATTGTAATATCTAATTTTCAGTTGGAGATGAAAGAACAAGATAAATCTCTCCAAAAACAGTTCATTGAACTAAGGACAAGTATTTTACAACTTAAGTAAGATTTAGACCTTAATTGCCACTAAATAGGCCTACAACTTATTTTATGTTAAGGTATATTTGTACTGATGTTCAGTGCATCCTAGCTGCCAGCGAGCAACTAAAATCTACCTCTTCACATCAGATAGACAATGTTTTTGTCTTTAACTAAATTCAATTTGAAATATAGATTTATAAATAGTACTCCTTCTGAATAAAAACATAACTTTTTTTTATAGTCATTGATCTTTTTTACTTAGGACATTATCGACTTAACACAATTATTAGGAATATTTATGTATTACCCTACCCCTATCATTCAAATCTTTTATGTATAGATGCTTTTACCAATATTTTCCATCATCTTGAGGTTCCATCAATAGTAGAATTTTTCTGTGCCATGGTCACATCAATGAAGCTAAGCATTTATATACACAAAGAATAATATTGTCTTGTAGAACTTTGTAAAATAAGTTGCACATTTATTTCAACAGGTGCCTGTATGAAATGCAAGGTTCTTACTCAGACGTCATTTATATACACAAAGAATAATATTGTCTTGTAGAACTTTGTAAAATAAGTTGCACATTTATTTCAACAGGTGCCTGTATGAAATGCAAGGTTCTTACTCAGACGTCAGTAGCTTAGAGGGCAGCACTTACTCTCTGAATGAACCAATCAAATCACCAAAAGTCAAACGCTTACTTCTAGAAGGGGATAACTGTCTAAACCAACTTTCCATATCGCTGCCAAGTTCTCCAATGGTGGAACGATTTAAATGGAGAAATGATGAATACATCTAATCAATAAAAAAAAATATAAATGACTGCCAATTTTTTATTTACAAATTCAAAACCAAGTTTGACAATGTAGGCCACTCCTAAATCTCTTGAGGACTATAGAAAGAGACAACTGTGATTTACATACAAGTGTGCTTGTTGCTATAACACATTGTATGTGGTTTCATCTGTTGATTTTGATATGAAACATTGTCAATTAACATATCTTATGCCTTATTTCATTAAAAGTGTTAAGATTTATGTACAATATTTATCACTTATTAATGTTTGCTGCCATTTATTCAAACATTAAACTTTTGCAATGCTTCAAAGTAAATTTAGTATTTTGTAGAACATCCTAATGTTCTGTTTTTCTGGAAGTATGTTTAGTTTCGCCTTATGACTGAAGAATTATTTAGTTTATTCATAATAATTTTGAAATGTCAGTTTAATTCCAAATGTAATTTTAACATAAAAAGTGGACCTAAATTTTCTACCCCCGCCCCAGAAAAAAACAATTTAAAAGTACAAAGAAAATAATTAAGTTTTCAGAATTTTCTTTTAATATTTAAGGGAAAGTTTCACAATTAATTACAATTGCCAACATAAAAAAAAGGGGGGGGGAGGGCTAACGTATGTTAAGATACACATTCAGTTATCTGCCCATTGTTCACTTTACTCAATGTGTCAGCATACTGGAACTGGTCGCTGTTTTCATATTCACTCATGTCCAAAGCCACAATTGCACTTTCCCGAACAACTCGCTCTTTGTCTTTAATGTAGTTTTCCAGAATGACCGTAGCTTCGGATGTAGCTATGGATCCCAAGGCTTCAGCACATTCATGTCTGACCATGGGGCTCTCTTCTGTATCCTCCAGATTTGCTTGAAGTTGTCTGATACAGACATCACTTTGAATCTGTCCCAGAACATAGGCTATTTCATGGCGGAACAAAGCTCCTTTACACCTTAGTCCTAAAATGTGTAAAAAAGAGATTAAAATTAATACACATATTAAGCTCTGAAATGCATTTACTGTTATTAAGTTTACATTCTAGAATAATTAATATTAAATATAATTTGAAATAAGAGGGTGAACACAGAACTGCAAGCTAGTGATGACTGGGGACAGCTGTCCAAGTAAACACAAGAGTCCATCTAGTTAAAAAAAAAAAAGGGCAGTAAAAACTATGAAAATGTTTTTGAGATACCGTACTTTCTCCCAATAGCTCTCCAATCCCTTGGCATGTTCTGCAAAATCATGACATCTTTCAAGGTCATAAAAAAGGATCAGGCCAAAATAGGATGCAGTTAAAGGAAAGCTAGAGGTCAAAAGATTACCATCAGATATATCAAAAATAAAAAAAGGTCATGCCTCTTTTTTTTTTTTTATTGATGAATGCAAACCTGGTAGGGTTACCTTCAGCTAGAGCTAACACAGCTTCAGTTGTACCAATATTTCTTAAAGTAAACATGGCACGGTATCTTTGGAACAAAGGGAGAGAATCATCTAGTAAGGACTCCTTTAACTTGGTGACTTCTTCCAGCTTTGAAGGAGGTGCAGGATCAACAGATGAATATGGATTACTTGGCAGATCTGTCTCACAGCTTGACTTTTGAGCCAACCACTGCAAACGGCTCACAGCTAGCTGACAAGTCTCAGCAACCTAAACATAGCAATACATTTTTTTAAATAAATATCTCACTTCAATTTAAATTACTGCTTTATCCTCTGTAGTGAGAACACACACACACACACCAATTGTTATTTAAAATATATATAATAAATAACATTTCAAAAACTCAGATGGCAGGATTTAAACAAAATATTTGGGATGGATTACTAAAATTCTATTAAGTAAGTAATGGACTGAGTAATGTGTAAATACATATGTATATTGTAATATCTAAATCTGTCACATGTCAATATTGCTTTTGATAGACCAGTTTAATTAAAATAAATCTATTTTACAATCATGTCTATAGTACTAAATATAAGAAATTTGTCACCATGGTTAAATATTTCCGAACAATTACAGAAGTAAGTTAAGAAAAAAAAAAAGAGAAAGAAGAAAAGAGTGACAGAAAAAAAAAAGATATAAGAATGAAGAAAAAAGGGTGGAGGGTTGAAGTGGAAGTGGAACCAAAAATGGTCATCTGTACACTCCTAAAAAAAAAAAAGGTTGAGCCTTATATGAGCTTTATAAAAATTTAAAACACACCTAATAAAAAAAAAGAATTTGTATTATAACAATAGGGATGTATTTTGTTTGTTTCAACAAATCTTGTTTGTAAATGTTGCACTAAAACCTACCTCTACAACTGGATCTTGGACATAATTCGAGAGTACTTCAAGAGCAGATGCATCACCAATGGCACCTAAAGCTTCTCCTGTGATATAAAAGATTAAATACATTAAATTCTAATTTTGGGTACCTAAAAT
Source organism: Biomphalaria pfeifferi (assembly GCA_030265305.1). Classification (NCBI taxonomy): domain Eukaryota; kingdom Metazoa; phylum Mollusca; class Gastropoda; family Planorbidae; genus Biomphalaria; species Biomphalaria pfeifferi. Next base: position 3,284,265 of record JASAOG010000023.1, on the reverse strand, counting down.
AATATAAGTACTTCAAAAGTTTATCACACATTTTAAGTTTCAGTACAACTGTTTCTTTCTTAAATTCCAAAATAAAAAAAAAAAAATAAAAAATAATTGGTTGGTTCATAAAACAAAAGAATTAAGAAACTAACCTGCTTCGTGTCTAACCATCGCATCCTGCGATCTGTCTTCTAATACTTTTATTAAATGTGGGATCGCATAAGTATTTTGCATCTGACCGAGACAGTATGCTAGCTCATGTTTCAGCAGCACAGAGTCATCATCAAAACATGAAGCTATTGAATCAACAGCCTCATTGCCACCCAAGTTTCTCAGTGTAAACAGTGCTCTAAATCTGTCTTTTAATGGAGCTGTTTTGTTCTGCAGGACCTGACTTATTTGGCTCACTGAAGAGGACATTTTGGTAGATCTATTGATAAATAGAAATATTGTAACATTAAATGCATATATACAAATACATATTAAATATATATCTATACTATAAAGCAGTAAGTAAGGCGTATGTATGTACTGGTATATATATGTTATGCATAGAAATCAAAACTGTTTGACCAATCTTGATAAAACTTGACATATATGTTCCTTGGGTACTAACTGGAACCATGATGTATGTATAGTAACCCTAAAACAAACTTAAGACCCTAAAAAAAACAAGAAACTTCCCCAACTCTATGAAAGTACTACTATTTCATGAATCTAGGCCATGTTTACCATATTTACATGAGAGAAAATCTAAAGGATCTAGATCTAATTTTAAGAACTACAATTTGCACAGGTAGTTTTTTACTTTGACACATGAAAATTACAAAATATAGATAGACTATATATTGATTTCATTATTTAATAAAATTAAGCTTCAAATTTGTCTTTCAAAAGCATTTTTACATAAATTCGTTCCTTATATCTGCGAATTTAGAATTCCTGATCCTTTCATCAGACAAGACCAAAATGTTACACATCTCTCTATTCCTAGGTCTAATTCAACTCTAAGATGATAGAACTTCTCTTCGCAAATTAGCCTTCAAATTTGTTTTTCTGTAAAGCAATTTTCATACATTTGTTTGCTATAGCTGCGAAGCCGTGTTGACATACAATTTAATAGTTCCATTCATAAGTTGCGTACATCTAACAAAAAAGGTCACGCATGCACAGAGCTAAGGCTCCACGCACGTACAGAACGAAATCTATTCAAGCCAATATTTGACTCATCTATATTTAACTCGAAATCTATTCAAGCCAATATTTGACTCTAGATCTATATTTAACTCTAGGTCTAATTCAAAGATGATAGATCTACTTTATACTTTAACACATGAACATACAAAATAAAGTCCATTCATTTTTTATTTTAATAGCTCCATTCTTACTATTTTTATATTCATACATTCGCTTTACTTAGATCTATAACATTATTATTTTGTTTAATTGTTTCCAAAACACTCTCAGTGATTATATTGAGAGTGGTACGCAAATTAAGACCCCCAGGCAACATATGGCTAGTATTATATTATGTATATATAATATTTGTTTGTTATAAATCTCAATGATACTTGTTTACATGGAATGGGCAAATAGGTTGCCTGAATCAGCCAGGAAAACCATCAAGGCCAGTAGATTCAAGTTTTAAAAGTGATTCTGATTGATAATTTTTTATCAACATGCATGACTAGTCTAGAACTAGACTTCTAGATTAAGACCAAAGTAATAGTAAAGTAGACTTACAGTGAGTTATAGATTATAATAGACTTAGACTTAGTCATAAATCTTTAAAGGGAAACTCCGATAGTTTTTCAAATTTTAGTTATTGACTTATTTAAATTCTGCGTAAAAAGTTGTAATAGTAAACATTATATCATTTTTTTATTTAAATGCTCAGAAAATTTTATATTTAATAAATTAGACAGAAAATCTTCACGTCCCAAAAAAAACGGGGTTCTGCGAGATGTTTTAAATTTTTAAAAACGTGACGTCACAAGGGTGCTGGCTAAAATTAGATCTAGACCTATATAACCGATAAACTCTCTAGATCTAGACCTATCGGATCGCATTTATTGTTACTCTTCACAGCTAGATGTAGTCTTCACGTTGATTTATAATCGGTCTTTGTTTATAAATAATATTCTAGATCTAAACCTCTATTTCTACTTGAAGAAAATGAAATACTGTTCTTCAGCTTGTTGCAGTAGTTCCAATCACAAAGATAAAATCAGCAAGTATGCTGACACAGAAATTAGTGTCTCTTTTCATTTGTTTCCAAGAGATGAAGTTTTAAAGGGAAAATGGGAAAAATTTATACATCTGAAGAGCAAATATTTTACAAAGGCATTAGCTAATTCCTATTTATGCTCAAATCATTTTGAGAGAAGAAGCTGTTTCAGCAACTTCATTGCTGTGGAAATGGGATTTGAAAAAAAAATGAAGCTAATACCAGGTGCAGTACCAACAATACATTGGATTTCCAGGCCAAAGAATTCAATTATAGGATTTGAGTGCACCCTCGTGACGTCACACAGAAATTCAGTGAAAATCTGACCGTTTTGGATGTGCAGAAAAATTATGTCTCAAAAGCATCAATTACTAAGTTATTCTTGCAAATAAAAAAAAAGAACAATATATTCATTATCTATAAATCAAAACACATATATCAAAAATTGTCAAAACCATCGGAGTTTACCTTTAAAAAAATAAAAAGATTAAAATTCTTATCTTATATAATACGGACGTTACTTCAAAAAAAGAAGATTACGTCCTAAGCGTCATGCATTTAAACCAATGACTTAAATTCTTCCAAGTCACTGGTTTTCCTGGTTAGCTCAGGCAACCCCATTCCATTCCATTCCATAGCACTAGGGAAGAAGGAGTATTTGTACAAATTTGTCCTAGCATATGGGACGAGGAATGTGCCTTTATCTTTGTGTCTTTCAGAGTATTTTATTAAATTTTGTATTTGAAGATTATGGTTCAGTGTTTTATGTATAATTGCTACTTTACTTTTGAGTCTTCTGTCCTGAAGGCTTTCTAAATTTAGTGATTTTACTATAGGTGTTACTCAAGTCAAATGTGAATATTCATTTGTTATGAATCTCACTGCTCTATTTTGTGTCTGTTCCAGTTTCTTAATGTTTTCTTGAGTTGAGGGGTCCCAAATGGAGGATGCATATTCTATTATTGGCCTAACTAAGGTTAAATAACATTTTAGTTTTATGTTCTTATTTGATTTATAGAAATTTCTTTTAATAAATCCTAATGCTTTGTTGGATTTTTTTATAGTTTCATCAATATGTGGATTCCATGGCAGTTTTTCATTTATTATAACACCTAGGCATTTTGCGTTTTTAGTCTGTGTTACTGGTTTGCCATGAATAAGATAAGTGGAATTAATTTGTTTTAGTTTTTTTGTTACTCTTAACAACTGACATTTTTCTGGGTGGAAAGACATGCTCCAATTTGATTCCCATTTCTGTAATTCATCTAATTCTTTGTAAAATATCCGTGTCTTGTGTTGTTTTTATTGTTCTATATATTATGCAATCATCTGCAAATAATCTGACTTTTGTTCCTGAAGTAATGCAATTTGGTAAATCATTTATGTAAATTAAAAATAGTAGTGGACCCAAGACTGTTCCTTGAGGTACACCTGAGTTTACTGTTATCGATGTTGATTTAGAGCCATTTATTATTACAGTTTGTTCTCTGACACTTAAGTCTTAATCAGTTAATGAACTTAAACTTAATGACATATGTCATATTCATTCACTGTTCACATTGATTTTTACACGTCTCAAAACTTACACAACTAATTTATTATCTTAATAATTTTTTAAATTCTTATCGGAGACACACTCACACAGACGTTAGCGACGTTACTTCAAAAAAAGATGATTACCACGACCCACGTTTATAATAGACTCTATATAAGATAACTTAATCTACTTGAAGCTACTCTTAGGCTACTGTGTGAAGTATTACTAGTCCAAATAGACTTTGGTGATAGATCTAGATCTACACTACGGTGACTATTCATGAATATTTGACACTTTTTCAAACTTTTTGTTTATTTTGTATTGAATCCCATACATATATATTTTTTTTTCGAAACTATTTCGTTTATGAAGTTTAAATATATCTAGAAACTTTGTCTATCGCAACGGATTTGTTTTTATAGAGGCCCACTTGTATGTAATGCATTGACCCATTTGTATGTAACGCACTATCCTATCTTATAAATTGCAGACATTCCTTAAAAAAAAAGATAATTGCGTCCTACGTGTGTTTATGTTTTGAATCTAGTCGTGCATATTAATTAGAGACTGCTAAGTCATTGGTTTTCCTGGATGATTCCGGCAACCACCCGTTCCATGGTCTAATGACAAATGGCACTACTAGGGAAGAAGGAGCACTTACTTGTACGAATTAGTTCTCATTTATCAACTACTTTTTAAAAAAAACTAATTTCTAACTGTAGTGAATGGGAAGTTAACAAGTAATTTAAAACTTCATTTCAAGTTAGAGAGATCTTTTTTATTCAAATCAATTAAAATATCAATTAATATGTATAACTGGAATCACCAAACACACTGGACATTTTTTTTTTCATCCGTTGCTATGTATCATATAGAAATTTGATGTTACATGAAGTAGTCCTTCAAACATAAGAGATCATGTAAGACAATCATAAGCCACCATCTTCTCTATAAGATGTTGAAGACCTCTATATGATGTTGAAGACAGATTTTGTGGGTCTATTCTAAACTTTATTTTTAAGAGATCGAAAGTTTTTCAAACCTTTATCTTTTCATCAGGGTGGCATTGTCTCAAATCATCCTCCAGCGTCATTGGTTTCATATTGTCATAAACTAGGCTCTTAAACAAGAGCTCGTTCGACAAAGAAGAAATGAAGCCCAACTTAAGATTATCAACGCTGTACAATCCACATTTCTTTTTGTTAAACATTAGTTACATGTAGACAAAATAAAGCTATTTAAATAAGTATTGAAATTAAATACAATAATTTTTTGTTTGAATAGCAGGATAAATAGTTATAGTTAATGCACAAATCATATATTAGTTTATGAAATGAATACATTAATGGGATGTCAAAATTAAAGTCACAACCTGCTTAAATGAAATCTATTATCATAGACCCCCAATTTATTATTTTCTTTTCGTAGACCCCTTAGAGGTCTTCGTAGACCCCTGGGGGTCTATATAGACCACTTTGGAAATCACTGTTCTAGACCATGAAAGGGTGTAAAGATCTAGTTTTGTACATGACAAAGTGGTTGATTAAAGGGTTAGGATTATATTTGCCTCTAGATATGAGGCAGATAAAATTGACAAAACCTTGCCAAAATGCCTCACTTACTTTAATCTCCCCAAAAACATTGGTAACAAAATAAAAAGTACCAATATAGGTGTTTTTTTTTAAATCAGCTCTTTGTAACTCCACTTAAAGAAATTATAATAAGACCACTCTGCCTATCCCAGGTCTGGATTAAGGAGGACGGGTATGAAACTACCAACCCATTCTATCGCTAAAGAAAACCAACAAAAGAAAACTGTCCGGAGAGCACAAGGTTTTGTAATTAAATTAAAGACATGAAAAAAGAATAGACATTAAAAGAAATATTTATTTTTTAAATGTTTTTATTTTCGTTCATTATCTAAACATAAATCTTTATTACTTATAATTAAGTCTATCACAGGTGTCAGATCCTTTCTCTTTTCTATTGTCCATCTTTGCAATCTTTGAGCCAAACTGTATGGCTCTTTTTGGCTGTACAGCAGTCTTAAACAAACCAAGTTTATAAGCACATAACCGCAGCAACAGCTTTTCACCTATACCCCTAGGCAGGCGCAAGTCAGCCTAGAAAAACAAACCAAAACAATAAATTACACACTAATTATTTATTTTGTATAACAAAAAGATAAAATATTAAAAGATCTTACTCAATAAAAATCTTTGGACCATGTGGTAGTGTTTGAAGCTTTGATAGGGAGACCATGGCAGTCTGTGAAGCCTTAAAGGTCATTGACTCTCAACTCGGCGAGGGAAATTAGAGGGCAACACAGATTGTAGTGGTCACTGACTCAAAATCTGTACTGCAGGCTTTGCAAAGCTCTGGACTATGGCCCCCCCCCAATATCGACACTGTCATCATGGCTTTACACAATATATAGCAGTGCTATTGCACCCCTGTAATAATGCAGTGGGTACCGTGTCACATAGGTGTGACTGGCAACACTATTGCAGACTCCTTGGCCCACCAGGAAAGGCAAATTCCACCCACTGAATGGGCTGTAAGTTTTCATCATGCTCTAGCTATAATTTAAAAAACAGAAATGGAAAAGTGGTTTGAATGCTGGGACAAGTCCCAAAAAGCCAGTGGATCTGGGAGCACATGAGGCGCCCTGACCGCACTTCCCTGTGGTGGAGGCTGTCCAGGCCTGAGCAAGCTATTATAGTACAGTGCAGGACAGGCCACTGTCCTGTTGGCTCAAATTTTTTTATGGCTATGGCTAAATTTTGATTCATGGTGCCCTGCTGCAAGGAAGAAGAGGAAACCATGCCTTATATTCTGTTTGACTGCCCCAGACTTGCTGATCTCCGCCTCAACAGGTCTGGGAAACCAAAAATTCTAGACCTGTATTGTGACGTGTATGCACTATGCAAGACAGATAGGTTTCTGTCCAGAGCTTTTGCAAGCCTCTCAAGCCCTCACTCAAATGGAGTTTGATGATGATGATGAAAAGATTTGAAATTAATTTTTAGTAATCAATAATTTCATATGTAACTGGCAAAGGGATTCTATAGTATGATGTCCAGGGGCGGACTGGGTATCAAAATCGGCCCGGGCATTACCGATACCATATAAATTGGCCCACAAATTAATGACATGTCATATCATGGGCGTAGCCAGGATTTTTTCGGTGGGGGAAGTGATTTTTGTTTACCACCCTCTAAATCTATATGTATATTTAATTAAACTTCATTACATTCTGACATTTCATTCTTTAGGGCGTTTTTTTTTCAAAAAGTTGTCTGCATTGAAAAAAAAAATGTCTTTGGTCGCGACCAGACCGGCCCATTTGGTACCGGCCCACCGGGCATTAGCCTGTTTGCCCATATAGCCAGTCCGCCCCTGATGATGTCTTTTACTGATCTATGTTTATTATTATTATATTATTATTCTTAGAATGTTTCCTGTAATCTTATCTTCCCTTGACATCAGCTACCCTGACCTGACCAACCCTTGATGTCAGCTACCCTGACCTGACCAACCCTTGACGTCAGCTACCCTGACCTGACCAACCCTTGACATCAGCTACCCTGACCTGACCAACCCTTGATGTCAGCTACCCTGACCTGACCAACCCTTGAAATCAGCTACCCTGACCTGACCAACCCTTGACGTCAGCTACCCTGACCTGACCAACCCTTGACATCAGCTACCCTGACCTGACCAACCCTTGACATTAGCTACCCTGACCTGACCAACCCTTGACGTCTGCCCTCATGCTCCCTTCTTCTGTCAGTCTGTAAGAGCAAATATCTTTCTTCGCACAGTCCTTCCCCTTGAACAAATCACTTCTACTACACAGAATGTTTCTAGCTGCTATCAATGTCAGTAACATGATGCATCCATGACCACACATTTAAAGGCAGCACCATGTACCAAATTTTTTGATGAGAGAAAATGTTGAATTAAATACAATCCTGACCAAAGCATGAATTAAAGATTCGCTGACCTGAGTACTCTACCATCCAGATTCAAAATTCTTTAGAAAGCCTGGCATTTTCAGGCCAAGTAGGAAATAACTTTGCTATTTAATTAATTTCCTTATTTCTTACTTTATCTATGCATTCTATATTTAGATAAAACTTGTATTGCACTTTATTCAAATATAAAGCATATGATATATATCACATTATTAGCTTTTCACCTAATTACTTCATTAAAATATTTTTTGTTACCCTTTTGTAAATTGGAATAGTGCTGACAAATTGAGTAAATGTTTCATCTAGGAAAGGAAATCTTGATTCTTTGCCATGGTCTGAAATAATCCTAGAGTAGAAAGGTAAAACAAAAAAATATGAACACTAAACGATTTAAAAAGACAAAAAAGCAAGTCTTAATAAAGTTTTCTGTCAATGCAATGAATATTAATAGTAATAATAAGAAAAATTATAATTATCTTGGCTATTAGTAATAGTAAAAATAATAGTAATAATTATCTATCTTCATTAATCTATCTAAAAAAGTGAAATTTAGAACTCTTTTAGACTAGTGCCACTGTATAAGAAAGGTGATGTTCATTATATAGACTTTTGAAATAATCTTAGAGCAAAATAGTTGTTAAAAAAAACGTAAATGCTTCAAGATTTAAAAGAGAAAAAAACAACAAATCTCATAATATAAACGTTTGTTACTGATATAAGAAATAAGTGCTTGAGCATTGATCTCTGTTTACCTGTCATCTCGCCCTAAGTTTCTGGATGAAATTCTCCACATCTCTTCCTTTATTTCATTTAACAAACCCTGCCAACCTTTTGTATTGAATGTTACACGGTGACGAGAGTATCCAGCAAACTGTTCATCTGCAGCCATACCGCAAAGTATCACCTGCAGCGTCAAGTAGATATCATTAAAACTAATTTACCAGACAGGAATGCTATAATCTAAAATTTTAACAGATACTTAGCACACATGACTTTATTTTACATGCTTCTGTGGTCATACAAATAGTATTGTAAATCCAGCATTTTGACTTATTTACTATTATTTACTTTTGATGGAAGGTAATTATTCCAAATTGACAGCTAATTGCTGTGTTCATATTCGAAAGGTATCATTTATAATTTGACTTTTTTTTTCATTGTATATGTTATAGAATTAGGATTATAACTGTTAAAAGCATTTATGGATCAAATTTTCACATTTAGCATGAAGATAAAAGCTATAGGATGACAAGACAAACCATACAGTAAATAAATCATGAGCAGAAGAATATAAAATGTGAAAGTTAAACAAAAAATTCCATCCTGTAGTTAAGCTTAATTTATTTATACTATACATTCTTCATACAGGCAACTCAAGAAAGTGTACTTAAGACTAACTTAACCAATTAATCACAATTCATGTCCTGGACATTGTGTTCAGTATCGACCTTTCTATTCACAATGTTCCTAAAGATAATGTTAAATCATGTAAAATTATAAATAACACAGCATGTGAATATAATTAAATGTATTTGTATTATTAATTTTAGGTTCAATGGCTATATAAGAAGTCAACTAACTTTGGCTTTACTTTCAATTTTATGACTCCTGTTGTTGGTCAGAACACCAACCCCTTGTGATGCAAACCATACGGCACAACCTATACTGTCATCAAGTACAGTCTGAAGTGGATAGATCAAACTTCTAATATGAGACTGCCTCATCTTTTGGACCTCTTCTTGTGTCACATTGATTTCAATAAAGTTCCATTTGCGATTTGGATTCAGTTCACCAAGGGCAGTTATACCTGTCACCCTATCAGGGACATCATATGGGTCAAATGATATATTTTTATATGGCACATTATCATGATGAGATGATGGAGTTATGGTAGTATCATGAGATTTTTGAATGTCAGAAGAATTCAACACATCAGAGGATTCATCAGGAGATTTGCCCAAACTGATATCTTCAAAATCAGATTTATTAGAACCTTGGCTTATGTCTTTTAAATGATCGAAACCTAGAAGAAAAAAAAAAGAAACGCCTGTAAATAATCTATATTTGCACCCCACACCCCTCAATTTTTTAAAACCAATACAAACTTCCACTTATTACCGTTTTCTATTCTCTCTAAACCTATTTCTGGCCTTGCTTCAGAAGAACTGGAATGATCTTTGGGAAATCTTGTTTTCTTTTTGACTTGTTTTTTCTCTTTGAGCTTATTCTTACCGGTACCAAATGTGGGTCTTTGTTCAAACGCTACATTGAGTAGATCAATGGATTCATCAGGAGGAGTACATCTGAAACAAACGTATACGAGCATGACATGTTGTGTTGTAAATAATGGATATTGTGCTGTACTTAAAAAAGAAATATTTTAAAATATAAACAATATCATCTTTTTTTTAATATTGATCTGTTCTCTTTCTATTTATGTAAATGTCATTTTTTTAATTTTGTATTTGGAAAACATGTGGGTTGGAGTGGGGAGAGTAGAAATTATTTAGGATAATTTTCCTAAGTTTTTACGTTACATTTTTCTATAATAACTGTTCATTTAACAATTCTTCATAATAAAATATAAAATGCTATAGATAACCTGTCTGCTAGAGCTGCAAGGAGTGTAGAATCTAGTCCGCCAGAAAAAAGGATTGCAATATTTGCATCTGATGTTTGAACATCTGAAAATTCATTTTTTTTTTATATATAAAACATTGTTTATTTTTTTGTAATCTCAAAAAAATTAAATAATTCTTCTAATATGGCTAAGAGCTGGTAGCACAAATACAAGTGCTCCTTCTTCCCTTGTGCCATTAGAACATGGAACTTGTTGCCTGAATCTGTCAGGAAAACCAATGACTGAGCAAAGTTTGTCTTTAATTAACATGTATGACTACACGACATACAAGTAAATGTAGGACATAACTATCTTCTCTTTTGAAGGAGCGTTTGTAATTCATGAGATAAACACCAGAACTGGTTATATAATTATTGTAATGTTACGATGGACTGCACATTATTCTAGACATCCCTCATGATTTGTTTACTTTGTAGTAGCCATACATTACAGTACTATTGAACTGCATAAGCCACTTGCATTTTTTTTGTAGTTCAGTGTTAAAAATTGAGTACAAATTAAGCTTAGTAGATTTTAAAATTATTTTATAAGTAAATTTTTTGTTTGAAATACAGTAAAGGAAAATAAAAAAGGAGTTAACTAACAGTCTTACTTGGAGGAGTTGTTACATGGTAGTTACGAGGCAGAGTAGTCACCCTTTTCTTCACAGCTGTTTGTAAAACATCAATCAATGCATCAGATAACATATTAAGTTCACTGTCAGTGGCTAAAATGTGATGAAGCAATTCTGTGTGATTCAGAAATTGGTCAACATTTAATACTGATTCACATACAAAGTTTTCAATGTCTAAGTTTTTATTTATGGATGGAATCCAACTAGATAATGTTTCTTTTATATCCAGTTTGGTAGATAAGTTTGTGGAGTTTATAGGATATAACTGTCTTAAAAATTCACTGCAAGGAGTGTCAATAAGCTTGGTTGATGTTCCTGGCCACCTGCAGTTGCACCATGGGTAAAGTGTCAAAGATGGACAAACTTCTGGTTGTGTGAAATCAAGAACAAAAATTCCAACTGAAGGAATTTCTGCAAAATCCTAGAATAAAAAAAAAATTCAATACTTTTTTTTAAAACCTTTAGCAAAAAAAAAACAAAAAAAAAAACTTCAAAAAATTAAATCAGCTGGTAAAAGAATAGATTTTTTTAAAATTTTAAATTCTACAGTTTAGTAAATAATAAGTCCTTGAAAAATTTTAAAGTAAAAAGCTAAAAAACCCCCAAAAAACTTTAAAAAGTATTTGTAATATAGTTAACATGCATGACTAGATGCATGACGCGTAGGATGTAATCATCTTTTTTTTTTTAAGTTACGCGTCTGTATTTTATAAGATAGGGAGATCAAGATCTATAAATATATCTGCTTTTGGTATTCAGTTATCAAAGATGAGTTAATTTTTTTGTTTCTTTGTCTTAAATCAAAACTAAATATCTTAAAAAGCTATATCATTTGAAACAAATATAAGATAGTAGTGACCTGATTCTCAGTGGCTACGGATGACAGAATAAATTGATTATCTTCTAACGATGGTAGATGCCATAATAAGCTTCTTCTTCCAAACATGTCTCTGCCAAACCATAATTTCTTAGCATCTGCCTTAACAAAAATAATAATGACAAGATAAAAATATTTTAACGAAAATTGTAAATAGATTATAAGGTAAAAGGTATTGCATAAAAAAAAAAATTTGTAATTTGAAAAAAAAAAAGGTTATGGTTTATATAAACGTCTGATTTACCTGCCAGTAAATGAATGCCCATGGACCATGAACACTTTCAAGTAGTTTCAATATTGTATCATCTCCAGAACACTTAGTTAAAGCATTAAAAAGAACCTGAGTGTCATTTTCATCCTCTTCCACCTGTATACATGACAGAGAACAAACAAATATTTTGAAGTCAATCATTATCTTCTCCTGTATACAACACAGAGAACAAAATATCTTTGGAAAGCAATCACTATGATGTTTCAACAAACAAGCATACAATCTGTATTCTATAACAGCTATGTGCATTTGATGGAACTATCAAATAACTTTCAATGTACAATAGCATGGAAGTTGTAGCTGGTGTTTCAAGTGGGAATAAAATCATATTTCTAAATGTACCGGTATTTCAAACATCTTCAGAAAATCAAGTCTTGGATCTACCCTTAAGAAGTGGCCCAGTCTCAGAGCCTAGCAGAGCATGTTCTAATGTAACAGGAGTAGATTACAAGGAAGTCCATCAGCTCATCAAGAATAAAATGCTTCTGTCAGATAGGGCTAATCAACCAAACTATGGATACACAAGTAACATCTCACTGTGACCAACTTTGAGCTCTAAAGAAAATTCTCCAGCTTTGATGCTTAACACAGAAACAGTAGTTACTAGTTGTAAGATATCTGTCTTGGATTACAACTGGCTATGAAAAAATAATATTCTACATTAAAAATCATCATATTTGAGTCAATATGTACTAAAAGATTTGTTATGGGTCTATACTTTCTTTTTTATTTATGTCAAAAAATGAAATAATGTAAAATTAACAGCTGCTAAATAACAAAGTCATGTTAATACATTTACCTGGATTCCATCAAATATTTCTCCATTCCATAGAAGGGCATTGTTAGTCTCATCTGTTACTGGTTGGGGGGTTAAATTACCTCTTAAATGAAGAACACACCCAATCATGGTGCCAATGCAAGAGTTTGTTAAGTTAAATGAATAGGTAGTGCAAAAGTCAGGTCCCCTATTTCGTAATTCTGAGGCAACTTTTGTGTCTGCCTGAAACATTATTGTGATATAATAAAAATGTAATTTAAATATTTCAAGCTATAATTACTGCATTAGTTTTATCATAAAGTAGGGATACTTCTAGTCTTGGAACTCACTCCATATTGAACTTAACCACATCACTTGCTTCACTTAAAAAATAAGCTTTAGAAATCTTATTCAAAGTACTATTAAAAAAAACAAAAAACAACAGCATTAAGCGATTCCCTCAGTTCAATCATTTTACAAGTCATGTTATTAGCTTGAATACTCTTCAAGGGCGGAAAAAAATTGCATGGAAAAGGGAAACTGAACACTGGATAGTTATTTAAAAAATGACTCCAATAATTTTCCTAGAAATTTGACAGTTTATGTATATATCTATAAGAAAAAAATTACTACTTAACTGGCCACTTCAATTGTTTGACTTATATATAATTTTTCAAAATATAATCATCTTAAAATTACAATTGGCTATTTTGAACTCGTTTTCAACTAGCATTTCTGCACTTTTAATAACTCAAATTTTTCATTGTATTCAGTAAAGAGTTGAATAAATAAATAGACGTTCATGTACATTTTGCACACCATCTTATGTAGAAATAAGCATGACTGTATAGGAAGAAATGGTGCAAGCTTATTGGAAAGACTCATCGCAATATTTACAAATGACAAGAAATAAATAGAATGAGAAATTATAGACCACCAGCTGTTTCATAAAGGAGGATTTTTATTAATTATTGGACATTTTATATAGACACTATAGTCCATTTTATACTTTTAATATAGTATAATATAGAAATTATAGATCTACATCATTGCATGAAAAATTCTTCTATAATTTAGATCTCTATTATAAGACTATATATCATAAATAATAATATATATTATTGAAAATAAAATGTTTCATCATTATTAATTATTGCAATTTACATGCATTACGCATGTGCTGGACAGTAAAAAAAAAAGTTCTCCTTTCAGACCTTGTGGTCTATAGGGCAGATGATGTAAAGGTCATCTGATTCTGTGGCCTACGGTTAACAAGGGTGTCATGTGGCTAGCACAACGACCTACCGCCTTTACTTTTCCCCAACTAATGATACTAATGTCAGGTACCCATTAGAGCTGGGTGGACTCAGAGGCGCCCGAAGATCCTGAAATTAAAAATCCTAGTCTTCACCAGGATTCGAACCCCGGTTCGGTAGCCAAGCGCTTTACCGCTCAGCCTCCAATTCCATGTACTGAACAGATACATGTAGTAATTGTAGTTACTAGATCTACTAAGTTAAGTTAGTACTATTAGATCTAGTAGTAGAGTCCTAGAGACGAGAGAGTAGAGTAGTATAGTACCAATTTTTTAGCAGAATCTCCAGAATGACTGGAAGGAGAACGAGAATCTTGAATTTGTTCATTTTCATGTTTCTCAGTTTGTCTCTCATTATAAATTAAACAACTAAACCTGATTCCACACATTTTTATATCGATTTCTCTAAATCTAGTATAGAGATCTATACATCTATATATTTTATATAGATCTAGATTCTAGTCTAGATCTATCTAATCCAAGTCTATGATCGAAACCTAGAATTAAAATCTAGATTTAGATAGATCTCTAGTCAATATATAAATAGATCTATTTACAATATTATCATTACTTTTGTCTTATATAGTATTTTTCTAAACTTCTTTGTCAGAAAATTATGCAAAAGATGTATGCGTTCGTTTTTCAGTTCTGCATGTTAATTATACGGTTTCTGATTTATAAGATAATTGTATTGGCCCAAACAAATTGAAAAAAAAAAGTTCGATCTTTTCAGCATTACTAATATAACAATAGGCCTAACAATATAATAAGGCTTGTCTTCGAGTCCGATGATTAATGAGAAATGCAGTATTTCCCGTTGCTACGCAGCCCCAGCTGTGACCTACATATTTTGCCACATCAAGGGAAAGCATAACCGTTGTCCGCCGGTGGTCGATTTAGATTTTCTTTTCGCCGTCTGCGTCTGTCCTCGGCAGCGGATTTTCTTTTGATCTCAAATAAATATCCCGCGGCCTCTGTGAGTGACCTCCAGCTGTCTCGTTCTGGGGCCGCATGCAGCCAGGTGCTCTCTACTATGTCAGCTAAGGCAAGTTGGCGCCTAAACTGGTCTTTAATGCGTTTCTGTGAGGGCACCTCTGTTACGTCGACCACCTTTAAGCTCACCAAAAATAAAGACTGCCTTTGGCATACGTTCGTCTCCTATACGGGATACGTACCCTGCCCAGCGTAACTGTCGGACCATAAGAAGTTCCTCTATTCTCTCCACACCGGCGTTCGCAAGGACATTGCTGTTTGTAGTGCGGGACCTCAACGCAGTGGAAATCGATGTTGCCACCTAGGAAGACATAGCCCGGACAAAACGTAATAAGGGGAATACAACCTGTTGAAGTATATACACCCACATCTCTAATTAAGTAGCATTATTCCTCTTATTTCAATATCAAACAGAATGATTAATTACCAATATTTATTTAACTAATTGGTTAATTTGTTTTATTGGTTCATGTTTTCTCAGGTACAATGATTGATTGTGCAAAGTTTCAACATGATCCGAGAATGAAAATAGGCCAAAAAAAAAAGGTAAAACTTTTTACTTTAAACAATTTTTTTTTAATAATTCTTAGTACCATGCATACTAAAAACGTGTCCCACTTGCTATAGTAGGCCTAAATATCTCGGCTATGGTCCTCTCCCCTTGGTTAAAGTAAATGGCTCCGTTATGGTCGTGTAGATGTGTACCCTGGCTGTGGTAAATGCCTCGGCTTTGGTGATGGTGTGTCGCAGGGGCGGACTGGGTATCAAAATCGGCCCAGGCATTTCTATACAATGCGGCCCATAAATTGTATGCCACATGATGGGCATCCAATCATATCTGTCCTGGAAAGTAATGTGTAAAGTTTTAAAATGTATGGAAAGTATTTTGCTGTATAAATAATTTATTAGATGATTTTGAAACTATCTGATAAGCACTATTACTAAACGAATAAAGTGTAACACTTTAACACAGGATGGCTGCGTGGTCGTGCGGTTTTGCGCGCTGGGCTGTCGTTCAGATTTATCGATGGTCGAAGGTTCAAACCCTGCCCGCTCCCATCCCCCGTCGTCCTTCGGGAGGTTTGGACTAGGAAGTAAACTATCTTCAACTCTGAAGGAACATCCGAAACATGTAAAACATTTTACAAACATTTTACACTTGAAAGGGTGAATTTAAAGGAACATTTTGAACAAAAGTGCCTAAAAAAAATCGAAAAAAATCATGGAAAACAACGGCCACCGGCTCCATCAGAACTACATCAGGTCGTCGCGAAGTGGGCGACTGCTGTCAATCAAAACAAGAACGGAGCGGTACAAAAACTCGTTCGTACCTCACTCGGTCAGACTCTATCACCGCAACTCATTGATCAGGGAACATGAAATGCACCAAGATACCTGTGTGTAGTCGCTGAATGAACTCTTTATGTTGTCTGTTGTATTTATGTGTATTTTTCTGTTGTGTTGTCTTTATATGAGAAAAGAGTCCTTGTAATCACAACAAATTTCCGTAAGGGTCAATAAAGCAGTCTTAGTCTTAGTCTTAGTCCTATTATGAAAAAAATGCCTGTTATCATATACATTAACATATAGATGTACTTGACATTCCAATTCAAGGCTTTCAAAGCTGGCTCGGTCATATTGTTTGACACGAGTCGATGTCAAATTCATCTCTAATAAAGGTACAAAAGTAATAAATTTACAATGAAAAGCTAGATGGTCGACGTCAAATAATGGACGTACATTTGTCTTGATTTCTGCTAAGGATAGCTTTTAATTCGGAAGAGTGAAGACATTTTGTTACGCATTTTGCAACAGCATCTTAGAGACACCATTTAAGGGACAGATGATGATAAAAATAGTTTTAAAAAAAATAAAATAGGTATGCACAATATATTGCAATTTTTAGTTATTTATTAATTAGAAATAAGTTTTAAAAATTATGGAAATAATCCATTACAGAGAATCGAACACTTTACCTTTGATATAAATGTCAATGTTCAACGCAAGTGCTTACGACAATCAAGGCTAACAAAATTCGAGGTTATTTATACGTAGGGGCCTACGTATTTCTGAAAGATAAATCTTCAATTTTTTAATTTTAGTATTTTGTAAATATTGCTATAAAATGTTTAACTTTATAGGAATGAAAAACATTATATGTTTTAAAACATTATTAGTAAAAGAAAGAGTACGTTTAATGCTGACACTATATTTGACTTTAAAAATTATAAATCTAGTAATATGTTCATTAATTAAAAATAGATGACATCCTTATCAACAGTTATCTACCTTTGAAAGAACGACCTTTCGTTGTTGTTTTTATATTCTCGCAGACCAACGACATAGAGAACTCTATAGGTATTTTAATATGGAAATGTTGCATTTTATATGATAATAAATTTTTACTTTACAGTGAATAGTTCAAATGGCATAATATTATTAAAATATTGTAAAATTAATCATTACAAAATTTTTGCAAGGAACATTTTTTTTTCAGTATCTATTGTAATAAAATTAAGATTTCAAAAATGCAGTAAATCTCTATTACAAACCAATATTAGTTTGAATTTTTTATTTATTTAAATAGAAAAAAAATTCACCACAACCCACCATGGTGCACCATATATAATCCCTATATTTCTTAATTTTTTTTTTTTTTCGCTAGGGCTATCACATAAATTAATTTCAGACGCATAATTTAATTTTTAGAAATTAAAAACATCATCGTTGAATTGGTCGATCTGCTGCTCTTTAATAAATAAAGGCCTTAAGTTTCTTGTTTATCGTTGAGCGTGTATAAGGAAATGGACGTCTACTAGAAGCACTATATACGGATGTAGAATATTTATGACAATGCTTCAGATTAGCATTAGACTTTAGAGTGTAAAAGATTTTTTTTGTAATCACGACCGCTCAAAGTGTTGCATATTATAAAATCTTAAAACATTTTACTGGCATTTATGTGGCCCTTTCAGTGGGCCTATCGGCCCTATTGGGTACCGCCCACTTGGCATTAGCCCGAATGCCCATATAGCCAGTCCGCCCCTGGTGTGTCGTTAAGGTTTGACAAATTTATTATAAAAATGCTTCAACAAATCTTGTATTTTTATTTGTCAGCCCCAATTAACTTCATTTCCCATCTGCCCTAGTTATTTAAATAATTATCAAGTGGTCGACCGCCAAGGAAATCCCCACCCCGACCCACCGACAACGCTCACGCTACTTTTTAATTAGTAACAAATTATAGAATGGGCAGCAGGGATTCATTTTAAAATTAATTGACCTCTTGGCCACCGGAATCATCAGGCTATCTTCTCGGGGAGAAAATCCTCCCCCTTACAAAGTCCCTTGGATGGATTTGCATGCGACGGTGTACAGTCCGATGCATCCGACTTTGATTTACATGCGGACCGATTCTTTGTCTCACGAGGCCCCAGTCCATCTAATCCCAACGCTCGTGTTAAGAGAAAATGCATTTCCGGGACGTCGCCATAGATTTGTTGGTCATCATGTTGGGCCCAGTGTTCGAGACCTTCGTGTTGTGTCTTGTGTTGGATTGAATGTGTGTGTCTCTACTAGCCTAGCTTTAAGTCTCTTCTAGCCTAGTTCTAAGTCTCTACTAGCCTAGCTCTAGGTCTCTACTAACCTAACTCTAAGTCTCTACTAGCCTAGATCTAGGTCTCTACTAGCCTAACTCTAAGTCTCTACTAGCCTAGATCTAAATCTCTACCAGCCTAACTCTAAGTCTCTACTAGCCTAGCTCTAAGTCTCTACCAGCCTAGATCTAAATCTCTACTAGCCTAACTCTAACTCTCTACCAGCCTAACTCTAAGTCTCTACTAGCCTAGCTCTAAGTCTCTACCAGCCTAGCTCTAAGTCTCTAGTAGCCTAGCTCTAAGTCACTACTAGCCTAGCTCTAAGTTTCTACCAGCCTAGCTCTAAGTCTCTACTAGCCTAATTCTAAGTCTCTACTAGCCTAGCTCTAAGTCTCTACTAGCCTAACTCTAAGTCTCTACTAGCCTAGCTCTGTCTCTACTAGCCTAACTCTAAGTCTCTACTAGCCTAGCTCTAAGTC